>BSAI01000096.1:20096185-20196371 GCA_036245035.1 Adrianichthys oophorus
CAACAAAAAAACAAAACAAATGTCCTGGGTCCATAACCCCACACTCTTCTAGTGTTTACGCTATTAAAATAAATCCAGTGGATTCTGAAGGAAAAAGAAGCAGTCTTGCACGGATAGGCAACACTTTACAGTAGTAAGGTGTTTATGCAGTCATACTGTACATCAGCGGATCCTGTCGTGGAGAAAAGCGACTGCGCTGTTATGCTAATGCCAGTGTTGCATCTTGGCATTAAGCTAATATTCAAAGCCACTTTTTTCCATAACAGAATCCTCTGATTCATATTGATTGCATAAAGAATCAATTAGCTATGGTATGTCAATGAGCTTGTGTTATTTAGGTTCACCGGCGACATGTCCGATGTTGAAGGTTTAAAACTTGTTACAGTGTTCCTTTGCTAAATCATGGTTCATGTTTCACGTTCTTGCTTTTTTGCTGATTTTTTTTTCGGTACAACCACACATGTTTTTTTTGGCTTCTTTAAATAGCGCACTTTTTTTTTTTTTGCATCTCGATTGCCTGTTGATCTTGTCAGTCAACCCTGTTGTATTGTGTCTTCTGTACAGAGACAAAGCACGTTCAGTTTGCCACAGTCACATAAATCTTTGATTGAGAGCAGATCTTTTACTCAACTTTTGACTTGTTTTTTTCTAGTAAGTTTTGAATTTAGAGAGATTAAAAAAGAGAGAACAGTCTGAAACTTTATCTGAAAAAAGTCTAGGTGTGTAGTGAGGGGTTTTACACCCTTAAATATATGTAATCATTCTTTGCAAATTTCACCTTTTGTGTTAATTATGGCAGATTTGACCCTCGATTGATGAGGGAGCACTGTTTTTGTAAAAAAATAATTAGGAAGGGTATAATTTTTAAATACAATAAAGTATAAGACTTCAAAAGACCAATAAATTACTTTTACCTGACTTTACTTTGAATTTGAATGTTCAAAATGTAAAAAGTGTAGCTGGAAAAAAAAAAAGTAGCATACTATTTATATCTATAACCATACTGCTTCACTGCTTTCTCTTAAAAAGATTTTGGACTTCTGTGCTATTTTTTTCAAGGTTGCTTGCTAACTGAAACTGAAGCGGACCAACGTGCCTGGTAAAATCCAGTAGTTCTAACAGCTGTTTATTCGGGGGCAGCAATGTCTCAAATGAGTTCTGACTGTTATGGGGAAAAAATCATAGAGTAAAAACACTAGTTTGTCCCACTAGTCCTCTGGAGATCGAGTCAAAGTGACTGCATTTCTGAGTGTACGAGAAGTATCTGTTTTATTCAAGCCCCCGACCTCTTTCCTCAGATGTAAGCAGATGCAAATAGAGTACCATATGTTGCAAATCCACCAAAGACCACTAGAGGCAGGTTGTAGAATAAAGCAATGTCCTAATGGCTACCATGGTTAAACTGGTTAGATTTTACACACAAAAAATGAATGTATTCACAGTCTTTTTTCAAAGTTCCTTTCTATGTGTATAACTTTTATACTCTATTTATTACAATACAATTACTTTTTTTTTTTTTTATCAGTCATTTTGCTTTAATTAGAGCTCAAATTTGCACATAAACTGTGCAGGATAATGTTAAAAGTTCTTCATCCACAGTTTATTATGTATATGTTTGTGTTTATATTTTTTTTAATCCAGTTTTATTAATGCTTTAGGAAATCCTGTTTCATTGTTTTTACCCATTAGAATCCATGGTGACATCACTACAACAGAAAAGCATCAGAAATGTGTTTGTTGTTCCACTTGGTTTGTGCTTTATTCCACATGAATAAAAATTGGGTATGGGTTTATTATGGATTTATTTCAATTTCTTTTTTTTTTTTTTCAATTTAATTAGGTTTCTCCTCTGAAAAGTTAGATTGAATCCCAAAAGCAAAAATCTCTTTACAATAGAAGATACTTGTAAAATAATGAACAAAAACGCCCTGATTTAGCAAGTGTCCTCACTCTGAGGGTCTAACATGAAATGTTGTCTTCCAAATGATTGTTCAAAAACTAAAGAAGGACACAGACAGACAGAGTCACCGTGCTCTCAGTCCCTCCCTCCACCTGTTAGATGGGGAATCTGGTGAATCAGTTGCTTACTCATGCATACAGTTGACAAATTGTCGCTCTCAGATTGCAGCCCTGCCGCTACATGATTTGTGGGAGATGGGACTTGACAGAATGAGATGGCAGCTCAGACGGAAAAAGGGCGCAAAAGATACAGACAGACACATCCAAAAAGGTGCATTTGGAGAAAATTACATATCTGAGGAGAAGGTGCTTTCTCTGTGAGAGTACATCTATATCTAAGTAAAATCCAAGACATGGTTTCTTTCAGTGACCTTGCTGTGTGGCAGACTGTAAGAACTTTCATCTGAGTATATCCATATTATGATGTCTGCGTTCATTGGAAAAGCATCAACAGCAGCAGAATAGGTGAGGTGTCAAAAATTCCACCCAAACTGAACGTCTGGCTGGATTTAAAGGAGAGATGCAATGCATTATGTTTCTCCTTCTCAGTTTAATATGCTTAATATGACCCTTATGGAGAACACTGGTCCATGTCTAATGCAATATATTTCAACTTTTACATCATGCACTTCTTCCCTGGACCTCTTATTATTATATTATTATAGAACCCATATTTTCTGGAGAATCCATTTTCTCTCCATCACTGAAAGTTTAGAATAAACCTGTATTATCGACAGCCTGTATAGATGCTCTAACTTAGGGAAATTTCCATTCATTAAAAATAAACTGTCATCTTTATAGTACCAAAGTTTTAAAATACTGTAAATTAGTTTGCTTTCACAAAAGAACGTGGAATAAAATTTTAAGTCACTCGTAGCTCTCTTTTCCTTCCCTTCATCAGGTAAGTTTTGTGACATTTTACCCGTTGAAAGGAAATGAAATAAATGGATTACAAAAAACTGGTTTCATCCGTGTCCCTCAGAAACAATATTTGTTGTTAACGAATTGCCAGTGTGAATTACCTTTTGCACACTAAAGAACAAATGATTTATGAACTGTTTTTTTTTAAACCCGAAATTAAAACGACTCGATCTCTGAGGCTCCGCCTGCTGCTGTGTCTGGACGTCACACATTTCATGATGTCATTCTAGAGCCGGCCTCATCAGCGTGTCTGGGTTTCTCTCACGAAAAGACATTTTTGCAAAGGTGGATGTGTATACTGCTTTTAGTAGACCCAGCCATAGCTACACTTGGTCACAACACACAATACACTCGGTGTCTGTACGACTGTGCCCGACCGAGGATATGTGTTTCTGTCTGTGTGTCTTAAAGGAGCCCAGTGTCTAAAGCAATGAACAGTTGTTAGACCCAGCATTCATTGGAGACAGGACACAACTGGATGATATATGGTATTGTGCATTTAAAATGAAAATGTTTTGCTGAACATCATTAGCTCTGTGGAGAAAATGTGTGTGTGTGTTAGCTTGGGGGCGGGGCTTGCAGCGCAGACTCTTCCTGGTGGGGGTGTTCTTACTGGTCGATGACACAAGGGGAGGAGCTGCTCGTTTTCATGGGTATGGGAGGGGCTGCGGCTAAGAGCACAGGTTTTTGGAGGATTACTCAAAAATGCGTGAATGGCTAAAAATACAGCTTTGGGGTTCTTCATTGTGAGGAATGAACAGTATAATACACACATTAAAAGCTCAAGAAGATGATTTTGCATGGTATAGGCCCTTTAAAAAAATCAAATGTTGCCTTTTTTTATCAAAAAATGCATCCAGTGAGAGCGGAGAAAGATGTGAACTTCAAGCCAAGAGATGTGAAAGTCTAAGCTAAATTATTGTAATTTTATGGGATTCCAAGAAAGTTGTCATTTCAGCCAAGGGTGACAAAATCTTGAAAAAAAACGTTTGCAAAGCCTCTTTAAAATGGTCTTGAATTGGGTGTCCTCAGAGTGGATTTCACATCAACGCTCACGTGTGTTCATGGTCTTTGTCTTGTTGCTTCATGAATGGATCTTCCATCAAAATTAAGGGGAGCGCCTTTTGCTCAAGGGGTTTTAATCTTAAAACATTTAGACATTGTTGAGTACGTGTGTCAGTGGAATGTTCTCATCCAATAAGGACTCTTATTCACCATGTGACAAAGTGGATGAGCTCCCTTGACCTGAAGCTGCAGAAAACAGATGAATGAATCTTCTGAAGACTGCATGTAAGAAGACAAATGTACTATAACTTTTTTGCTACAGTTCATAGAATAAAGAGGTCATGCTACAATCAAAACCTTGAGTGACTGATCCTAAACTTGAACCATCTTGTATGTTGAAGTGTCCTTGAGCAAGATAGGGACAATGCGTTCCCACTTGATAGAGCTTCAAGTAGTTAGATTGATACTTTCCCCTTTCTTTGAAGGATATGTTTTGTAGATTGATCTGTTTAACATTGGCATGCAGAGCAATTTCATAAAGTTAGACTTTGCATTAAACAACTCTTTGGGTGTAAATTGGAAAAAGGCATGGCATCTAATCAAACTTAAACCTTTTGATACATTTTTATTCACTTTTTTGTGACCCTTGCATGCCTTCCTTGAGCAAGAACAATGATTAAATGTTTCCATATGTGATGAATCGACTTTAAATTTACCTTAAAAAAAAGGTCAGCAATTTAATTGAAAGATGACTTCAACCAACTTCATCCGAGGTTTCTCAATTCCAAAAGTCAATGAGACCCTAAAATATTTTTGCAACAAAAAGTGTCCCTGATCTTATGACCAACTTGTTCAAAGCTTTAACTAAACTTCTTAACCCTTTAACACCGAAGATGTGACACCTAAATAACACGCTCTTTGACATACTGTAATTCCTGAACTGTTTACACAATTAATATGAATCAGCTGATTTGGATGTAACTTTGTGCTTATATTCAACACATTACTAACTTAAAGTCTTGAATAATTTGAAAATCTGCTTTGTGATGCAGTGGGAGAGGGGTCAACCTCTGATTGGAAGATTGCAGGTTCGATTCTGGCCTTGGCCGCCCAAGTGTGGAAGTGTCTTTTGGCAAGACACAGGTTGGAACCAGTGTTCGGCAGTGGAACTGCCATTAGTGTATGAATTTTTGTGCGATGTGGAAATAAGACTGTGACTATAAAGAACTTTCAGCTGTCTAAGAAGGTAGTAAAACACTTTACAGTGTTGCATATCAGCGAACAGCTGCTTTACTCTGCGGGAATTATGTTAATTGCGTTAACTTTAGAAGAGTTACAGTGATTGAAAGAATGTAAAATCTGGAGCTAAAGCTTCGGTGTAAAAGGGTTAAAGGGCAAATTTGTCTCAAAAACTCATACCTTCCAGGATTATTGACTCCAGACCAAGTCTTACACATTGACCATGTTAAACAGATGCCTGGCAGTTTACAGTAAATGACATGACTTGTTTGAAGTCATTCACTGAGGTTTTTTTTGTTTTGTTTTCACTTCACAATGCAACCCCAAAGGTCAAAATGTTACACACAGTGTTTATTCACTTTCCTCGTCATCTTGTTGATCGGAAGAGTAGGTGTTTTTTTCTACATTAGCCTTCTGTGAAGTATTATCTTCACAAAAAATATTCATAGCCAGAAGAATATGAGAAATGTAGGATGAAAGGAATCTCTATGCAGCCTTTCACACCAACCTCAAACTTTTTCTTTAAGAGGGCACGTTGCCACTTTCTAGTCATCTCAAGTGTAGGGCCTCTGCTGGGCCCTTGCCACATTAAACATGTGCTTATTTGGGGGAAAAAAGCAACTCTGGCACATAATGTGCTTCTCACTCAACCTCTTTCATTCTCTGATCATTCCCTTAAGGCCAGAGTTGCGGCTGTGATAGAGATTAGGACAGCAGCACTAATGACAAGGCGGCTAAATCGACACCGGCTGACTATACTAGCAATAGCAGTGTTTTGAAAGAACTGCAGAAGAAAAAAAGAGAGACTGGAGGTTGTTGTGACCAGCAGTCAGTAGGGATGGAGCATTTCAGACAAAGAAGAGGTGATTGGGAAGCATAATCAGTCAGGATTTAGTGCAGATTTCAGACTCACGCATGGCTGATGTGGGTATAATAAAATAACACATGTTCCTGCAGCGTCTATATATTACCAGTAGGTACAGTATGTCTGCATGTGTTGGCGTTTAAGGCTGACTACACAATCTATGTACACATCAGGATGTGAGTGGTGTGTTTCCCACTGGGACTTTCACAGACAAACAGTCCACACTTGCAAAGTGCTGAATTCAAAACACTTCAAGAGCTACCTTTTTACTGGTGCAAAACCACATGCCACCAGTCGCCGCTGTCAGACACAATATGCTGTCCATATGCCCATGATGGCATCCAGATGAGTTGATTTAAGAGAGCCGTGTGGCTGGAAGCTGAGCTGGGTGTGATTAAACTACCTTAAGAGTTACAAGGGTAGGCTGACTATTATTCAAGGCTTGCCTGGCAGACATTTTTTAATCATTAAATACAAAACTGGCTTTAGTTGGATATAAAAATGCATGTTTAAAGACGTGTGATTGCAGTTCAAATTTCAATTAAATAATTGATATACATTGTTATATCTAATTCAAGGCATTTTTTTCTAATTCTTGTTTCTCTTAAGTTACTTTTTGTACACCTGTGTCTTGTAGTTTTATGTCAAGGAATGTCTACAGATTTGAAGTAAAGATATGATGGTAAAAACCAAAAGCAACATGGGCTACATGTGACACCAAATGTAGAAAAATAGCTGCATTTTTTATTTGAGAAAGGCTGTTCTTTTTGTATATACTGAAGAATTTAAATTGTATTACTACCACTTCTTGCATATCAATAAGTGCTACAATGCCATGTCAAAGGGTGTTGCACATTTCTAAATTAAATTCATATCAAGCTCCATCCAAACAACACTGAGCTAAAACCTAATTCAACACAGATTGGTTATTTTGATATGAAAAGATTAATCAGAATAATCACACTATTGGGTTGTGATTAATTATGACTAATTACAAGGTTTAACTTGATTTTTATACGACAATATGCGGCTTTTGAACAAAACAAAAAAAAGCCATAGAGAAAATGTGTTCCTTCATTTTTTTTGCCTGAAATGTTTACATTTATAAAATCTTAACTCAGAAGTTTAATTTGTGTGCACCAAACACATCAACAGTAAGATAAGCAGAGCTGTAAAGACTTTTATGTCTGCAGTATTACTCCAAGAAAACAAAGATGTACAGCCATAAGAAACAAACATTGTGTTTCTGCACTTTCAATAGTGTTCAATAGTGAGTGAATACTCAAATCTGATTGGCTGCAGGGTGTTCTGGAAGAAGTTCCAGTAACATTGTTCTATTTGCGCAGGCTTCTTTAAAACAAACTTTTTGCTTCATCTTCTGGACGAAAACAAGAAGTAAGAGGTGAACTTTCTCTCTGAACTAATGCTTTAGTCAACCTATCGTGATGGTCAGTGCATTTATCGCTTTCCTTTGTCGCTGCTATTCAAGGCTGTGATCTGCTTAGCAACGTGTTGACTTGTTACCGTGACAATGGGCACATTACACCTGTTAAAAAAAGACAAGACAAGAAAAAGTGATCTGAACCAAAAAAATAACAAGAATAAAGTACTAAAAATCAATTGAATATTTATTCCTTTTGTAAGAGACCGTTTTATAAGCGAATTCTGCCCAATGAAATGTGCATTCATAAATTAACAAATTTTGTTTTAAAATCTCATAATGTAAACAAAACAACACAAAGAACAATCTGCTGTTTCAAGGATAGGGTTTGAAACAGAGAAGAGACAAGCACAGAAATACTGGAACATTTGTTATATGACAAAATAGATACATTAGCAAATGCAGGTTTTGAAAGACACAAACACAATAAGTTATAAATCTGTCAAAAACAAAAGAAATACATGTTAATAATTGCTACAATGACATATTGTGGATAAGAAGAAAGCAGATAGAGGAAAGGTCCACCTAGAGTATCCTAAGATGAGCCATAGCAGTATGTCTAAAGCATTGCTTAGGGGCACACAGAAACATAAAAAGAGACAGAGGTTGCTCTTAAAACTGGAGATGCAAGGCTCAAAGGGATAGAACTGATTGGACTAGAACTCATCAATAGCTCCCATGTTCTGTCTAAGAAAAGTGTGGAAAGTGTGTAGTGAGGGATTTTCCAGCCATTAAGCATCGGCATTCCTAATCAGAGTACTTCACCTATTGCAGGCTATTTTTAGAACATGACTCCTGCGATAAAATTGACCAAATTTAGCCATATAAAATGTTTGTATGCCCTAATCACTCCTGAAGATTGAATATTTCCTTTCTGATAAAATCAGAGCGAAAAAGATCACAAGTTTATTTTTTTCATCAGTTTTGAACTTCAGTCTCCATTGACAACAACTGACTAATAAGATTCATTTTCCAATCCGCTTTATCCCTTTCGGGGTCACGGGGTTGCCGGAGCCTAACCCGGCTACTCATGGGCGAAGGCAGGGTACACCCCTGGACTGGTCGCCAGTCTGTCACAGGGGCCACAAACACACACCCATGCACACCTAGGGACAATTTAGAGTAACCAATTAACCTGTGAAGCATGTTTTTGGATGGTGGGAGGAAGCCGGAGTACCCGGAGAAAACCCAGGCGTTCATGGGGAGAACATACAAACTCCACACAGAAAGGTCCCCCAGCCAGGACTTGAACCGGGAACCTTCTTGCTGTGAGGCAGGAGCGCTAACCACTGCGCCACCGTGCAGCCCCTGACTAATAACATGTATATTATTATTTTTTTAAACAAAATTTACCATTCAATTAACCCCTTCAAATTCTAAAATGTGTTTATTAATTAAAACAAGGCTGGCAAGGCCATGAAGGCCAGATAGATTTGAAGGAAACACTGGTGGGTAGATGACGTCAAAACAGTGGAGATATAGCTTTGCAAGTCTCTTAAAAACAAAAATAAAACTTCATTAATTACTGGGTATGTCTACACAGTGTCACTCTTTGTGTGTCTATCTCTTTGCGTCTCTTCTCTGTACTCGTCCCCTCACAGTTGCAAATTAGGCCGCTTAGCGCTAACCGCAGGGTGAGCTAATCACCAAGGACAGCAAAGGGATGGGGGTGGGGGGAGTTAAGAGGAGGAGAGGAGGGAAGCGATGCTTATCTGCCCCCCACCTCTTGTTCCATCCATCTATTCAGCCGACCTGCGCCAATCTCGCCCACGTACTGCCCGCAGGGCAGCATCACAGTGACAGTGGTGTGACAGTAATCTTTCTGCAACACTTTCTGTTTTTTTTTCTTTTTTCTAAAAAGGGAATTGGCTAAAATGAGAGGCGTCATCGACACCCTCCCAAGTGACAACCCCCCCCCCTCCACTAAACACACCCTACCCATAGGTATCATGACGCCAAAGCGATTGCCTCCGGAGGGCACCATGCCGTGTTGCCAGCACTGGCGCTACCAGCCCAGAGCACAGACGTTTTTCCCTTCCTCGCTTCTAAAAATACTTTCACATAATGCATGTGATAACAGGTATGTGCAATAATGCACCAGTGCAGGGTAATGCATCCACCCCAACATTCCTCACCCATCACCTCAACTGATGGAGAAAAATTAGAAATGTTGGGGAAACAAGAACGTAGGAAATAGGATTTGGATAATTTTACAATAAAACAGGGGTGTAACGATTCATTTGAACTACGATTTGATTCATGTCATAATTTGTGGTTACTGATTCGATTTATAGTCAATATTAGTTCAAGATCAGATTCGATCTGATTGACTGACCAAAAATTGATCCAGGACACCGTTAGCCAAAACTTCAACCAGTGTGACTCAG
This sequence comes from Adrianichthys oophorus, assembly GCA_036245035.1. NCBI lineage: Eukaryota > Metazoa > Chordata > Actinopteri > Beloniformes > Adrianichthyidae > Adrianichthys > Adrianichthys oophorus. The sequence continues at coordinate 20,106,003 of BSAI01000096.1, forward strand.
AGATAAATACCTGGTACTGAACAGGTGCAGGTGAAGATTTCCAGATTCTTTGTATTTCTTGCAAGATAATCTAGTGTAAATGTAATATGTGCCCAAAAACAAGTGAACAAGAATGAATATCAAATCCATTCACATTTTAGGCTGAAAGAGTTCAGCCCGCTGTTGTTTTTTCTCATCAGAATAACCCAAAGGGAACGCAATTAGAACATTCTACCACACTGTATGGTCACGTCTTTGCTAAATTCAAAGTGTTTCCACACATTGGACTGTAATGATAGTTGAATATTTTTTGGTGCAACACATTTCGCTGTGATGCCACTTGGTCGTTTTTAAATAATAGTAAAATAAACCTACAGTGTCTCAATCCAAATGGTATTTTCCAATATTGAATCAATACATTCCATTTTGAAAAAATGCTATAATGGTATAGATAAATTCAAATGACAACTTGCCTCAGACAGATCAATTTGGTTGAATTGTAGAAATTTAGATGAACTCATCAATTAAGTTGAGTAATTGCTACACCCCTACAATTTAATACGGGGGGAAATAATGAGAGCAACCTGGCAGCAGACACAAAAGGGGCCTGGTTTTATTAGTTGAAAGTGGAAATTATACAACTTACTGGTGCCCTTACTCTAACCGTAACCCCAAAGTGTTCTGAATTGTAGAAAAAAACTTTTTTTTTTGGCGATATTCGGGGACTTCGGTCCTGGACGTTGACATCTCCAGCCAGGTCCTCTTTGAAATAACTAATAACGACAAATTAAACGCAATAATCTTCTAACAAAAATTTTAAAATGTTTTTTTTAATCTTTCCTTTATGTATAAAATCAAGTACAACAACAACAAAAATTCTGGTATTCTTCAAACCTTATGCCAAAAACAAATTCTGGAGTGTCACACATTTTTTTTTCCATTGTGAAGGAGCATGTCAACACCAGTCGACATGGCCAGTCATCTGCACAGCAAAGATTGTTCCAGATACTGATGATTTTCCTGGCTTTGGTATGGGGGTTTGAAAAAAATCTAAAAGTTTCACTTTGCTGTGAAACTGAAAGACACAAAATAGTTGGCAAAGGTCACAAAGGGGTCCGACCTCTCCGGTCCAACACTTGGCTCAGTTGTGCTGACAAATTCCACCTGTTTATGGTAGGTTACTATCTGGGCTTGTTTGACTTGGCTTGCAGGGTTGAATTTATCTCCTTGTAGAGCACAGTGAGGAGCGACGTGTCTACGCATGTGTCGGTAAGCAGAAGGTAGCTATTCTCACAATAGGAGACTTGCCAGATTTAAGAGCACTGTCGCTTGGTGAGAGCCAAGCATCTCCATAAATCCTAATACACATTCCACATTCCCTGTGGAAAAAAAAGAGACAAAGGCAAAGAAAGGCAGGGAATGAATGCATTTTCTTCTTATCTATCTGTCTTTCACTCTCTTTCCCCAGTGAGAGCGACAGAAGGGAATAAATCGCTCCTCTCTTCTCTCCTCTCGCCTCGGTGTGGGCTGACAGCGCAGCAGATGGTGGTTTAAGCAGTGAATTTATGAGCGCCACAATCTTAATGTTGCAGAAAGAAAAGAAAAGGACTCGCATCAAACGCCACTGACAAATGCACTTGCTAATATTAATGCACTCCTCATTCATCCAATATGCTGCCTAATTGCTTTTCTGTACACAGTAATATGGCACCTGCTGCTCAAGTCCGGTGCGCGAGAGAGGAGATCGAGGGGGAAGAGGAGGAGGGGATGGACAGACGTGGAACCAGAAAGAGATGAAAAGAAAGTGTCTCATTCTCTCTTCAACTCTTCTTTTCCTTGTGATGGATGCACGGCTCTGGATCATGCGCCAGATCTGTCAGCATTCCTAATTAAAATTTTATACTTACAGGCTCAGGAAAAAAAAAAAAAAGGTGGAAGCACTCAGTAAACAATCGGTTATGAGAAAAGATAAAGGAGGGAGGCCATCGCAGACACATTGCAGAACACTCAATCCAATTTTAAATACAGTATTACGTCCCCCCAAAAAATCCTTGGACTTTATTATAGCTCAAGAAGGCCGTGCTGCCCGCAGATCCAACCCCTGCATCCAGAGGGACTTGAAAAGCAGCGCCCACCTTCACCTTGAAACAAGAAAAAAAGCAACTCTTTCATGGGCTCTGATCCGAGTGCCAAATGTAAAAAAGGAGAAGTTTGTCACCTTTGAAGCATCGCTGACTTAAGCCGTTTCACAGAAATATCCTGGAAAATTTTAACACGTGTCTTTAAATTTTTATTTGGCTTGTGGGGCTTCCCGTAACAACCATCATCATTTAACCTTTAAAACAAATGTTTCCTCATTTTAAAAGTCTCTATAAGGGTGTAAAAATACATTTAAAGCTCTTTTTTTCATCTTTTCTTTTCAATTAACTTAATCATAAGCGCTTTATTTTGAAATACGACTTTTTAAAGTCAGACAAATGAACGCAATCATTTTACTGCATTGCATAGTGTTTTGGGGGGCCCATCTGGGGCCTGTGTAAGCCCCCCTATAGTCCCACCATCGTCTGCCCTCCAGCTGCCGTTAAATGCACTAAATTGTAAAATAATGACTTTGTAAATTGCACGCAATTATGGATGCAAATTGAATAAATCCTCCAAACTATAGATTGTCCTTTCTCCTCACATCAGCACTTAACTGATGCAGGTTTTATGGCGAGTTGCAGGTATTTGTTGGAGCGCCAGGGTGAGAAACTGAAAAAGCATTTTCTTGTTTGAGGCACCTGGCTAGCCGAGAAAGATGAATTGTGATTTGATGGAACAGAGTGTACTGTACCAGCTGGAGTGAGAGGTGCTGTATGCAAAGCCGGTTGCTTGGTGATTGATTGAGCTTTGTGATGAGGGAGTGCATCTCATTTGAGCACGAGAGGCAACGGAGAAAGACTAATACCCTTTAAACTTTGGGATAACCGAACAACACGAAATACAAATCATACATTTACTTCTGGTTTCTTCAGATTTCTTTTCTTTTCTTCAAATAATGGTTACTCCCAGAAATAAGATTGTTACAAGTGTTGGATTTTTTTTAATAAAAAGGACAATAGATTTATTATAATTTTTATTAAAAAATACATTTTCAGTACAAGTAAATCTAAAATTATTAAAAAATATCTTAATAAATCATGCTGACCTTGTTTCAAAACAAATATATCTACATTTTAAAGCCTAAATTTGATAAAGCTTTAACCCGTTACTATTAATCAAGGCACTAATATTATGATTTATTGCATAGTTGCTTGTGTATTTTAGTTTTTCAATTTACAAAGTGTTTTTTATTTTTGTTCTTGTTTCTGAATATGTATTGTGTTGTTTTTGCATTACTGTGCTGCTAAATGCATTTTATGTGGGCTTTGCTGAATTTTACAAGTCACAATAGTTTACAAGCACGAGCATAAAGTTGCTATTCGAGCTTTTGTTCAAACTCCTTTTTAGATCTGCGAATGTTAATTTTCCGAGGCAACAGCAGATGAATTATTAAGCTAAAATACAACATATGCAAGTAGTTACAAAGAGGCAGTGGACTCTGATACATCACACGCATAGACAATCATGCAGGATTCCCTTTGAGCATCCGACACAGCTGCTTTCACCGCTCCTTTATCCTGGAGTGTCTGCGTATGTGGGTGGATGTTTGGCATGCATTCACCTGCACTCTCCGTGTGTGTGTGTGTGTGTGTGTGCGTGCATCATATATGAATCACTGTGTGCAAGTTAACTCTGTTATGTGTGAAACAGAGATGTGCACCTGAAGGCACACGTCAACATGCATACAACAGACAGCAGCTTAGAACTGAAGTCATTTTTTTAGCTGCCCCCCTCCCAAAAAAAAGGAAGAAAGTCTTTGCATGTTAGTGCAAACAAACAAGAAAACATGTTTGTGATGAAGAAAAAAACATCAGGAAAGTACTGAAAATGTATAATTTTCAAGGCTATTCCACCCACTCATTCCAACTAACACAATCAGCTGTGATTTCCCTCATGAGACAAATAAAGGCTGGTACTTTAAGTATTTCTACATCTCCACAGCATCACCATATCTTTAATACAAAAGAAGACATTCATGTGTCTTTTTTACTAAAAAGACATCAATTTTAAGCTACACAATGACAACTGAAAGCATTGATTCCACTAAATCAAATCTGAGAAATGCCGGATGACTGCCACACTTCACCTGCAGCACTTCTGGGTCACCAAAACACTCCGCACTTTCCAGACTGTGTTTTTCTTCAACAGCGACGAGAAAATAAATTCTTGGAATTAATCACCTGCACATTTGCAAGTTGTACAAAGAGCAGAGCTCCACCATCACCATCATCATCTTTGCCGGAGATACACTACCCACAATCCTTTCCACAAGCTGACTAATTAGCCACAGAAAGGTCAAGTAAAGTCAGAGTGTGATTAGAGAGAAAAAGGGAGAGGAGGGGGTGGTGGTGGTTGTGGCTCATGGTGGGGTTGACAGACAAATAAAAGAGGAAGAAGCGGCTCACGACCATCCCCTTTTTGGACCCCAGCCAAAATGTGTCTATCTTTTTTTTAGTACTTCCGTCTTTTTGTCTCTCTGCTTTAACACAGCAGCGATTAAGAGATTTGCTTCGAAAAGCTGGCTTCAATTTTTAATGAAATGCTTATGCTGTAGCACCTGGACACACTGGCTCGGAGCTGGCCCACCAGGTAAGGGTTCCCAAGAGGGTCATTAAAAGCAGCAAAGCAAAAGGACCTGTCTGGGTGTCGGCCGTGATGACGGGCCTCTTGAAGCAAATGCTGCAAAGATAGACTGATGCACACACATCAGTGGGAGCTCATTCCTTTACACAAAGAAAGTGATTTCTACCTTGAAATATATATGAGTTAAGAAAAGTGGCTAATAAAAGCAAAAAAAACAATTTGAAGTTTTAGTGCACTTAAATTCAAGGTGAAGTTTTAAAGAACCACTCTGATGAAAATTGTGTTTTTGATGTGTTTAACGTGTTCTTGGAGCGTTTTTTATGATTATGAAGGATATTTATTAAGAAAATTAAGCTTAAAATAGAATTTCTGAGTATTTCTTTATTCAAGCTGTTGTAAATCTGAAGCAGAGGAAAAAATGTTGTTGGAACACAAGTGGATGCATCAGAATGGAGCAGAGCAGGGAGTTCACTACGATTTGAGTAAAGAAATTCTCAGAAATTCTATTTTATATTTAAATATATATATATATATATATATATATATATATATATATATATATATATATATATATATATATACATGTCCTCCAGTATTGAGGAAAATGCCAAAGATAATGCATTTTTCTTGGAATGAGTTTTTAAGTGCTACCTAAACTAGCTGAAAGCCCACAAAACCACCTGTTTTAAGGTGTGCATTTTCAAGGATTTGATTTTATGCATGGAAAGTTTAGCACAGTATTAACAAAACTGCATGTAATAACTTTTTTGTAGTCGTAGCTTGACAATTTTTGCTTTACTAATTGCAGTGTTTTTTTGTTCTTTTGTAATATTTAGGTTTCATTCCTTAATCTTTTTTTTAAATTCCAAACCTCCAATTCAGAGGTTATTTATGACTGTTTTTTCTACGGCCCATCCCTTACCCCCTCCAGCCTCCTCAGGTTCAGAGCTTTATGCCTCAAACTCTTTTGAACCGCCAACCGCCCGCACACGCATGCATTTACTCATTTCTGCTTGTGTTTGTATGTGCAGTCGACTGCCAAGTGAAGACATGACAGAGGATTCAGGACCGCTGCTATTCCCTCGGAGCCTGGTGCGGTGGTCTTGCCGCAGGCTGCTCCCCTGGCTCAATGTTGAGTCAAAACATCTCCTGTGGTATAGGAGGGGGAAAAAAAAAACAACAACAGCATGGCAGAGAGTGTTTTCCTGTCAACAGCAAAACACAGCAATGCGCCGCATGACAACACTGACACTGCACCTACAGTGCACTCCCAACCTTTGGGAATTCACTGGAGTGAGAAGCTGGTGGGTATTGTGCGTGACACATTAAAATGATGTACAGCGTTGTTATGCAGTTTTCTTTAAAGCAACATATGTCTTCTTAAACCCCCCCCCCCCTCCAAACCGCTGTGCCCCTGCCCTGCTACCTGTAATAACCTGATCCTGAAAGGGAGGGGTGGTTGAAGACTCTCACACATACACTCTCTCTCACATCGACACGGGATAAGTGGACCTGCAGTCTAATGGAGTTTAATTACTCCCAGCACATCCATCAGAGGCTCCAGTAGGGGAGTGGAGTATTTTATCACCACTTTTAAGGGGTTATTAGTACAAATACACTGTCACCCTGCATTACTACGACAGAGTTTTAGAGTTCCATGCCCTCGCCACAATCATTACAATTTCTATCAATATCCATCATAACCAAAACTCCCTGAGTTTTTTTCTTTGGCTTTCCACATTCTCCCCTTGCACACTAGCTATTAAAAGATGAAGCCTAGAGTCCCCTTCCCACTGCCACCTGTAATTCCTGATTCAGTTACCGCCTACAACAGATTCTTTCCATTTACTTTCTGAGCTCATCCAGAGCTCCACCATGATGGAGTGAAGTTGTTTGGATTGGACATTGCAACAGAGTGACAAACAATAGTCAAAGATCAAAAAGAGAAGACAGAAAGGGAAAATTCAGGTGAAAATGTTGCAAAGGTGGTAGGATTAGGAGAGATTTGTGTGTATCCCATTGACTGTTTCTGAGAACTGGACTGAGTGAGTGTGATGTCACCCAAAGAAAATGGTTTACTTCCAGCTCCAACCAAATTTTAGTCAATTCAGTTTTGGGCGCTGCCATGTTGGAGCCAGACAACGTCAGTAAGCAGTGATTGGTGCAAGTCGGTCTAAATCATTGTTTTGATGGCGACCACTTGTCAAACAGGAGCGAGCTTGTTGGAAGGCCACAACCATACCACTTAAAAGTGGGCTCAGGAGAATTTGTCAATCAAACGTTATATGAGACAACATTCTTTTATTGAGGCATCTGATTGGTCAGCTCATAACTTGAATAATTTAACTGTTGAAGAAATATTAAAAGAAAAATTTAAGGTTTATCAGGAACATGTTTAAAAAAGGTAGCAGAGTAAGAACGGTTATTCTGACAAATAGAATGACTGAGTAATAGCTGTTTTTTTCTTTATAAAAAGTTTATGGAATTTTGGCTTTTTGAAGTCAATGGCTACATACTGTTTGGAATGGAACGCCAGGGGGGGAGGAGTCACTAAGTCCAGTTCTCAATTGCAGTCAACTGTGTTTCCTAGAACAATTTCTAGCATAATCATGGACCTCAGGAATCATTACGCTTGTGGTACATTTGAGCGGTTTATGGGTAAAATGCTACTCGTTGGCTCCTCTATAAGGTTAAGCCTTAAAAGTAGTTCAAAGTTAAGGGTAAAACTAGGTGTCAGAGTCACATGGGATTAGACTTTAATCATTCGGCATAATCTATGACAATCAGAACAATGTCCTACTATGCTTCCACAAACGTTGTCTCTAAAGTAGCTTTGGGTAAGGAACATCTTGAACTGTCTGGCCCAGACATTCATGGTGACAGCTACAGACTGTATTGCAGGATTTACAGCTGCTCCTCACTGGGCTTTGACAGCTGATGATAAATTGGGAATGGCATGCACAAATGAGTCTCCGAAAGTTCCTCTAATACTAGTTCAAATTTTTCCAGATATTAGGAATGATCTCAAATTATTAGAATCGTTTGTCATTTTTGTATCACAATCATTTAAGTTTCCACTTTCCAGTACCAACTGGGGGCTAATATACATTTCTCATTTATTTCCCCACAACCTGCAGTTTAGAGTCCTTCAAGAACAGGGATTTCAAACTTCAGACCTCGAGGGCCGGCCTCCTACTGGTTTTTCAGACATCCTTTATAATCTGCCACTGATTACCTGGGTCAGGTGTGTTTAGCCAATGAGGAGCTTCAACAGCAGGTTGGTTGGAAAACATGTAGGACACCGACCCTCAAAGCCTGGATTCTAAAACCCCTGTTCTAGAATAAAATGATGCTACGTTTACTATGTTTGGTCTTAAAAGTTTAGAAAAATCTATGAACAGTGCCGAAAAAAACCTAGAGTTCAACTTTCCAGCCAAGACGATGTCTGCCTGAAAAAAACATATAAATGAAGTTGATACACATGTGCAGACAGGAACTGATCTGGTTAGAAAGAACTCTTCTTCTGGTTTTTGGCTGAATATCAAGTTGTTTAACACAAAGTATTATTTGATTGAATGGATGCCTCCACGCTGCTGCTGTGTGCCAGTTCATCATAGTTTTGCCCTGCAAGCCTTTTAAAACAAAATGTGTCAGAATGCAGCAAAAATCTTTTGCTTTTGTGTAAAGTTAAACGAAATCAACATCATATGCAGGACTGCTGGGTGTTTTGTAGTTTCAGAAGATGTATGTTAGACATCCATGAAAATTTATTTTTTTTTTTGTCCATGTAGTGCAAGTTATTGTTCAGAGACTTCCTGTCAATGTTGGTCTCTCAGCTGGTCACCCACTGACGCTAACAAGTGTGATGCTACCTTCATGCTTAAGAAAATGGGTTGCATAGTGGCGTTGTGGTTAGAGCTCCCATCGCACTGTGAGAGGGCCCTGGTTCAAATCCCAGCTGGGACCTTTCTGCATGGAGTTTTCATGTTCAACCCACGCGTGCACAGGTTTTCTGTGGGCACGTTGGCTTCCTTCCAGTCTAAAACATGCTTCATAGGTTAATTGGTGTGTTAAATTGTCCTTAGGTATGCATGCGAGTCTGTAGGCCTGCAACAATCTGCCAATCTATTCAAGGTGTACCCTGCCCTCACCCAACAGCAGCTGGGTTGACCCTGACCCTAAAAGAAATTAAACAAGTTCTGAAGAGTGGATGTTTGGAAAATGGCTCCACTTTAGCTAAAAATCTTTTCTTTTTAGTCCAGTCAGATGTTCAGAAATTTTATCAAACTGAAGCAGCTCAATGCCACATTATAACCCATTTTATAACACTAATACTGTGGAACCGGCAATGCAAACTGGTCATAAACTGACCTGTTTAACTCTGATCTCTATCAATGGATGTGCAAACTTAAGATTTTTGTTATTTTTCTTTTTATATTTGTCTGGTGGAAACATAGGCACACACATCCATTTACTTTAGGATGTTTATGTTCATTATGGGACTGGAGACTGTCGGAGCAAAGACAGCTCACAACTGGGTTTAGACATAAAACCACGATAGAAGCACATGTTTTTTTGTACAAACTTTTTCAGTGCAATCTGGGTTCAAATGTCAAAGCTTTTATCCCTCATGCAAACCTCACAAGTCTGACAAAAGTCCTACATTGCAAAAACAGCCCTCTTAGAAATAAGCCACAAATTCTTACCCCATTGGCAGACTTTCTTTAAATAAGCAATAAATACATAAATAAATCTTCCAATGGGGCAAAATTCTTATTTTAAGAAAAAATATCTAGTCATTAGACTTTTCTCAAACTATTATTTTTTTGCTACTGAAAAACTTCCTAATATGGTAAGTTTATTTTTTGTGCACAACAGAAAATAAGACATTTGTTCTTGAAACAAGGTTTTTTTTTACTTTCTTTTTGCAGTTTTTGCAGTGCCTCAGATTTAAATTTTTTGTCTCCCTCAAAAAACTGTCTGGTTTTACAGGTTGCAAACGTCTCAGAAAGTTACACATCTCACACATCTTCATCTCTGACTGATGAACGTTCAATTTAGAGAAGTTTGAGAAGAGTTTGCAGATTTTGATGATGAGGGTGAGATACTTTATGACTGGTGAAGAAACCATCAACTTCTGCAAACGCTTTGACACATTTTAGAGACTTTCTCATAAATGTTGTTGCAGTCCAACGAACCCAACTGTAGTTGCAATGATGCAGTGACACTTTGAGTGTGCTGGCTCATGCAGCTCTGGCGTTCTGCAGACAGACATTCCTTTCATTTTGTCAAGCAAATGGACAGCATCACTACAGAAGAGTGGGATTATGATTTGATCTATGATCTGAGACCTGAATATGTTTAATCAATTTTAGAGAAACAATTTTTAATATTTGGGGGATTACATTAACCTTTTTTGTATTTTTATAAGATAGCAGCAGCTTGATTTGCTTTGACAGTTTTTTTTCTTATACTTAATTTTTCTACAATCTGACCAGTTGATGACATTTACCAACCTATTTTCTGAATTCATATTACATGAATGCTAAAGATGTCTGCATGCGCTTTTTATTTTTAGATGTATTGAATTTTTCATTCAAATCTAAAGAGCTGCAGATGCTGACAGTTAAAACAATACAATCTTGTTGCCAATACAGTCTGATAAGTGTTCATGAATCCATAACGTAACTATGAAAGAATTCTCCTCAGTACCATCTAAGCAATACAATAATATCCAGGGGTCTAACTCAACCTAGTGTCCAGTATGTTAAAGGATTGCTTCTCTCAATTTTCCTCATCTAGAATTTGGGCTGCGAGACCTAACGCTACTGTATGGCAGCTGTTGGCCACAGATTATGTCGCTGGGAAAGGTTATTTGGAGGTAAACCCACCCAGCTTGGGTTTGCTAAGTTGCACAATTATGGTGCTTACACAGTGCTTAAATCCATGGCATACACCTGGCACCGCTGCCATCGTATGCATTAGTGCATCAACTGGCGTCTGCAAATACATATACAGCGAGCTTTAGTATGAAAAATACGAGAAAAATGAAGAAAATCTTAAAGAAGTTCAATGAAATATTGTTAAAAACTACCTCAAAGCCTCAATATCATAGTTTTCCATTTAATATCACATTGTCAAAATGATTTAAGTGTTTTCCTGCATCTGCATTTAAGCTGAATAGTACAAAAAAGACCTTTGTCCATTCTTTATTTATTTAATGGGATTTCTTAAGGTTTGATTGTGAATATTTTTTTTTTTTTTTTGCAACAAAATGATCTAGTGTTAAACACTGAAAATTTGAACCTGGGCTATTCAGGTCTGGTAAAGGTCAGGGGCTAGTTTGGTCTGGATTGCGAGGAAGTGAGAACAACACGAGACAAAGAGAAACAGAATATTAAGACAAAAAGGCGTCCTATCGTTCACTTCTCCCCTACCCCTGTGCATCATGGACAGTTGGTACCAGCCCACAGAAAAAAAATATGATCTACATTGTTTTTGTTTTATTTGCAATCTGATTCAAAGGAAAATTTTATTTAGAAAAATACTGGATTTTCTCCACCACATCTGATTCCTTCTTGACCCATATCAAGATGCTCAGCCGACTGTTGAAAACACTATTTTCTTAAAGCAGCTGCTCCGACCGATAATTTGAAATCCCAAAGCAAGCAAAGTTAACAAAAAGCAAAAATATTTGAAAAGTTTCTTTTTGCCGAAAAGAGCCATTGAGGAAACAGAAGAAGAACCTTTGACTAGAAAAAATCTGCATTTAACAAACAGAAAACAGGAGACTTTACTCCAAATATGGATTTATTGCGACAACTGTTCCCACACACCATAAAAATAATGAATAATATGAAGCAACCAGTTGTCTAATATTACAAGGATGCTCCTACTAAAGTTGCCCACACGGTGGATTCACGTTTTTAAAAATGCCAGTTTTAGTAATCTTTTTTTTTTTTTTTTTTTTTATTTATCTGTTAAAAGTTGGACATGGTTGAAGTTGGCGTGTGATTTTTCAGCTTCCACTTTGACATTTAAGAAATAATTTATTTCACATTTTAGTGGTTACTTTAATGTTTCCTCTAAATAAAGTTTAAAACATACAGATATTTTAAAGAGGGTAAAGATAAATTTTACTCTCAAAAGTTAAGGGAAAGTGGGAGATGAAAAAGAAGAAAAAGTGCTGGTATGTGAAAATTTCGTCTGACATTCAACCGGTCGGGGCCTGAAAAAGGCTGAGGATCACTGCTTCAGCTGATTCCCCTCAGTTTATATGTTTAAAAAGCAAACAAAAAGCTTCCAAACACTCATCTGTTCTCTGATTACCGTTGTCCGTGGATTGTGAAATTTAAACTTGTAGCCTTGAAGATACGGACATGAATCTTTCCAGCACATTCCCTTAATTTAATCTACCTCCTGCACAGTGATTAAGGATGTGTGTGTTTCTGCGTGAAGCACCTCAAGCGGCTGTCATCTTTTTGAGAACGAAAGCGTTCGCCACAGCGAGCCGGTCCAAGCCAAGTTCCTCCCTGTTATTTATGGAAAATGAGGATTGTATGGATTAAGTCCTTGATGCCAAGATGAACAGCATCAACAACAACAAAAAGCCATGATTCATTTCCCAAACCATGGAAAAAAGCCAAAGGACAAACAAATCAATGGCACTTTGGATCATATCTGGCCTCAAACACTTACAGGCCCCGAAGTGTTTGGCATGAATGTAAATGTGAAAAGTGCAGTTTTATTTATATGCAGGCCTCAGCTACAATATCTGCTGTTTTTTCCTGATTAACATGATTCACTGCATCTCAAACAGTTGAGGAAGAAGTAAAGCTTCGAAAAGCGGCCCAGCAGGAGCTGAATACATGGCGTTTCCTCTGCCTTACAGCTGAGCAGATTACGTAGACGAAGAGATGCTGATGAGTTTAGGAGACAGCAGTCAGATTCATCAAAGCAGCCAAAACAATCAAATAATGCACAGGATAAATGATGTCAGACTGCAAAGTCTGAGCCTCGTCGTCCGGGCAGAGGGCCAAAAAGACAAAGGAGCTCCTCATAAATATGCAAAAGCAGCAGCCTTTCTACTTATTTTTTACTGTAAATTTGTTGCATTACATACGGTGAAAGAAGCCACATTTACTGAGGAAGAGGAGGACAGCGTGGCGAGGGAGGAAGAGCGGAGAGGAGACGAGCCCTGGCTGGCTGCCACTCATCTGGGCACCTTCTCTAAGCAGGGCAGAAAATCAAACACGCAAGGGAAGAATTAAAGGAGAAAGAGAGGGAGAGAAGAAGGAGAAGAAAAATGATTTTTCTTATAAATAGCAGGGCTTGCCAGAAGGCAGAGGAAATGAGAGCAAGTGAGTTCTGGAAAAGAAGGGCTTGAGCTTGACACGGGGCTTAAAATTGAGAGGGGGCGGAAAGAAGGGACCTACTGCGCGAAAATGTCTCCAACCAAAGCAAGGATTAGTGTTCCAACCTCCTCCACGGCAAAGATCCGCCAGAACAACTAATCACCTTCACAGCTTTCCTCTCCTTTTTTTCCACTCTTTTCATTTTTCCCTCCACTGTCCTCTTCTCTTTAAAGTATCATTCTGCCCCTCTCATCCTCATTATGGCTAAAATTAAAGCAGAGCCAGGCACGATTAGCGGATGCAGACTAACTGGGCGTAGTGAGGCACTCAGGGCTTTTCCAGTCAGTTTTGCACTACCGGCAACACACGGCAAACTTAAAAAAAAAAAATAAAAAAAAAAGCATCTACATATATGATGACAAGGCATGTCACAGATAAACCACCCATCTGTCACTCTTTGATTCTCCCCACCTTCTCCACCTGTCACTCCGTTCTCCCTCCTTTTGCTCACAGTGAGGGCTCCCTACAAAGATGGCGGCGGCACATAAACAGGTCAAACTGATCACACTAAAGATGAGCCGGGCGGAGATTTTTGTTTTTATTTATTGGTACTGTTCAAGCGTTTTTTACTCTTGTTTGCATTTATGATAATGATGGCTTCCCACTTTTTACCACAATCTAGATCCCCCTTTTCAAGATATTGTGTGGTGTCGGGGAGGGGGGGAAGATTCATCCCAAAGAAAGAGCCACTTCACAAGCAGATGCCTGGCATAAGACTGCAGCCGGGGGAGTGCATGAATTCACTCTCATCCTCTATAAATATACTCTCTGTATAGGTGCAAGCACAAAATGTAATTAGGCAGTCAGGTGGAAAAGCAAGCTTCCTCTTTCAATGTTTGCATATTTTGTCCACAAATAATGTACTACAAAGGCAGAGAGGGGAGAAATCTCTCCTGAATATTCATTTACAACATAACAGTTTGCTGATAAGGCCGAGGCATGTGATAATCAATTAGCTTAATGTTGTACAAAAACCTGGCAAGAAGAGAAAAGTAATAATGATAAATGCGCGCAGACGCACTCAGTCGGGGACGAACGCAGCAGAAGTCAACATTAGCTCAGATGAAAAAGAGTCCAGAATCCACCTGCTTTTTTGCTGTACTCTTAGAAAACGGAGGAAAAACCCCAAAACTGAAACATCACATGATCTGTGTGTCATGTATCCACACAGCAAAAAAGAGGTAGCCAAAGAAAAGGAAAAGAACACTAAACTTAGGTGGAAATTCACTAGAAAGTAGTATTTTTTACCTAACAAGACATTTTATAAGATCTCTAAATCTAGAAACAAGGAGTTTCATACAGGCATTTAAAAAGGGAAAAATAAGCTAAAAACTCAAACTGTTAGAACTGATTAAAACTGAATGTTAAACAACTCAATAATCAGCATTTTTGTTAGTTTTACGCAAATTGCATGTATTGTATGACTTTTTATCAACCAGATTGTTGTTCATTTTGATTAAAGTGACAAAAACTAGTGTAATAAGTGGAAATGACTCATCTTAGAACAAAATGAGAATACCTTCCTAAAATAAGTTAGGCCATTCTAATAAATCCTTACCAAATCTAAAGCTAGAACTTATTCTAAAGAACATTTATTAATATTGTCTCCAAAATAATGGCAATGAATGCCAAGGATTTATTGAATTTTAAAGCAACAACCTTAAAACTAAGCCAAAAATGTCTAATTACCTTCTTTCTTATTACTTGAAAATGTTTAGCGTTGCTGCATTTTTTATGCCTATCAACGAAAAATAACAATTTTCATTTAAAAAAATGCATTAAAAAATAAGGATTTTTGAGTCTTAAATCAACTTTTTCTATTGTCAAGAGTATGGAGCAAAAGAATTTGGACTCCTTTTATTTGTAATTTCCTTATTTCTAAACACTAGCTCTTAATGAGACAAAAAAAATTATTGACTGTCCTGATTTGGAGAAAAGCTTTAAAAGGTGTAAGGTAAGTTAAAACAACTTCAAACCTGGTAAAATATCCTCAATGTCTCAAAATAGGGTTTGAAATCTTTGCTCTGTGCAATTCTTTAGTTAAATTCTCTTAAACACATGCCGCATTGTAAACAATCTCAACTTTGTCATTTTTAGACATTTTATTTAGAAATCTAGTATTTATATTAAAATGTGAATCAAATATTAAAATGTTAATGTGTAGATTCTTTTGCAGTCATTTTTCCTTAAGTTTCTAGTCAAAGTGTGTGATATCACTGCATTGTAATTATCTTTGGAGTAGTCGCTACAACATTGGGATTTTATGTAAAACTAATTATAATTGAGGTAATAAGTTCTTGTCATTATTAATAACTGTTAATATTAGATGTAGCAGCTTGTTTCAATAGGAAGGCCGGCTGCCCTTGCTGCCACCAAGGGCTCGTCGTCCTCTTCTGGCCAGAGCGTGAATTACAGCTGACCCTGCCTCCTGCAGTCAACCTGGCAGGGAACAAAGAGGCAGCTCTGTGCCAAGGAGGCCTATCACTTTCCCCTCTGGAGGGGAGGAAAGGAGGGAAGGCTTCCTGGGGAGGGAGGCGGGGGCAGATGGGGCTCGACGGCGGCGCTCTGCGGTCTACCCCCAGACAAATAGGGGGCCAACTGCCTCTGCTCTGGAGTGTTTGGGGTGTAGGGAGAGTTTGGGTAGCTGTTGGCACTGCGGTGTGGGCCAGCAAGGCATCTGTCATCTTATCATCAGCGCTGTCACATCAAAGAACAAATGAGCTGTGAGATTTTTACAGCCCCAAAAACAAGGGATGGCAAAAGGTGTCAGAGTGTGATGTATGGCTGCTCTTTGGTGCCGTTTCGGCAGAGAAAGAGGCGCAGAAGAAAAGTGGAAAATGCAAATAAGCCACCATCCAAATGTACAAATCTAAACCGGCTCATCATTGCAAGAGTGAATGGGGGGGGGGGTCCACAAAACTGTGATGCAGAGCGAGAAGTGAAAACAGGAGAGTAGTATATTTAATTTCAGCCCTTCCTCCTGATCACCAGCCGTTTTTGTTTTTCAGAACAAGCCAAAGAAAGAAAAGAAGGTCTTTTTGTAATAATGACACCTTGACTGGAAGGAACTTCAAGCACCATTCAGCACTCTGATATCTTCCACACTCAAACACAGCTTCTCCACCAGAAACCTTCAAATCTAAAGGCTTTAAGTTGCTGATTGATGTTTCAGTGCAAAACATAAATGTAATTCTTCCTGCAAATACACATTCTTACACACACACCAACATGTATATGTGTGTGTGTGTGTGTGAGCACAAACTGTTTTCAGTTGCTTTAAATTTGCACAAGGAACTTCAGGTGAATAGAAGGTGGCCACTGTGAGAAATGATGGTGGTGACATTGTGTTGCCCTCTTTTGGTGAGAATTTGTAACTGCAGGCCACTGTCCTTTCAATCCAAACAAAATTCTGATGCTGTGTCCAAATTTTCAGAGAAACAACAGGGAAAATTGGGCCTTGAAGGCCTTGTTGCATGACGCTGACCAACAGCAACTGAGATTTTTTTCCCTTAGAAGCGCCTACAGTCACAGGTTTGATTCAGAGTTCAAACAGTTCCTTTGGTTTTGGTTGTTGTAGGTCTGAGATGGGGGGGGATCCTTCCACACGTTAAAACAATTAAGACAAAATGCATTTCTTACCATTTATTTTTAAAGAAAATAGAATATTTTAACACCATAAACACACATTTATCTTCGTATTTCTGATAGTTTGTGTCTCCCCCTGATGAACAGATAAAATGAAGTCTTGGAGACAAGACTGTCAATGAGGGCTGTTGATAGTCACACTCACGTGCACGGGATAAAAAAAAACTGCTGCTAGATTAATTACAAACATTTTTGATGAAGGACAGTTGTGGCACCTTCTGGTTCTATTCCTTAATTTATATATATATAAATTGTTATATAGGAAAAAAGAAAAACTCAACAAGAAAAATAGTAAAAATCATGCACTGAATAAACCAATTTAGAGAGAAAACTGAATTTTTTGGGAATATTGATTAACTTTTAGATAAAAACGTGTTATCTAAGTGGAGCTTTTTTTCTATCGTGAATATTTTGAGCTCCGATTTAACTCAGTAAATGTTCTAAATGTCCTCATTTTTAGTAGAATCGAGTCACTAGCAAGCCTGTTCAGTTAAATGAAACGAGTTTATAATTTGTGAGTTTATTCCTAGTTTTTTTTCTAATTTTTTCCAACAATCAGGCTTCCTATTTCTACCTATTTATGAGCATCCTGTTTTTGTCACCTGTACACCAAAAAACTCCAGAGTTAAACTTTACCCAAATTGTTTGTTTTTTTTTACTCAGGAAACAAATCATACATCGGGTTAAAATTAGACCACTGTAACCCAAGAAATTATTACTGCTTAAAGAAGTAACACAATCCCAACATGAATGACCCAAGAAATGTGTTAAAGAAAAAAACTCAAGTGTTTTGAGGGTGTGCATTGCGATTTTAACGCCAGCTTGCTGCATGCAGCAATAAAATAAAAACAATTAACCAAAATGTTTTCAGATTAGTGTCTTTGCCCACATTAAACAACTGTATAGACGCATCAAAAGGTTGCCATCTTTTAAAAATGTATTGCAATAGATGGATCTCTGTTTTATTTTAAGTTTGAAATGAGTTTGTGGGAAAGTGTGCTTGTTTTAGTTGCAGAGTGGAGAACAGTGGAGGTTTTGTCTCTGCAGAGAGAGAGGATGATTGGTTTTCAGGTCTGGAGTAACTTGCAGAAAACAGGTGTGAACAGACAGAAATAACCTGCACTGGGAGCAAAATTGAAGAAAAAAAAGGTAACTGTGTGTGAATTGTCATGTTCAGCTGTGGATCATGGTTTTTGCGCTGGCTGGCAGAGCCTGTCGTCAGGCAAAGCTCCAAGTCAATTCCCCTAGATGGATCTCGACTGAATCAATAGGGCCCTTGCAGCATATCATTAGACATAAGTATTATAATTACTTGTGTTATTAATTTTGCCTTAATACCAGGATAATACGATATGTATTTCAACCCTGTTGAGGGAAGAGAAAATAAGATAATCACAAATGCATCTTTTATGAAAATCAATGGTGAAATGGATATTACAATCAGGCCAAAGCACTGCTGATTATTTTTTTCTTCATGCATATCAAACAATCATTTTCTGCTTTCATGTAGGAAAATATATATACATATATATTTATAAAAATATGTGCGACATATTTCACACCCCCGTCTGAGGCATAACAATATGGATTTGTGTTGCCTGGCAAACAATTTTAATAAAAAGGTATTGATTGAGGATCGAGCAGATAGCCCGTGGGCGCAGAGCAGCAGACCCCAGTGGGTCCAGATCATTAATGTCCTCAACTGCTGGCTTCACTGGTGCAAATTTGTTCAATAAGGGGCTGGCACGCACGCTTCAGGGTTCGATTTTGATACACAAATGTGAAACTCAGGAAGCATGATACAAGAATGTGTGTGGGGTTTTTTTGCCCTGAATATGTTTCTCTGAAATCAGAGCGTCTGAAACCAGGTTACTCATGCCAAGCGTCACCTTCAGTCAGAGGAGTGTGCATGGCAATACGGCTGCACGTGCAACCCTAAAGCACTCAGACATTTGTTCAGTATCTGCATCCAGGGAGGAAACACGCTTGCATACAGTCTCTGCAGCAGGTATCAAAGCCTCAGCGCTGCAAGACACTTTTAATTACCCGGCGCTTTCCTTATGCTTATGATTTCAATTTTTCCCTGCAAAGCCGGTAATGATATTCAAAACGCCTGCTGGCAACTGCGACTCCTTATTCTCCCCAGTCTCCCCTTCCCACCAAAATGTGAATACCCCAGTTTATGGGCTTATTTCTCCTCAAGTCACTTTGTAAAATCTTTAATCTGCCGAACGAGCCTGTAACTGCAGGCCTCACTGGAAGGAATGGCAATGAAAGGTTTTTTCGGGGGGGGGATCAATGTTGAATGTATTAGCCTGCAATACTGAGACCAACTTCAATAATAAAAGAATTGATCCTTTAAAGTGACGCTTATTCTGAGGAGAAGGAGGAGGACGATCTGGGCCGAAGCTGCTCAGAGCAGATGGAGAATCACAGCAGGCGATTTCACCCTCCCCCAAATGTTCACATTGTATTTCAAACCAGTATTAGATTCAAACACACAATTACTGAGGGATTCTTGTTGCGTGCATTATAAAGGAGCATGTCCAGTAATCCAGCATATGGAATAACATATTCAGCTGGCGCAGTCTGGGATTTGCAAAATGAAAAAGAAGGTGTGAAAGATAGAAAGCAGGATGAAGTTTCATGAATTTATTTGGATAGAACAGGAGGATAAGTCACATCAAAATGCTGTTAGTTTTTGTTCCCTTACATTTTTTTTTTCTTTTCACAATAAAAGCTGCTAATATTTCCACTGGTCAGCAGACCCATCCGATCCCAGCAGTGTCTATGTACACAGTTGCGGTTGTGAAGTGCCGGCAGTAATCAAGCATGAAGGCTGGATGTATAACAAGCACACTTCACAGTTTGCCTAACAAGCACACTTCAAACACTAATCAGCTCAAGTGGACTTGCGTTGCATCTCTGGGTTTTGTTTTCTTACTGATCGCAAAATTATCTGAATGGTATCAATAGATGGGGCTGGTTCAGAGGAATTTTAATTTTAAAAAGTTGCTCTAATGATTAAATGACAAAACCATAAAATCAGAGGAAAGTGCAGAAACACACACATTGTGACTTTTGTCAGCAAACTGCAACAAAACCTGCATCGATCTTCTTTCAGGACTCAAAAGGCTTTGCTCCTCTTCACTGAGCAGCTCAACATGATGCACACAAATCTAGCTAGGACAATAATGTGGGGGTCTAAATGCTCTTTCCTTCATTTGTATACCATGATAAATCCCTCTCCAATTATGTTTCTACACCACTCTTGCTTTACGTTGTTTTATTTCTATACCAAAAAAACATGTTTTGGGAAATTTCCGCTTCTTCTCAGCTAAGACAGAAACACACTTTCACATCAATATAGTTTATGCAAATGAATTTTAGTTTCAATCAATCAATTTTAGTGAAAATTAGCCCAATAAATAAACAAAACTGGCCTTAAAATAAATAAATAAATAAATGAATAAATAAAAGACAAGTGTGGAAAAAGCGTGACCCCAAATTCCTCTTAGTTTCTCCTCCACCCACTCATGTGAGGGGGTGCAGTGGGCGGGAAAAAACGCCCGCTCCTGTAATCCCATCAACTCGTGTCAAACAGCAGTCTGGATACAAGCCTATCAGGTAGGCCTGTAATCCACGGGTTAAGTCTTCACACACCGCACTTATCTGGAGACACACACACAAACTCCTTAAGGAGAAGGAAGTAACAGTTTATAGCAGCTTAAATCAATTTGTCTGCCATTGTGTGGCACGCACAGCAACGGGGAAAATCAGCATATATATGCAGGAGTTTTGAAAGTCACAGAAGCTGTTGAAATTTTTGGGAGAATTTTGGTAGATCTGAAAATAAAGACAATGAAATACATATTTTTTTCTGGGAGAAATGAAGGAAAAAAGATTCAAAGATGATGTTTTGTATACTTGGAGAAATAAAGAAAAGATGCTTTGTCTGTGAAAAAATGCCACAATGGGATTCACGGAAGACTTCACAGAAGAATGAGAATAAAAGATGCAAACCATCCCACTGTGCTTAGAAAATCATGTAATATCCTATTCATATAAGACATGAAAGACAAAAAAGGTCCTCAAAAAAGAGGGAAAAAAGATAATCTAGAGCTGGGCATGCAGAAATTCCTGGTTATCATCAAACCCTTTAGCTGTCAAGCCATTCAGTCAGTCAGCAGTCCAGGGAACAATGCATCCCATTATCATTCAGATACATGCAAAACACCACAAGGTTAAAAAAGAAGAAGAAGAAGAGATAAAAAAGCATGTTGGACGAGACACCTCAACTCATGCTTCAGAGAGAGAGGGAGAGGGAGGGAGACGCAGGGTGCAGGACCCACACAGCGCCGTTCCAGCCAATTGCATTCCAGAGAAGTGACCACGGCCAGTGATAAACAAAGCGCCATAGATCATTCCTCTCCCAGACGGAGCCCGGCAGCGGAAGGCAGAGCGGTCAGACAAAGAGAAGGGAGAAGCAGGAGAGCGCCCAGCCTGAGCACATCTGTCTCCCTGATCTCCTCTGATGCTGCCTTCTGACGCCCTTTTGCAACCGGAAAGCCGCTAAAGCCCACCGTCTTGGCTTACTGCAGGTCTACGCTCCGCGTCGAGAAGGAAAAAAACAGAGAAAAAGAGGGAGGAGAGCTGCCTCCTTTTGTCACTGTGCCGATGCACTACACAGCCAAGAAAAAGGAGGAAAAAAATGATTTAACTGCTCCTGTTTCCACGAGAAAACAAAAACAAGGGCATTGAACACTTACCCACATCCAGGCGCAAGACTCAGTGTTCATTTGAGCTCAGTGTGCGTCACCACAGAAACCTCAGATAATTCCTCCAAAACACATGTGCAAAGAGGAGCAGTAAGGTTCTCCCTCTTTTGTTTGTGAGCCTGCCTTGCTAGGTTTCTCGATTTGCATCAGCCGGCTAACAGCTTTTGAAGCAGGTGAATGACAAAAACATCAATCTCTGCAGGCACATTGTGTGGCATTGACACACTCCCCTCACCGACTCCATACAGTGTAATCACACGTTCCCTGTCTCTGCTCACAGCTCCACCAGCAGAAGAAGCATTCACTGTAAAGAATGAATGGAAGTTTCATTGGAAGAGAGGAGGAATTTTGGGACTTCTGCGGGATGCTTCAGTTAGTTTTATTCACACATTGTTTTGAAGCAAAACATTTATAAATTGGAGAGTGACTTTCTAAATCCCTTAAAACTTCCTAATGTGTCAGTTTTTATGCTTTTTGTCTTTGTGTGTGAAGAAAATAAATGTATATAACTCAAAAGCTGTGCTCCTGTAGTCTGCATTAAAACATATCACAATGACAGGTCAAGTAAGCTCACATGTCTGATTAAACAGCTACTCAGCTTCAAAAAAGATCACCAAATAAGTGTTAATTCTCTTTTATGTTAGACTCACTATTTAAAACTTTCTAACAACCAAAGGCGATGGTTCTTATAACACCTATAGCCCAGTTATTACTGGAAATTGTTCACACAAAATTTGGTAATAATGTATAGGGGTCAAATTAGAATCAGTTTAAAGTGAATAAACAAACCATATTGTATTAGAAATAAAAAAAAATCTGAAAATGTGAAGACAGTTTTAACTCAAGTATTTTAAACTTGGAAGAAATGTTGAAAATTTGAAAACAAATTGAACATTTGGAACTAATTAAATAAAGCTAAAGTATATTCTCAAAACTGTTACCAAATGATGTGTTTGTCTGAAATGAGTGTTTCAGCTGATCTTCGGCTTTCTGATATTTCCAGATATGTGGAACATAGAATATGAATGCAGCTTTTCTGTGTTTGGTTTAGGAACTGACAACAGACCGGATCCAGATGACTGGAGAGGTCTGGCTGGTACATATTGGCTCAGGAGGTCAGTCATGTATTTTGGTGCTAAACCATTGAATTTAAAGTCAATCCTCTGACAGTGTAAAAGTCCTTGAACTGGACTGATGTGATCTACTTTTTTGGTTCCTGTGAGAACCCGAGCAGCAGAGTTCTAAATAAGCTGCAATTTCCTGATTGATTTTTTGGTAGCCCTGTAAAACACTGTTACAGTAGTCGAGTTGACTGAAGGTGAAACCATGAACTAGTTTTTCTAGGTTCTACTTAGACATCACCTGTTTAGTGCTTGAAATATTTTTAAGATGATAGCAGGCTGATTTTGTGACTGCCTTAAGGTGTTTATCAAAATTTAGGTCTGTGTCCATCACTACACCCAAGTTTCTGGCCTGGTTGGTAATGCTAAGATGAATAGATTGAAGCTCTGTAGCAACCTCCAACCGTTTCTCTTTAGCCCCAAAGACAATAACCTCAGTGTTGTTTTTGTGTAGCTGAAGTAAGTTGTGACACATCCAGTCATTAATGTCCTCAAAGCATTTACCAAGAGCCTGTACAGAGCCTCGGTCTCCTGGTGTCAATCTAATATATATATCTGTGTGTCATCTGCATAGCTATAGTAACTAATGTTGTTCTTTATAACCTGGGCTAATGGGAGCATGTAGATATTAAATAAAAGTGGCCCAATGATGGAGCCTTGGGGAACTCCACATGTTATCTCTGTTAGCTTGTACTTGTTTTCGAAGTACAATCTGACCCAGTTTAGTTCTGGCCCAGTGAGACCCAACCAGTTTTCCAGATGTTTGAGTGGTCAAGAGTCACAAATTTTGTTTCACCCTGTATTAAAATGACAATAAGAAAGTCGTTGTATCCTTGAACCAACTGTATCAAATGCAGTACCTAGATCCAATAAAACAAATACTGACATCTTTACACTGTCTTCATTCAAACGTATATCATTAGTCCCCTTAGTCACTTTAGCTAGATTATTTAAGCAACGCAACCAAAAAAATTTGAATGAAAGTACATATGTTGTTTGTTTTTTTTTTTTTTAATTTTGAAGTACGTTGTTAAAAAAACTAGAAATATGGAAAATGATGTGGCTGAGTTACAGTAGTGGTTCATCCTTAAGTATGTATACAGTAATGCTGTAAAACTACTGTTGATAGTAAAGCTTTTACAAAAAAATTCCTTAGTACATGTAACTTCTTGTGACCCACTTTAGTGATACTCAGATTAAAACAGATCTTACTGTGAATTTGCAGGAATTCCAAAAAAATATAAAACAGATCCCTGTTAGCTCAGAGAGAATCTTGCATTTAGACTGATAATTTTTTTTGTTTAAACTTTATTCCAGTTTCTGTACAAATTTAGCTTTTTTTTTTTTTTTTTTTTTTTAATCAGTCAATTTATAGTTTGATGCATATATTTATTAGTTTCCCAGTCAAACTTGTACCTCTCTTCGTGAAGTTTTGCATGTTTTCCTTATATTTGTGGGGATTTCCCCTGGCACAATTACTCTCCAGTCCCAAAATGTTGGTTGATAATCTGAAGTCAGTCTTCAGAGTAAAAATGAGGTCTGTCCAGGGTTTGCCCAACTGTGCCAGCTGATGAATGGAAAAGAAAAACAAGAGGAGACATTCCAGACCACAAATAAGACTAAACACATTTGTCCTAAAAGATTAATAAAAATTCTTTGGCAATCCAGAAAATTTCTGAGGAATCAAAAATAATAAAAAAAAAAAAGTTTGTGCAAAACATGTATGTATAGAGGGGTTAAAGAACCTTCCAACATTGTAAACTGTGTTTTTAAGTGTTCATTATTATTGGTAACACATAAATGTCAAATTCTCTGCAAGAAAATTACGTCAACCAAGAGTGATATGACTACGTAATGCAAAAATAGGTTTAAAGTTTTAAAAGAAAGGTTTTATTGTTTTGTTTTTTTTACTTTATTGATATAATCATATGATATATTCAAGGAAATATATACATTTAACGTATTTTTATATTTTTATGTTTTGTCACTAAAGCACAGAAGTAGGAAAAAGGTGGTGTAAGGATTTAGGAAGCAAGGTAGTTTTTGAAAGTCCCTTAGCCAAAATTATTACAATTGAAGTTTATTTATTAAGAATTTTATTATTTATTTTTATAATATAATAAATATATATATATAATTGAGTATAGAAAGTATAATTAAAACTACGCATGTATAGTGTAATATACTAGCTGAACACTTAATCAGACTAAATTGTTTGCAATAAGTTTACTGCCTCAGCTTTAGTAGCTGTATAGACACTTGCTCTATAAATCACTAGTAGTGGACTTGCATGGGCTAATTTTTATCTAGGGGTCTTAGAATGTAGGAAGGAATAATGAGTCTAACAAATATAATTTTATTTTAGGAAAAACAACGTCTCTTTATTATCAATTTGTTTTCAATAAAATAAGTAAGTAAATACAATATAAAACTCTGAAGACCTACCTGAGGGGCTGTTGGTATTCCCTGAGGTTTTGGGGGAACCATAGCTCAAGTCTATCATGATTATGCGCGTTCATTCAAGTCTATCTATTCAATATGGCTGAGGCTCAAACTTTCTTTTCTTTGCTTTGCTTTGCTTTACTTCTTTAAAAAACACACACACACACACAAAAAACAAGTCATAGACTCATTTTAACCGTAAAATATACTATGATTTTCCTGGTCCCTGAACGCAGCTGCGTGACGTCGGCAGTTTTTCTTCTCATGGCGGGAGGCACTTCCTCCATTCTCGAGCTGTTTGTTTACTTTCTGCGTTTACTTTACTGAAACTAAACCAACTCAAATAAAGTTCCCGGCTAGAGTTTAGAAAAAGCTTCAACCGTGGTTGTTTCTGGCGTTCGTTTGAAAACGTTTCCATGTCGTTTACGGAGGACTCGCTGTGTAAAGACAACCCGCTTCTTCTGCCTGTTAACGAGCAGAAAACTATTTATGATGGATTCATCACTGTTCAGGTACGGTAAGAAGTTTCCTACTTTAACATGAACAAAATATTTAAAAAGATGTTCTTCTTTTCGACTGGCTAAAGTTATGTCCCATTAGTATTATTTTTTTACGATTAATTTCTTTCACCATTGAAAGCTGCACATACAATTCCCTTTCAAAACAAAATACATCTTGTGCCAAATAAGGTCCTCGTCATGCAGCAGATTGACTTTAATCAAGAATACCAGAAAGACAATGTGAGCATGCAACATGGTGCATTTTTCCTCAAATTACTATAAATTCTAAACATGACAACATTGGTATTGAATTCAATCATTAAAAAAAAAAAATTTACATCCAATTGTAACTCTAGAATTGCAGGACTTTGCCACTGAACATCAACTAGAGTTGTGCAAAAGAACATCAGAATGTGTGCTTTAAGCTTGTCAAGTTATCTCAGTTATCTAACATGGAAAAATCTAAACAAAAATGACAAAACTTAACAAATCTTATTATTTAATCAAAGCAGTTTTTTGTAAAGCCAAAGAGCCACAATAACAGGCTCCTGATCCTCAGGTTGCAGACCACTGGTATAGTCCTGGTAAAGCTTTGTTCTAAATGCACAATTTTATATATTTGAAGTCACATTACTTTATTTTCACTCTGGGAAAGTTGACTTTAAATCTACAATGTTTTCTAGAAGGTAGGTAAGGTATGTTTATGAATATTTATCATTTTCAGGAGAAAGATCTACGAATTAGGATCATTCTGCCTCCAGATTTACAGCTGAAGAAGGCCAAGTATAAAATATTTCTTTTAAGCGCTTGCTTTTATCCAAACTGCAATTAATCTTGAACTTCATCCCTATAGACTGCACTGCTGTTGGCAGCTTAAACACCTGTTGCGTGGATATGAGGCCATCGTGAAGCAGGTAAAACTGAGGTATTGTTGAAAGAGTCTCTCAGGATTTGAACCCTCTGCTGCTCCTAATCCTTGATCTGTTTTAGACTTTTGGTATCACATCCTGTTTACCTCCTTTTGTCTGGCAGCTTTTATATGACCCATTACACTAAGCCAGAAAAAAAGAGCATGTGTATATATTTATATATAGTTTTTTTCCAGTTCAGTTAACATGGCCTGGAAAATGTCCCTATTTGTTATGTGGCCCCTCAGGGTTATGTGGATGAGATTGATATTTTACCCTGGGCTGCAAAGTTCATTATTTTCACAGCCTTTAAGCTATCATTAATTATTAAAGTGCTTGGCAGCCCCTATTAATCACAAATGCTGTTTGATTTGAATGGCTGGCTGGCTAAAGAAAAAAAAAATCACACTGTCACTTCATTATCCCACCATTCAAGGGGGTCCTCTCTGCTTCTTTCAGCGACTCCAGCAATCGGCTGATCTTTCCAGCTTCATTCTAGAGTTGAAGACTGTTCTGGTAAGAAGAAGGACGACATGTTTGCTAGGAACAGGAAGGGAAACGTCTCTGTACTCCTTCCTTTTAAAAACCACAGAAAGAATTTTAGGTGTTTAAAATCAAGTCAAGCTCGGAACTTAAGGTCAAGTTATCTGTGTTTATGGTATTTGTAAGAAAGTCTGAAACTGATGGCTGTGACACAGTTGTTTGATTTGCATCGAAATAAGGGCTTAAATGAAGAAGTGCTCCTTGTGTCATCGCAGGAAGTGGGTCTGAAGAGCCGTCCTGAGTGCCGCTCCATCCCTCCTCCTCAGTATTACTCTCAAATAATCTCTGAGATGGAGACCCTTGGGTGGGACAAGTAAGTGGGTCACCAGGAGCGCCATGCGCTGAAAATGTTAAGCTGTTCATTGGTGGGGAAAGGTGGCTGTGACCATCACGCTGGTTCACTCGACATGTCATTTGATTTGTGTGTGCAAATATAAACAGGATTTTGAGCAGGTAGTGTCTGTAATGGTGGAGCAAAGTGCTATTTCAATATTCAGGTGTATTCCAGTTCTAGAAACTGTGAGAACCAGCCCTCTGTTCTGGTTCTATCTAGACATTTTAACCCTTTAAAGTTCTTTCGACCACCGTGACTCTTCAACTGTTCATACACTTAACAGAATTCCCTTGGAGTTTGAAGCGAAGAAATCAGCTTTGCGCAGTTTTGTGACCCTTTACATTAGTAATGTGTTTCATATTGGTGCAAAGCCTCTTTTTTTCTGCGTCGGAATCAGTTGATTCACGTTGATCGCAAAAACCAGGGATAAGCAACTCCAGGCCTCAAGTGCCACAGTGTCTACATGATTTCTACATATCCAAGCACTACTCATGCCTGATTCAGGTGTGTCCAGCCAATTATAGCATTGCATGTTGGAAAACAT
Organism: Adrianichthys oophorus; assembly: GCA_036245035.1. Taxonomy (NCBI): domain Eukaryota; kingdom Metazoa; phylum Chordata; class Actinopteri; order Beloniformes; family Adrianichthyidae; genus Adrianichthys; species Adrianichthys oophorus. The sequence continues at coordinate 20,133,936 of BSAI01000096.1, forward strand.
GCATGAATGCGGCTTTCGAGGCCTGAAGTTGCCTAACCTTGACCTAAACAGTTGAAGATTTACGGTGGTTCAAAGAGCATGTTATTTAGGTGTGACTAGCGACCGCTCCAGCGTTTGCTCAGATCTAAGTTTATGTTGGCGCTCTTGAACTCTGTGGCCTGATCTGGGATTTTTGGGATATTTTCTAGAAAAAAAACAGTTTTTTTGTAAATGGCATAGCACTGCCGACCAAAAGTGAACCAAAACACTTATCCTCCAACATTTGCTCATTTGAGGGCAATATAAACAAAATAAAGGTCCATCCAGGACCGTAAAAAAACCATAAAAAACCAAACCAAAACAAAACAAGGCCTGACCAGACATTTTCCACCTTTAAGTGTTTTATACTATAAGATTTGTGTGGTGGGCTTGTTTCACGTTCCTATTTCCGATAAATTGCACGCTTCTAAAAATGACAATCACAAACCTCAAATTCTGGTTTAAGCGGCACTTGTTATGCTACATTCACACCGAGTTCCAAAGCATGCTTTCAAAGAGCCCCTTTCATTGAAAAGTAAGTAGACGCACATATATGCGCACATTGTGCTTCGGCTTTCAAAGATCTCACGTTTACGTTGTTTTCGTGCTGTACTTGTAAATTTCGCGGCAATTGAGCACGTGAAAAGTTAAACCAGTTGAACATTGAGCCATCAGAGTCTCGGATTTGGTAGTTACACCGTATGCTTAAAGCACATGGAAAAACCCAAATTCTTGAACGCGCCATATGTCCGGTGTGTACATAGCTTTAAGATGGGCTCTAGATTTTTGACAGGATAGAATTGGCTTGTGGTGTAAACACAACAGAATCCAAACTGATTCCATGTTAATAGCCGGTTCAAACAACAAACTTATAATTTTAAAGGAAATTTGATTATGATAAAATAATTATTTTATCCGAGTGATCAGCAGGTTGAAATGCTTTTGTTCTCTACTTTCTTGGTCTCTGGATACAGAGGGAGTAATTTATCAGTGCAAAAGCTCACTGACGGAACTTATTTTTTTCAATGATCCCAATATCAGCTCTGCAATTCATCCTTTTTTTCAATTGAAGGGCCGACGCTTCCACTAAATGACGGGAGAGCCTGCAACAATGCAACTTCACATGAAGAAATGATTCCCAGTCTCTCCCTTTTTTCGGTTATTGAGTTATAGTTAAATCCAGGTCACATTTAATAAAGCTTGGCCCACAGGTCCAGCTCTCGTCAGAATAAAGCAAGGGGGTGGTTAGGATGAAAATATCTGTTCTCCCTCAGCATGGATTAAGCCTTGACTACTACACTCATTTTCCACTTTCCTATTAATGACCACGGCTGCAATTATGATATTAGTAAAATGCAAATGGCTCTAATTGAAGACTCTTAGGCTTTAATAGGAGCGGAGGGGGTGAAGGTATGCTTTATGCTGGAAACGGGACCAACATCGTTTCCCGCATGGTGTTAAGGTTAGGAAACATTACACACAGTGGGCTTCAATCTGCAAAGCACTCGAGACTCGCTTAGCGTCTTAATTGCTATGGGCTGTGCTAATGGCCACCAGGGATATCCGCTGTAGTTCTGTTTGCTGATTGGGCCTGGTATAAGTGAGTCTTCTTCCAGCATGTCTCCATCTCTGCATTTCAGATTGTGGTCATCTTAATAGGCTGAGAATGGAAAAAGTCGGAGCAGGAAATTTGATAATTAATATGAAACCGGGGCGGGAAGGTCAGCTGTCCAAAAACATGGCCCCGGGAGCTCCAGCGCTCATTAGCGCCACAGCTGGGGTCACGTGTCCTCATACACTTGGAAGTCAAAGTGTTGCCAATCTTTCTGGTGTTTTTGCTCAGTTCTCTGTCTCAGCAGAGGCCGAGTAATGTCAACAACAACCCAAGGCCTTTACTAAACTTTAAAAAACCTGGATTTTTTTTTTCTTTTTGCTGCATTTTAGTTAGATTAGCAAACACGCTGATAAATGATTCAACAAATGTTGTTTTCAATTTGATTTTGATATCATTTTATTTTCAAAAGAAAAATCGTAAGGTGTATTCAGACTACACACATTTGGTTTGCTTGAAGTGAACCAGAGTTTGTTCATTCATTCATTCATCTTCCAATCCGCTTTATCCCTTTCGGGGTTGCCGGAGCCTAACCTGGCTACTCATGGGCGAAGGCAGGGTACACCCCTGGACTGGTCGCCAGTCTGTCGCAGGGGCCACAATCACACACCCATGCACACTCACATCCACACCTAGGGACAATTTAGAGTAACCAATTAACCTGTGAAGCATGTTTTTGGACGGTGGGAGGAAGCCGGAGTACCCGGAGAAAACCCACGCATGCACGGGGAGAACATGCAAACTCCACACAGAAAGGTCCCCCAGCCAGGACTTGAACCGGGAACCTTCTTGCTGTGAGGCAGGAGCGCTAACCACTGCGCCACCGTGCAGCCCAACCAGAGTTTTTATTCCCCGATAATCTGGAACAAATGTTCAGTCTGAACACAAACAAGCGGACCCTGGTCTGGGACCGGGAACCGCTCTCGGATCCATCTTTCAACTGAGATCCAGTTTGCTCTGAGTTTCTTCAGTCTGAATAGGCTCCGTGCTCAGAGTGGAGCAACTGGACCAAAATGGCCACTGTAGCCGGGCATTATGGGATGTAAACATATTAGAACGGAAGCAACCGATGAGCCGTGGCGCAACATTGAGCCACAGCAACTCAATGAAATGTGGTGGGATGAATACAGGGTCACTAAAACAACTTTTAACATGACACACGTTGCTTCTAACACTGTTTTCCTAACAATCTACATGTCATCAACACTTATCAGTAGGGGTGCAACGGATCACGGATGATCCATGATCCATATGGATCACTAGCTACGGTTCGAAACACGTGTAGCGCGGACCCCAACCCCATCAATGAGGAGTGCACGTCTTCATGTGCAGCTTCATGGAAACATTCAGAGACTCTCTCAGTGAGGAGGATAAACATATATTTAAAGGTGAGTAGAAGCAGGTGCCTCGCACTCTGTGGCAGGAGAAAGCAGTTGCTCCGTCTGTAACCAGTGGGAGGGGGTTTATTGCAGCAGGAGACACAGTGAATTTGAAGTAGTAAATTCTAACATACCCTGCTTTTCTTACTTTTTTCTTGGATACACACGTGGACAATATTGTTGGTACCCTTGGGTAAATGATTGGATGAATCAGATTAACATATCCTTTTGGTCACATTATTTTCGTTCTTTTCTAGGGTACCATCATTTTCGTTCAGGCCTGTTAAATGATTTTGTTTTTGTAAATAATTCTGTTGAAGCGAGGTTGAAAAGCAATGTCTGACCTTCATTGTTTAAATTTCATAGAATTTTTATTTATTTGCACTTTTGCCAGATTCATGTTATTTCTGTGGCCATTGCGACTTTTTCTTTTATTAAACAAAGGGTACCAACAATTTTGTCCATGTGTGTATATTTTCATGATGCAATGTCTCATAATGCACTTTTGTTTATTTGGGCATTCTGAGCATTTTTATAAATAGGAATATCTTGAGTTCAAAGATTTCTTTAATGTTTTGCTTCAATAAATAGGCCTCAATGAGCAAATGTTTTGATGTTATAATACCTTTATAACATCATTTGTGTTTGTGTGTATATGTTTTGAAATACTTTAGCAAATGATTCAAACTGAATTTTGTGATCCGTTGCACCCTTACTTATCAGCGTACATTCTAAGCCTCCTCAGTAACCACCTTTCAGCATGCCTATGCCATACCTAAGTAGCAGTAAAAAGTGTTGTACCTGACATTGATGCAGACGTTCAAAATGGATCAGTGAAATCTAAAGTTTGAATAAGTGAACTATCCTAACAACGATTGTAAAGCGCAGGACTTCCATTATTCTTTCTCTCGTTGCTTTGTCCTGCCCTTGTAATTCCTGGCCAATGACTAAAGGGATATTCACTCACATGGTTTTGTTTAACACAGTTCAACTAAATATCACTTCATTTAAAACCAATTTATTTTTTAAAGATTTTTCACATATTTAGCGGCTCAAATGAAAAAAATTTGATCTTGTATAATAACAGTAACATTTTAAATTTGCCTCAAAAAATCTAAGAAATTATTTCAAAAGGTAAATCAATCCATAGATTAAATTCATCTACATTGCAATATGTTTTTTTGATCTCAATGTGCCAATGTGGGAAAAAAACTCCCAGTTTTCACTTTCAAAGACTGTTTGGAAGTAGAAATGCACAACATATGTTGATCCCACCATCTCCTAGTTACTTTGCCAACATGCAGTTAGAGCTGAGTGCTCACAGAAACGCCATGTTGTGCTCTGTCTGGAAGCAGCTCATTTGGCTGTGGAGTTGCAAAAAAAGGGGGCTCTCATCAGTCTTCTCAGCAAGACATCTGACGTCATCCTGTTTCCTTCATGAAGAGGCGAAGCCAGCAGCTAGTCCCCTGGTCATTCAGACATAAACCCCCAGAGGGGTAGCAGATAGATGTATGTGTGTCAACAATACAGTTACGCTTTTTGGATTTATTAAAAGTTTTTATAGATGTTTAAAGGCGTGACACACTAATGAGAACTTTTTTTCACTACTGCCGTTCTGTAGGGACAATGTCCTAGAAAACAACACAGGTTTTTGAGTTTTGACAAAAAACGGCAAAAACATAATTAAAAGACCACAGAAAATTATTTTAAAATGGCTCATAAAATGATCGGAGTGGCACCTTAATGCATCCCATCATGTTTTTTTTTTTTTTGCTTTTAAGGAGCCAATCCTTAAACTATTGCTTTAAGATTAGCATTTTACCAGGTACTATGAAAGTCTTTGGCTTTTTTTCCTCCATGCTACAATGCAACACTTGTTTTAGCGAGTATATGCTTGGTAACAGTATGAAATTCACCTTAGTCTAAAATAATGCTACATTGAATTATAAAAAGTAGCATTTGTGTTTTGAAATAGTTCTTTAGAGCTGCAAAATTATTAAATGAAAATTTAAATGTGAGAGAAAGAACAGGCTGTATTTGCATAACTGGTGTGATCATAACTTTGTGTTTGTAGACGTTGGTGTGCATGTGACATTGCATGAATTATTGGCGTTTCCTGGAAGTTTGATTGCAAACGCGTGAGCGAGCAGACACTTTTATGAGCTGGAGCCCTTTGGACAGCTCGTCCCATCATTCCATCACTTCCCTAAGTGTGTCTCTGAGCACACTGTGCACATCACTCCTCGCTAACACACCACATAAATCCTTGGCAGCTTTGTCAGCCTCGCCGCAGAGTGTCCTTTGTAGTGTACTGTAAATCTGGAGGAGAACATTTCAGATCAGTCTTTTTGTCTCTGTGGGCTGGAGGTGCTGCAGCAGTAAATCTGCCTGCTGATCAACTGAGTGAGATCTGTGTTGTGTCCTGAGCCTCAATAGCTAATAATTGGCTCATAAAGAAAAGAGTCAGATTTACAAGTTGACTCTCGCAAGCTTGCAAATTTGAGCTCAGTCTGATTTCATCTTGAGAGGCTTTTTTTATCTTTATTTTTTTTGGAGAGCCTTAAACTGTTTTCTAATAACTGTCAGTGGCACTCTGGAGCGGCGTTACTTTACTTCTGCACACAGTAAGTAGAGACATAAAAACATCAAGTCCAGTGTATAAGTGGACTATATTGTTTTGATGTCAAAGAAGAAATATAACATTTACTTCAAAGTAAAGGAAACATCAAGTGATGTCAATAAAGACTGAAGAACCAAAATGAAATGACCAAAGTATTATCGGCCTGGGCTTGTTGTGTTCCAAGAATGGCGAGGAAATTTATATTAACCTCTGCAATGGTTTCTCTAAGACACTTTCTCAATTCTAGAATTATTTATCAAGTAATTGTAAGAGTTTGTTTCCTGGGACAGTCCTCTCTGTTCTCCAAATGTTCAGAGTTCTCCAGACAACCCTGGCATTAAAGCATCTCAACTTCTTTCTTGTGAGTTTGCTAACCTCCACTTTATCATTTGCAAAATTTAGTCTACAGTTTTTGTTTACCATAAAGGTCGATAGTTCATCACCAGGAGTCTCGAAGGAGATGCTGTACTGTGATATTGTGAAAATAACACAAAATTATACCACTCTAAGCTTCTTTAAGCCCAGGAAAAGATTGATAGTCTCTTAAAAACAAAAGATTGCTAAAATCAGTTGCTTTTCAATGGATCCTGTTCCATGCAGTTTCGTATTCACAGTTTTCAAAGTACATTATCTTTCAGGAAATCAAATAATTTTCCTTACCAAGCACTTAGTAACAACAAGGAAGTAAAACTACTAGGGAAATAGAGACATAGATGATTATCACTTTCAACTGAACTACCAGAGAGAGGTCTACATCTTTGTGATCATCTTCATCTTTTATAGCATAATGTGACCGTGAGTTCTAACTGATTTGTTCTCATATATGATGTTTTGGGTTGAACGTGAAGGAGCTTAATGAGTCTAATGCCTTAGTCACAACAAAAATTGGCAAATCTGTATGAGAAATGCAGGTGGCCCGCAGGACACATTAAGGTCGCAGACCTTGGTGAGCATGTAGAGAAAAAATATTAATGCATGTTTTTCTACGGGAAGGCTGCAGATGACAGGTTGTAGCATTCCCGTAGAGAAAAATATTAATGCATAGTTTTTTCTACGGGAATGCTGCAGATGACAGGTTGTAGAAAATCCTTATACAACCCATAATAGTAAGGGTAAGATGCAGGCACGTCGTACAGATTTTTTTTTTTTTACCCCACCAAACCCTGTGCACTGCACAAGGAGGTGCTGTTAGTGCTGTTCAACTGATAAGTGCGAGCTCTGTGCATTCAGCCTGACTGTTTAAATTTAGAATATTAGACAGTCACTGTACTTTGTGTGAGCATCCTGCAGGGATCCCATGGGCACTTGCACATCACATTTGTGTGCAATCAGTAAGGAGCCAGTGCTCACACCTCATAAATGACTGAAGTGTGGCGTAAGGGCATCACACGACAGCATCACCCGTATGTTATAAATGCATACAACTGACAAAATCATTACAAATATTTCACAATACACTTACCACGCATGTCAATCATATGATCAATTTTCATGACACCTCTTGAGGTGGCCTTAAAGGAACCGAAAGACACACCTGTGCTACTTTTGGGTCCTGAAACGTTCTGGGTTTGCCTGCCCGTCAGGGACATTCGGATGTCTTCGGCATGGTATTGTAATCATGTCACGACCACCAACTGCCCCCCCTTTTCAGGCTGACTGTCAGCCGAAGGGTTTGCTGCTCAACAGTGACTGCAGGTTGCCTTTCCTTGCTCCAACCTCAAGAAAGGAACTCGCTGGTTAAGTAGGTGCCAGATCCTAGCGCCAGCCCAGCAATGAAGTGTCCCCCCCTGAACCCCACCCGCGCTGGGTTTGTCAATCACGAAAGCTTGTCGCCATAAAGTGATCCACATCCTCCCCTTGGACCAGCAGAGCCATCCACATGAGAATCTCGCCCCTCCTCCAGTCCAAGGACCAGGCTGAAGGACCTTCTCCGGTGTCGGGACTGTCATCAGCTCCTAGTATGGGAACATCATTAGGGTCCCCACCCGCCCATCGTCGCCATTCAGGTGGAGGATTAGACATTGTTACATGTCTAGTCCACGTGTCTGTGGACCGGGACAACCGATACATCCAACTTGCCTGTATCCTTGGTACAAGTTTTTCCAGTCTCATAAGGCCCAGTCCACATCACGATTTCTTGATCGGCCTGTTAGAAGTGGATGGGGCCAAGTGAAACCAGTCCTTCATCACATTCCTAGTTAAACCATCAAGTGGGACAATGTTGAGATCGCCATAATGCAGTGATAAGTCTCGGCAGAGCAAAAGAGTTTAAATCTGTCTCACGCTGCAAAAGCTTAAGAGAAGCCCTCTTGATCCGTACTAATCATTCCTGGAGCTTTGGGACTGGATCCTGGGCCACAATGAACCACTCTGGGTCCACATCAACATCCAAATAACCAACCGAACCCTCAGCCCAGTAAGCTGACATAATGACTCCAAGACCTTCAGACTCCTCCTTATTCCCCTTATCGAGCCACTCACCAGCACCAGATCATCCGCAAAAGCCAGTGAGGCGATTTTATTTCCATTCAAACAAAATATTTGACCTCTCTCTTTCAATGCCTGAACAGGGGGTCCTGATGGCTAGGTTGAAAAGCAAGGGGGCATTGGGATCTCCTTTCTTCTTTCCAACCTTCATGTTGATGCATGTTGAAGATGCGGCCACTCCTCTCTATGACCCACCATGGGTCCTGACAACTCAAAAACTCACAGCCAACATATGAGTCAACCTCCATATTGGTGCATAAGACTTTAGGGAAAAAATACAATCTTGGGTTGGTCTGTTGCACTGCTCTCAACAACTGTGTGATTGATCAAATGGATTTTGTTATTAAGACATGTGCCTCTCTCCAATCCACAGGGGTCAAACTCCAGGCCGTGAGGGCTTGTGTCCTACAGCTTTTTCAACTGTCATTGTAGATCAGCAAAAGGCTGGACCGGGTTTTGTTTAAAGCAGCATGATGCAGACCCTTGAGACCTGTATTCTGACACCCCTTCTCTGAATAGACTGACTTGCAGCATGTAAGCTTTGTCTTTGTTCATCCCCAGGATGGTCTACATAGACATGGAGTTCCAAACATTGAAACTGAAGGCAAAGGACTCTTCTGGACGGCAGCACATATTCACCGTCAGACTCAAGACAAAGGTGAGAACCTCTACCCTCCCGCCACACAAATGCAGTTTTCCTTTCTAAAGCTGCATTCGCACCGGGTGCGATTCTCATGGCAAGGGCATTGAGTTTCAACGTTAAGTCAATATACAGACATGATCTGAGGTCTTGCGGCATTATTCCAGGGGCAGGCAGTGTGATTGGAGCAGAGCAATTTGGGTGGTAGACGCGGCGCGGACTCAGCTTTGGGCACGTGATGGTTTCAGTGACTCGATCAGCAGGTTAAAAAAACAATTCAACATGGCTGCTCAATACAGGGATTTTCGTCCTGAACTTCCATCCATTTTCTTAACCTGCTGGAGTTAAGCGGGTTAAGCATGGGTTTTACCGGAGACTGTCTATAAGACGCCATCAGGCGCAGCTCTGCTGCAGTAGATTACACTGTACCGGGAAAGACACTGTATGAGCTAGGGAATCCAGCCACGGCGACGTGCTTGCTGGCGCTTCTGTAGAGCTCTCCAAAACATATAAACACAAGCTACTCGCTCAACGCCATCCATGTTTTCCATGATGTTGCAACAAATGAATTCCAGAAAAAAAATTGGCGGTTTCTCTGCGGCCGGGGCGGCAAAGCATCAAAGACATTTTAGGGAAGGCGTCAAGCAGTAGAGTTGGCAGATGTGACATAAACCAACAACTAATCCAAATCACAACAGTCTGCCTTCACCAGAATTATTTGTGCATGTTCAGTTAGCTGATAGTAAATCTACGGTTTGCATCTGTGCACTTAAATCTGGGTCAAACTGGTGATGGTGTGGTGAGACATGAGAGCCTGCTGTGGCTCAGATGTAAAACAGATAAAGCTTTACCTCTTAGACCTCAGCGTGATGGAAAGCCTTCATCTTTGCATAGAGAAAACAGGAACGCCCACACTCATCTGTACTGGTGCTTCCTCTACTCACAGAGGAAAGTGCGCAGAGGCTTCACCTGTACGCTCGCATACAGGTGCAAAGGAAGTGGATCAGAGAGCACTAATCTCCATATTGATTGTGTTTAATGACCTTTTGTAACAGGAGCACACCAAGCTGCTGCTTGATTTAGGATATTGAATTGTAGATTCCGCTGCTTTTGGAAGAGTGTGTTTCAATTATTTAAACATGGAAAAATTATGATAATTTTAAGGAGGAGAGGGGGGGTCCTTGTGTTGTGTTCCTCCCCCTGATGGCCTTTCACACTGTGCAGTACAGCAGAACTTGATTAGAAGAAAACTTTTCGGCTGCAGGTATGACTTAGTCAGGTACAGTTTGAGTGAAACAAGGCTTTAAATGAAGCAAAACCATCTTCCATCACTGAGCCCATGAATACCAACACAAACTGCTCTTTCATAAGACAAAGCAGAGTTTTGAAGACACGGGTTCTTTACTTGCAGACATCCAGGTTTTGTATTCTACCTTTTCTTTTTCACATTAGCTGCTAACACTTCACATCTTTACAGAGGAGTGCTTGCATGGAAACATTGGAAAATAAGGTGAACAGAGGCTAAAGTTTGTCTTGTGTTTTTTGAAAAATGGGGAATCCTCAACAGACTCTTAATGATACACCGAATACTTTTAAAAGTTCCTAAACCCTTTATGGATTCTCTGGGGTGAAAGATGCTTTTCAATTTGTTGTAAAAAAAAAAAAGTAAACTCCTTGTGAAAACAGATCAAATAAATAGAATGGTATTTGAAGAAATTGTTGTTGTGTACAATTTTTTTTATATATTTGAGCAGTTCCATCTTGCACATCTTTGGAAATTAGCTGACTAAAACTCATTTTCAAAGACCCATTGTGATGAAAATGTATGTTTGGTGTTTTTAACACATTCTTGCAATATTTTTTCACATGATAGAGAAGATATAAAGAAAATGTAAAGGAAATATTCAATTTATGAGCATTTCTTTGTTCAAATAATTAGCAATAAGGAGCAGTATATCTTCATCGGGAGCAGATGAAGATATACACAAGCTTAGGCTTCTAGCAGTAACGTTGAGGCTACAATCAGAAGGCCACAAGCTCTCTGCTCCGCTTCATTCTTATGCATCCACTTTCATACAAATAGATCCATGTAGGTCTTTGTCTGAGCTGGTTATCTGTCTCAAAACTGTACAGCTCCAGTATTGCTTGTCATTTTTGTTGCACCAGTAATGTTAAGTTGGTATATGAGGGGCTGTAAGCTAGTGGTAGAGTGTGTAAACATATAGATGACAGAAAGTGAGGACGGGCTTACTCAACAGAGATGCAGAGACTCTTGGGGAGGAGGACAGAATTTTGAGATGTTGAAAGTGAATAGAAGTAGGGCTCCCTCATGTGCTCACAAGAGGGGATTTTCTAATGAACTCCTGCTGCTCTGCAGAAACTATGTCCTAGAAAATGAGTTTGTTTGGTTTTGGCTAATCATAATAAAAAAAAACACTAGGAATGCTTTTTGACTAGATCAAAAGACGATTGGAGTGGGACTTTAAACGTTAGTTTATTTTGTAGGGCTGCCAACGGTTAGTTGACTTCATCGACTAATTGACTATAAAAAATCAACGCAAATTAATTATTGTCGACACGTCGTTAGTTTTTTTTGTTATTTTAAATGATTATAATAACCACCAGCCACAAAGTTCTTTAGATCGCAAAGCACAACAGGAAGTTCCTCAACCATAGAAGAAGAAATTAGTTACAAATTTACATCTCATGGTAGCACAAGGATCACCTGAAGAAAGCATCCCGCTGTCTTGGCGTCTTCCTCACTATCTTCGACATCTTTGTCAAAGTAGTTTGTTCTTGCATCTTAATATTAGAAAATGGGTGTAATGTTTTTTATCATCTGTAACTAGATCAGTAACTAGTATCTGAATACTGTGATCCTTGCGATCATTCATTTTCCAAACTGCTTTATTCCTTTCGGGGTTACGGGGTTGCCGGAGGCTAACCCGGCTACTCATGGGCTACTCGGTCTGTCGCAGGAGCCACAGTCACACACCCATGCACACTCACATTCACACCTAGGGACAATTTAGAGTGACCAATTAACCTGTGAAGCATGTTTTTGGACGGTGGGAGGAAGCCGGAGTACCTGGAGAAAACCCACGCATGCACGGGGAGAACATGCAAACTCCACACAGAAAGGTCCCCCAGCCAGGACTTGAACCGGGAACCTTCTTGCTGTGAGGCAAGAGCGCTAACCACTGCGCCACCGTGCAGCCCATTGCGATCAGGTCCCGAAAATTTGTGTATAAATATTAGCGATGTCCAATATCGCTGATTCAAAATCTTTATTAATATGATTGAGTGTAGTGAAAATACAATCTGGGAAAAATTTTGTTTTTGCTCCGAAATTCAGAATAATGGTGGATTTTAAGTTTATATACTAAAAATAAGCCAAATGCATGGCGCTGCTACCACCGGAAGTAAACAAATCTTCAAAATAAAGTGTCAATGAAGCTTCCCATTTTCAAAGTAAAACTAGTTAATGCGTTTTTGTAGTTAAAAAAAAAACAGACTGAAGTTCCATTTTCTGACATGAGTTCTGAGAAAACTAATTTACTAACTTTAGCTGGAGCTTTAGCTCCAGTTTTAACATTCTTTTGATTGCAGTAACTCTTCAACAGTTTACGTAAGTTATGTAATTCTAGCGGGTTCTGATGTGGAGAAAAGCAGCATTGCGCTGATATGCAGCGTTGCACTCTGAAGTGATTACGTAACCAACGTGAATCAGCTTTTCATAACGACTTTGCACTGAAATGCGATGCTGTAGAACGTTATGTGTTGCAGAACTGTGAGGATAGAACATTTTCTGGATTTGTTGTTAAATAATCCAAAAGCTAACCAGAAAGTTGACCCAAAAAACTTTTTTAAAGTGACAAACACCATTTCTTTCAGGGAAAATGGAAATTCATGAACCGTAAAAGTAAAATTTCAGTTCTTGTGAATGCACCATACACCGAGCATTAGCAGTACTGTACATGACGCAAACCTCCACTGACTGAGTACCAGCATTGTCACCTTTTGTAAAAAAAAAAAACATAAATAAATAAAAATTTGCATATCAGTTTACTCAAACAATAATCGTTGACTAAAAAATAGGTGACTAATTGACTACTAAATTAATTGTTCGTGACACCCCTAATATTTAGTTTGTTTTCACCAACATATAAACGCATTTAGACTGGTTATGAACGCATTTAGACTGGTTATGAACGCATTTAGACTGGTTATGAACGCATTTAGACTGGTTCATAACCAAGAATATAAAACGTATCGTGTTGTAGGTAATACAATTAAGTTCTAAATGATAGATTTTATTTAGTTTTGGAATCATTTAAAGTTGGACAAAAGCCATCAAGATAGCACAGTAGAGGGTCGCCACAGATGCCAGAGAGGTGGTGCTCACCTGAGACTGGAAGACATCCACCAGGGACAAGGAAAAGGTTGTTGAAGCTCATCCTGTGCTACCTGGCCCTCTTCAGCCCCTTTGGCACCAGGTAAAAAAAGCGCTGAGTCCTTGCTGCCTCCAGTTGCCTCCACCAGATCCAACGCCAGGTCATCCCTCACCAGGAACAGCTTGGAAGGAGGCAGCGCTGGCACAGATGCAGAAACTCTTGGGGAGGTGGACAGAATTTTGAGATGTTGAAGGTGAACAGAAGGAGGTCTGCCTCATGTGCTGACCAAAGCTGCTGATGAAGCTGTTCGTGATGGCTGGCAAAGGCCCTGAAGGGGTGTTAATCCAATAAAGTTAACTACTTTAAAAGTGAATAACGCCACCTGTAAGATCCTGGTCACTTATAAGGTGATTTTCATTATTGTGCAACACAGTAACAACACAAGTGTTGTAAATACTTTATGACAATTGCAGGAAAGTCACAACTTCACATAGTTTGATATGAGCTAAGATTTTAAATCCTGTTTTTAGATTTTTACTGAATAATCCAGTCCATCTTTATCTATTTTCCAATACTTAAAAAAAAATTGAAAAAGAATTCTGGATTTCAATATTTTTCTCAAACAAAGTTATTGTATCGTATTCAACTTTTAGGTGAAGTTTATGAAGTGTCATAAAATTATAACTTTATGCATTAATTTGTCCTATTATTCCTCTGTATGTCCTCTGTATTCTGCTAAATGTGTTCTTTGATAAATGAAGCAAAAAAAGAGAAGGATATTTACCGCATAATTTCTTCCACCTGCAGCATCCTGTAGAGGCTCCTGAATGCTCTGCTGACCTGCCAGTCCTACTGTCCGTCACCTGGACCCCACAGGTGGGTACACCTACACAACCTCTGAAAAGCAGCAGCTACAAAGCTGCTTTCTGTTGACGAGCTTTGTGATTGGTTGCTACTGTTGAGTGTCTTTGTAGCATTTAAGGAACTGTTCATTCTTCCACATCCGAGCCTGAATGCAAATCATATTAAGATTCTGGCTCTACTTAAGATACGACCTCTCATCTCTACGACCTTCCACAAGCCTGGAAAACCCAAAAACCCACAGAACCCAAACGTTTCAACCTCCCTTACGGATGAATGCAACTAAGGCTTGATTGTATTACATAAGCAGTTCAACATATGCCTGTAGGTGACTGCAATTTTTTTTTTTAAGTGAAACTATGTGTGTAAAGTAAAACATCTTGACAAAAATCAAATGTAGCTACAAAGTTATTTTGTCATTTTGATTTACTTTATAATCTATTAGTCTATTTCAAAACTTCAACTTTTCACATAGACTGCAGTACATTTTGGCCCATAGCCGCACTGTAAAAGAAAATTGGCGCTATGGCTTGTAATCCGATGGTCTTATGAATGAATTTTGTTTGTGCTAATGGACACTAACTGATTTTATGAGCTACATGGCGCTCAAAAGTCTGTCAAAATGTTTTAGTATTCCCTTGGTAAAATACAGTTACAGCGACTGCAATGATAGATTGTTGGAGCGTTACAGGTACTGTTGTCAGGAACCTGGCAGAGTGATATATACTTTACAACTCCCAACATTGTTCAGTAATAACACTTAAAATATATAAAACAATACACTCACTTTTCAGTTCATTATGTTAAAGTAAAGTATGTATCACTCTGCCAAGTTCCTGACAACGGCATCTGCTTATTGCAGATTAAAGAGGCAACTTGAATAACAAAACTGTTTACTTAAACAATTTTTTATCGACCCTTCTGACTGATTCTCTGCCTCTTAGCCCTCTGGGCTCTCCTTACCTGTTGCCAAGCATTCTGGGTAGTGTAGTCATTACACATCTTACTATTTTGTTTTGCTGACTTTGTCCTGTAATTTGGTGCGCCTTATGTAGGAAAATAGACCATTTATTCTCCGTTCATTTATTTTGCACCTTATGGTCAAAAATATTAGGAAAAACACCTAAAAGTCTAATCCAGGAGGAACGTTTAAATCAGTGGTGGTGCAAGTTTTATCATGTGTCTTGATTCTCTGTGGCCGTACTGTTCATCTGTTAAGCCTGTTTGTATTGACTTTTTTCAGCAGGTAACTAAATTTAAGGCTGCTCACAAAGATCTTTATCAGCATCTACATAAAATGATATTGAGGGAACACAAATGTGAAAACGACCTTTTGTTTTCACTGTTTCACACCCAAACTTTTTTTTTTCTTGGATGCCTTAATCGTTTTAAAGTAGATGTTGCTGAAGTCGTTAAAGGGTCACGTGATTCGATGCCACGTGTCGTTTAGAACAAGGTCATCTACAGTCTGCTTTAATCGACAGAAAAGTGATCTAAAGTCAAGCAGCATGGTTGTTGAGTCTTTGCCTCCTTGTCATTGCATTTCACGATCTTCTTTGTGTGTGTAAAACGCACACAACATCATGGAGCATTGTACTGACTTGTGTGGTGCTGGTGTACTTCTGTGGGATGTTGGGGAGAATGAGGAGTACATGCAGAGCTATGTGATGGTGTAGGCAAAAACTTGTGTGTTGAAAGGAGCAACATACACTGTGTGTGTGTGTGTATGTGTGTTTGTGTAGATGCGCTGATACATGGCAGGCATAAAGTGAGGACCAACTTAGAACAGTGCTTCCGTATGGAGCCTGTCTGCCTGCTGGGCCGTTGATGGATCTCTCCCACACTGCAACATGAAGTGTGTGTAAGTGTGTACACAAACAAGTGTGTGCGCTTTCATCTGTGCCAAGTGTGTTTTTGTCTGATGCGTGTGTGTGTGTGTGTGTGTGGGGCAGGGGGAAGGGCCTGTCTGTCGACAGTCCTGACATGTTCATTTGAATGAGTAATTATTGCCTGCTCTGTTGCAGGGCCAAGACGTGCTGCTCTGCCCATTTGTGTGGAACTAGAATGGGAAGAGAAATAAAGCTGTGTTTATGTGTGTAGTGCATTTTTCCTTAGAGGTTCTACTGTGTTTAAACCTCCAGTGTCCAAGTGGGATGATGGTTTCTACGCATGTGAATTTAAAGGGTGTGATGGACACAGCACATTCTTCTGTATTTTTGTTAGTTTTTTGTTAGGTAATTTAAGGTTATATTTGTCTGATTTTAGGCCCAGGTATGATACACAATAAAAAGTTTTATTTAGAGGTGTAATGATTCATTTTAACAATGATTTGATTGATATTATAGTTTGTGGTTGACGATACGATTCATAGTCGATATTGGCTCGTTTTGAACAGTCCAATTCACTGACATAAAATAGATCCAGGACATCTTTTATGACAACTAAACTTCTATGCCTTCTCTTTTTATGATTATCAAACATATTTCAGCTCCTGACTTCAATTGAAACAGCTTTTGATCATCTTAAGTTTTAGGGATGTTACAATCTTGCTATCTGACAATTCAGCCTTTGCTGATTTGCTAAAATTTCATGTCATTTGTTGCCATCTGTTACTGTATTTAGATGTACAAAATGTAGATGAGGACAAATGTCTCTGAAATAAATATTGTGATGAAGACTTTTTTTCTTAGCTATTTCTTAAGAAAATGTGTCACTATAATACTGAAATCCATGTTAAGAGAAAGGGAGGTTTCTCCATGTAGAAGCTTGATTCCCATCTGTAAGACAGAGTATTCATAAAGGAATCTGGATGAAATGACGGTGGACTAAAGCTTCATCTCTTTTATGTTTTCTGCCGTCTTATACACTCAGTTACGCTTTCTTTCTTCTGCAGCAGAAACTCAAGTAGCTCCTTTTTTCCCTTCTTTCTGAACTGGGCCTAGTGTAGTTATCCTGAGCTATAACAGTAATCATACCACTGGCATTAATTGGGCTGTAATTGCTGAGGCTCTCAGCACCTGGACAATGCTTAATTGTGTGCACTGTGCTGGCACAATGACCCATAATTTTTGATTCACTTTTTTCTCTAATTTTTTTTGCTCTCATTCTATGTGTATTGCTCCCCCACACCTCTATCAGCTTCTCTTTTTCTTTCCTGTATGTTTTTATGGGAATATGCTTAATGCTTAATTTGCTTCAGTTTTTACCAACTGGTCAATTGCTATCTGTACTTTTTTGTCTTATTAAAATATACCAGTCCAAAGAATTTTGTGTTACTTATTAGAATTTCAACTCAATTATCTAATTATATACTTAGCAATTATGTATAAAGTTACATTTGTTTCAAAAGTATCATCCATTTATAAAAAGGCTTTGTACTTGTAATAAGAGATTTGCGTCTGTAAAAAGGTTTTGTATCTGTAAAAAATGCATAGTCCATTTGGAAAAAGATTTTGTACTTGTTAAAAAAAATTGTCCGTCCGTAAAAAAAAAAAAATTTTGTACCTGTAATAAGAATTTTTGTGCGTCTGTAAAGGTTTTTTTTTTTTATTGTAGAAAAAAATGTTTGAAAATGATTTGTACTTGTGTGAAATATCATACACACACATGAAAACCTCTATTGATCTACAATGACAAAACCCTAAGTTACAAGTACAATTCTTTTGCTTCTCAATAAATCTATCTTTCATTTTCTTTCATTTAGTGGATTGAAAATGTTAACATGATTCTATCAGATCCTGAAGTCTTTATCAGCTTGAACTGATGGATACTAGAGCCATACAAAACAGTTTCATCCATACTAAAAATGTCCCTGCTGGTTTGCAGAGTACCCTGGCGCAGCTTTATAGCCAGTTCCTTCTGGTTCTGGAATCTCTTACTGAGTTCTGGGATGTCCTGGATGATATTGACAAGAAGACCTGGATCCTGGAGCCTGAAAACCCCAGCCACTCAGATAAAATGAGGCGGATTGCCATTGGTACGTTGTGACTCTCCGCGTCTATTCCCAGACTTTGCAGCACATGCAGAGATTTATGTTTGGATTTTGCAAAAGAACAGTCATGTAGTATCTTCCTGTGCTGTGAGCAGGAAACAACGTATCCATCAAGGTGGAAGTGGATCCTAGACACCCCAAGATGCTGCCAGAGTGCTGCCTCCTTGGAGCAGAGCATGGTGGGTAACAGAAACTCTCTTCACAAAGTCGAACACAACTGCTGTCTTCTTACACAACTGTAAGAAGAGACATACTCGGGTGCTGATATGATTCTTCTCAAACCAAACAATAGGGGTCGAGATTTAGGAGAATTCACACAACCTGTACATAAAGCTTTCACTCGACAGAAGTAAGAGAGTTACTAAGGGGTTTGTAAATTACTGATGCATTTCAACCAAACCAAGCTATAATTGTTTAGTGCAACATAAAAATTGCTTGTGGCATTTTTCTGATGATGGAGGACACGTATAAAGAAATTTAAGCTCGAAATTGCATTTGAGTATTTCTTTATTCAAATGACAGGAGCAGACAAAAAAAGTGCAGTTTGAAAACAAGCCTATTTGTGACGTAGAAGCTACAATCATCAGGTCATGAGCGTCCTGCTCCGCTAAGTTCGGATGCGTTCACTTGTAGACAACTAGATCCATGTATGTCTTTGGTTTCCTCGTACATTTTCTAATGAACTACTGCCACTGCAGAAACTATGTCCTAAAAAATGACCGTTTTTTTTTTTTTTTTTGCAAAAAAATGGCATAATCATAGTTAAATAGTCACTGGGAATGCTTTGAATATAGATCAAAAGATGATCAGAGTGGGACTTTAAGAAATTAGTTTTCTATGAGTCAAGCTGAAAATAATATCAAAGTTTTTTTTTGTTTGTTTCAGTACAACAAACAAAGTTTTCCACATCAAAAGTGGAAAAAAACAACAAAACAGTGACTTCTTCAGGTTTCTGTTCCGTCTTCAAACATTCTGCTCATGTTTTGACTGTTTAGTGTCTGCTTGTCAAAGGACCGTGCTTTCAGAACGGCACGTTTTCATTCTCACTGTGCTGACACCCGGAGCCAGCTTTGGGCTACGGCTTTCTATTTAAGTCTCCGTCAATTGTCCGCCATTGTTTCTGTAAACCCAAGGTCGTACAACTCCTTGCCTGTTGCCTAGCAATGCAACTCAAAAGATATTAAACACATGCACACTTCAGCCACCAAGACGAGAGCAAGCGCGACCCTCAAATATGGGGGGGTCGTGCAGAAATATTGCTTTTGCATGTAGGAATAACAAATAGTGAAAGTGATGAGCCCCGCATGGAGACAGAGCTCCCCTGTGAAACATGAGGCAGCGATGGTTCACGTGTCTGAGCCGAACTGGAGTGTTTGAGGATATCCAGAGTGCCACTCCGTTGAGACAGTCTCATTTTCCCAGGGCTTCCAAACAATACTAGTGTGGCTGAAATGAACCAAAACCAACATCAAATCAAATTCAAAACTGTGTTGTTTTTTTCCCTCTTCCTGTCCTGTAACAAATCATTCCTTTGTTGCAGCAGTGACACCTCTGAGGAATAAGCTGAATGCCAACATGCACCTGTGGTAAGGCTCCTCTTTTCATCACCAGGCTTCATGGGTTATTGACTGAGTGGTAATTCAGCGGGGTCATTTGTCTTTCAGCTCATTTTATCAGGATGCAGCTGTCATATTAGTATTCTGCCATAGTCTTATTATCTGTGCAGTAATTTCTGACCCTTTGAAAAGGAGTTTTTAAAGTTATTCTGGAAAAAAAATGTTAAACAGATTTCAATTCATCATCCAAAAAATGTTGTTTCTAAGCCTACTTGGAAAACACAGTCACCGTAGTCTGTTAGTCGCCATAGCGAGGTTCACCTTTTGTGGACTTGCTATTTTTTGAATTTTTTTGGGTGCAATTTTACGTGCTTTTATTTTTATTTGTTTTTACAACACAGTGCTTTGTGTCCTAATTGGCTTTGGACTTTGTCGATCAATCTCCTCTACTTAAATTTTTGATCACGATCAAATCTTTGTTCTCATTCTATAATCCTGGACTTATTTTTCTTTGACAGTTTGAGCTGTTGAGTTTAAGCAAAAGAGAACAGTGTGAAAATGTTCATGTCTGTCTGAGAAAAGTCTACAAAGTGTTTAGTGAGGGGTTTTACAGCCTTAAAACATCTATAATCCTTAAATGCACATATTGCTGGTCATTTTTAAAATATAAACCCTGCAGTAAACGAGAGAATGCTGTACTGACGGTCTGGTACTGGCAACTTTTTTTGTCAGAATCAGATCTACTTATCAAGGACCACTCTCATTTGTAGAAATATTTAATTTTCTTTTTATGTTTGAGAATAGAAGGGTGTGTGACCTTCAGAGCTGTCCTAGTGGGCTTTTTGTCCATTCCATTTGAGATAGTGACAACTACAGAGCTTTAAAAAGATCTTCAGATTGGCCTAATACAGATGAAAGGGTCATGTACTGTCAAATATAAGTTAGGAGCATTGGAGGATTTTTCCAGGTTACAATGAAAGTTATTTACAAAATCCCTTTTGCTTCATCGTGACATTGGCTGGATGTTCAGAATATTACAGGAAACGTAAGGTCAGGAGTATTCTTGTTGCTGCGACGCATTTAAACTTGCTATTTAAGAAATTACCTTAAAAAAAAATAAAAGCGCATATTTGTTATCTGGTGCACATGTAAATCGTGCTGTGACTCACAGCACCTCATCAGAGTCTGTTTTTATGTCTTTTCCAGAACCAAAGTATTTCATTTATGCCTGTTAGCACATCCAGCGTCTCCCTCTCAGTTTGAAAACGCCTTGTCATTTTCTGACATGTGGCTAATCCAGTTAGGATTATCTCTGCATCCAGCAGCACTTTCAGCAACAGAAAAAAAAAAGAAAAATCCAGTTCAAATGCTCTGAGAACAATCACGGAGAAGAAAAAGACTAAATGGTGACGGCTTGTTTTGAGTCTGATTTCACAAGAGCTTTTGAATGTGCCTTCCTGCATGACTCTCACCTTAAGAAACTCTCCCTCAGCACAGCTGTTCTTCTTTTTTCCCTCATGTTGAGGATTGCTGGTGGAAGCCTGCGATTCGTCCCCCCCTGTGTTTTTGCCCGCTCATTTGCATGTGGTTAATTAGTGTGTGAAAGAGCTGTCTGTGGTCTGCTGGCAGGAACCCGGACTCCAGCGTCTTGCACAACCTCCGGGATGTTTTGGAGATCGAATTCCCGTCACCTGCCACCCACGAAAAATCTGTATGTCACCCAATTGCACTCTCCTTCTTTCCAAGATGTCCACTGCCGTGGTGATTAGCTCAAGGAGCTGTCAGTATGTGTTTGCATCCATACATGCATCCTCTCGTGTGTGTCTGTTTGAACTCCAGCTTTTAAGGGGGCGGATGTACGGCGTTGTCTGTTTTTCTGTCTGTTTCCATATTTTTATGTGTTTTGTTTTTTTAAGAGGTGGGCACAAATGCTCCTTTTAATTGGGTTGTTTACAGATAACATCATTAGAATAACAAAGAAGGCACAATTCTGAGCACTGCATCAAACTGCTTTAATCATCTAAAACCATTTCTCTCTGTTTTTAATATTTTTTCTTTACTTTCCTCCTCCCTCTCTGAGGATGGGTTGAAAGGGCGCTGTTTTTATTCGCTGCTTCTGCTGTGATTAATGCTTCAGCTTCATTAACATTCACAGGCGCACAAAAAAAGTTGCATTGACCAGATGTTTATTTATTTATTTTTTTACCTGCCACCCTCTCTCTTAATGGATGCCTTCAGGGCAAAACAGGAGTTTTCATAGTGACAGTGTGTGTAGAGTTTGTGTGTGGATTTTGAGTGTGAGTGGGTTTTCAACCAAAGTCCAATTTGGAATAAATCAGTTGACGTGGAATTTGCAGCAACATTTCTTATCTTCTGAACACAGAGCTTCAGCGTGGAGTGCGGCATCTGTTACTCTTATCGCCTTGAATCTGCCATCCCTGATCAAGTGTGCAATGACCCCCGCTGTGGCCAGCCCTTCCATCAGGCCTGTCTGTATGAGGTATGCACATATAGAACTATGACAACAATTGCCCCTGACCTCAGTTCTGATTTGCTCGCACGTTTGTTGATGTTTTAGAGCAGGCGTCTTTAACCCAGTTCTTCGTGAGCTACAGCCCTGCTTGTTTTGCAGCTAATCCCGCATCAGTAATACCTGATTAGCTGGATTGAGTGAGCCAGGTTTCTGATTGACTGAACACGCCTGATCCAGGTGAGCAGCAACCACTAGCAGTATTAGCTGCAAAACAGGCAGGGTGGTCGCTCACGAGGAACAGGGTTGGAGATATCTGCTTTAGACCATGAAAGAAATCTAAATAGCAGACTAGTAAACACAAAATGCAGTTTGTAAAGAAATGTTTAAGGCACAAAAACCCTCATCACCCTTTCAGTTTCTCTGGCCACACCCCACACCTGATTACTATCACACCTGCTCTCCAACAAGAAATCCTTCAGCAGGACCCGCCTGACAAAGTGAAGAAGACCAAAGCTTAGCATCATGCTGGGAGTTAACAAATTCTGAAATGAAGAAAGAACCTTTTGAGATCTGTTGGACTTGAAGTGATCGTGGTGCCATTCCTGCAGCTTTGAGTCTCCAGTTGAACCACTGACTGTATAAGAGAACTGGACTGTCTGAGTGTGATGTCACCCATAAAAAAATGTCTTACTTTGTGCTCAATATTCCATATCTTTGCAATACAAATGTCGCCATGTTGGAGTCAGATGTCATCAATGAGCAGTAATTGGTCTCAGTCTATCTGGTTCAACATTTCTATGGCAACCACTCTCTCCAATCAGCAGTGAGCTTGTTGGAATGCTAGACCCCTACTATTTGAAAGCAGGTTTGGGAGAATCTGTCAAACACTTCAATTGTTCAAGTGGGGCCATCAGGCACCACCTACTTTTACTGAGGAACCTAATACAATTTTAAAAACTTGCAATAAGGAAAAAAGTTATGAAAAAATAGGATTAGCAAGAACATGTTCAAAAAGCTATCAGAGCAAGAATGTATTCTGTCAAATAAAATAACTGATTAATAGCTGTTTATTTCTTTATAGAAGTCTTTGGAATTTTGGCTTCTTAGAACCAGTGGATACTTCATGTTCAGAATGCAAGAGTGGAAGGGGTCACTCAGTCCAGTTCTCATATACAGTCAAAAGAGTTGAACACAGACGACAAACACAAGGCGAGTGATGAACCATCCCAAAAGTGGTCAAATTTTACCCCAGAGATCAGCCAACCACTCATCCAGGAGGTAGAAACAAACATCAAAACATCCAGTGCAGCCGTTCATGACTTCATCAGTGGGAATTCAATTTTCAATCCTAGAAGACACCCTGAGGATAAATGTTTGGAAAAACTGTAAACTGATAAAATACGTTTTTTGATCGTTTCCCCATCACATTTGGTGTGAAATTAGCACAATTTCAGAAAAAAAATGTACTAACAGTCAAGGATGCAGTAGTGCAGTAGGTAGTGTGATGGTTGGGGCTGCTTCCAGACCTGGAAATTTAGCCGTAGTCAGTGGAATTAATTCCACGTCTACAAAAAGATCCTGAAAGAAAATGTCCTCCAACTCAAGCTAAAGTCCTCCTGGGTCCCACGTCTTCCAGCAGATCTAGACTACTTGGGACTAATGCATATATTCACAAGCACCTAAAAAAATCAAGAGACAAATGTATCTCTTTTATGGTCTGGGTGCTGTTGTTGGAAATGTATCTGAAGTGTGTTAAAGAGCCCTGTTGCTCAGAAAAATGAGTGTAAAGTGTGATCCAGAAGAGAAACTGGCCCTCACAAGATTTCCCCGCATAGACTCCTCCCTTCGCTGCAAATGTGGAAAACTTTATGAAGTGGCATCCCAACATTATGATGTTCCATTAAAAGCCCTCATAAAAGCATCACTGTGTTGGATGGTGGTTAGATACACTTATTGAATGCATCAAGAAGTGCACGTGAAATCTGCCATGGACACATCACACACTCGGTAATGGTTCTTCTCTTTAAGTGGCTGCGAGCGCTCCCCACCTGCAGACAGAGCTTCAGCATCATTTTTGGAGAGTGCCCTTACTGCAGCAAGGTAACATGTCCGCATTTGAACACCTATTAGACTATCAGTGCGCCTGCTTGCTACACACAGCACTCCCTGTCCAAGTCTCTTCTCATAGTGTGGCTGCATTAGGAATTGTCTTTAACATCTGACCAGCATCTTGATATCAAAGTTTTGATGGAGTACACTACAAACTGTTAATAACTGGGGTTGTGTCCCTCACTACTGAGTGCTTGCCAGTGTGTTGCGGTTTCCGAAGGTACAATTCCAAAATCCAGTGCCCTGGAGATTTCCCAGAAGTCTCTGCCAAAAATTTGTGTGCATCGATGCTCACCAGATTGGCAAATATAGACCACAATGCATTGCAAATGAACGAATTATTTCATTTAAAAACAATTTATTATTAATAAATTATCCCAGTTTTAATCTTCAGAACACAGTGGATTCATAAATAGTTCTTGTAAAATGTCCATAATTATTAGGTTTTTACTTCAGAAAATTGGTGGCATCATATCTGCAATTATTTAAAAAAAAGTAGTGAACATGGTGACCAAAGTGAGTTTAAAACCCAGGGCAATCGGTAGTCTCACACTATAAAGTTTTTAGTAGTTAGGGAGTAGGATGGGAATTCAGACAGCTTTAGATTTTCCTCTTGATGGAGAACATGGCCTCCATCTTGACTGCTGCTGAGTGCATCAAACATGGTCATCGAGTCAGAGGATGAACTGGAGAAAGAAATGTGCTCAAACACCTCAGTTTCCCTCATTTCAAAAGAAAAAACTTGCTGTTGAAAAAATAATTTATTCATGCAAAGACATAAACCTTCTTCCTTTTTGAATAACATTTGTATATAATAGAGAACTGAGGAAACATAAAAAATCACATTTTTTAAAGAACCATAAAACTTGTTCATAACACTGGACTTTATATGATTCACTATTCACAGTCTACAGTGGCTAAATTATCAGATTTTGTGCAATTTAAAAAATCTTTATTTAAGGCTAAATGAAGGAGTGACCTGTTGACCTTTTGGCATTATTAAATAATTTCATGAAAGAGGAGGGTAGAATAAAAGAGATTATTAAAATTGTCAAATTGCGCTGGGTGAAAAGAGATTTTTATTAAACAAACTGAATATGATTTAAACTATTTGAACATAAACAGTTCAAATATGAAGAGATTATTATTATAAGAAAGAGGAAAGGTCAGATTAACATCTTGGTGAACGTTAAGAGGAGTATTTGGTGTATTTCAAAATAAAGTAATTTGTGTTTTATAATAGCAGGTAATTCTGTTGGTTTTGGACAGTGGTCCACAACCACCGGGCCAAGGACCCTTACCGATTCGTGGAACAAATAATAAATTATTTAGTTTTGAATCCCGAAAATATTTTATATTTAAAAAAAATATTTTATTTTGAAAAATAACTGGATTCTCTCAACTACACCTTTGATCCCTTGAGCTGTAAAGTTTGGTCAGGGGAGCAAAGTGACTACGTCTGAATGATCTTACAAACCTTAAAGCTTCACTTCCTTCTGACTCGAGCTACCTCAGTAGATGTGTTGCTTTACGCAGCTGCCCCTCAAAAATTAATACTAGACCTATAGTTTACTCTAGTGTTATTAAAAAAAAGGCTAAAACGAGAATGGTATGAGATGATGTAAAGTTCTGGGATGTCATGAAGAAAGTCAGTCCACCCACTGGCTGTTTTTGCTATCATTTTTATTTTTACAAACTTTTGCAAAAATACCAAAATCACTGATGGAGGACAAATCTGATCTTTTTAGTATCGCAAAGAAAATGTGTTAAAAAAAACCTTTAAAAGATGCTTTATATAAAATTTTCTTTTACAATTTACTGTTACTCAAAGATATATATTTTTTACTAAATAGTGCTTTGTTTCGTTACAGCCCATCACTGTGAAAATGCCCAGTGAAATCCAGAAGTTGTGAGACGAGGCGCGTTTCCATGGCAACTTTAATGCTGGGAAATAGCTTGAAGAAATACTGTCAACCATACAACATTTGGTAACTGCTAAAAAGAAAAAAGTATATATTTTTTTTTCCTTTTTTAATTAATTTTATTGTGCCTCAAAAAACTGCAACGCAGCACCCAATAAGAGAAAAAATCCCACCCAGAAGAACCAGGATGTGTGAGAGTCTCTCTGTGTGGGAGCAGCATCTTGTCTTGGTTCTGTGTAAACGGAGTGGTTCCACAGCCCACAGTCCCACCACTCCTGATCTCTGCAGCATCCTCTGTGATGGAGCGGCCTTTCATCCCACCCCTCTGTGTAATCTGGATGTGTTTGCGTCTTCCTGTCACTCTGTGTCCTCATGTGTTTTCTGCTTTGATGCTGGAGTTGATCTCCTTGAGTCCCTGACATTGCAGCCAGATCATTTGTTTTCCTGCTGCTCCACTGGGTTCTAGTTCTCTGTCAAAGAGGGAAATTCAGGTGTAGGTTGTTTTAGTGTGCAAAGTTAAACTAAAGGTTAAAACTCTGCAGTTATGCTTGTGGAGTCTGCCTGCCTATTTCTTTGCCTCACAGCAGTTTGGACCGAGCACCAGAACTTACTGGAGGACCCCTGACATGGCACAAATGAGTGGCTGTGGGTCTCACTGCCTCCTCTTCTTCTTCACTGTCGTCCTCATAAGTGCATGGATGTCTGGGCCTCAGAGTTCTCCTAACAGGAGGTGAAACCTCTTCCTTCTGTCAACACAAGGAGTAAATTGGAAGGTTTGATCAACTGATGAAAACAAACATCAAGAGGAAATGAAATAGTACCTGAACAGAAACCAGAGAGAGAAGCTAAAACATTGGAATGTCACTCCTTTTTTTAACTAAAAGTACCTTATCTGAGTGCAGGAGGACCAAAAGAGACAATCACCCAATAGGAGAGTAAAAAACGTAACAATAAAAATCTAATGCACAAACTCCATTAAAGTGTTTGTTTTTCCTGACAAATTCTCTTAGTCTGGAAATGGAAAACTTGAAAGTAAATAAACAGAAAACACAAAAAGATTAACATGAAATAACTTTAAAAACGTATTACACAAATATTTCTGATTTACTGCTGGAATTTTAAGAGGGAAAATGTAGTCTATGTGACAAAGTTCCATAATGTGAGGAACATTAGAACAGAGAAAAGGTCTGATATGTCTTTTTTGTGTGGTTTTTTGTGGGGTTTCCTGAGAGACTTACCTGTTGAGCTATGTTTATGCTGTCCTCCACAATGTGTATTAAAGCAGCCACTTTCAATTAAATTTGTATGTAAACACACTGCTTTAACTTGCAACGTGCATTCAGTGGACAAATATTTTAAGCGTGGAGCCCAAAAACGGTTGTAACTTGCGTGAATGCAAGAATTTTAAACGCAATCAAAACTCTTGCATTCAGTCTTTTTTTCCGCAAGATTTGAACCACTTTAACATTTTGCACCAAGCCTCTTTCAACTGTAGGTGGCGAACATGTGCTGATAAACGTTGTCCATTGTGAACACATGGACTAAAGGCGTGTTCAAGAATGCGCATCATATGCCCAAAGTGGATGTTGCATTAACCCTTTAACGCTAGAGATGTCGCCAGTGGCACCTAAATAACACACACACACTTTGACCTGCTGTGACTCTGACCGTTAACGTGATCAACGTAAATCAGCTGATTACGATTGAAACGATTGAAGAGTTACGGTAGTCAAAAGAATGTCAACACTAGAGCTAAAGCTCTGATGTTAAAGGGTTAAAAACTGTTTCTAATCAGACACAAGACTTTCATGTTTTAGTTCAGAACTGAGCTGCATCATCTACCAGCTGTCTCCTCACTTTGGAATCTACCAAAGTGTGAGACACTTGATCTCATCAACCCTGGTGTCATTTCAAACACTGAAATCAGGTTACGTGTGGAGTTTTTCTTTTGGATCTAAAAGCAAGGCATTTGTGTGACAAGTGTGACACTTTACTTGGTGGGATTTGGTGGTAGGCGGTCCTCTGATGAAGCGTGCTGGCACTGGTTTGGACTTGGTCTTCTCTGGTTCTACATCATCCCCATCTGCAGCCCTAGGTTTGGCTCTGGAGGGTCCTCTGGCTGCTCCTGCTTTCTGCTGACATGGAAACTACTATTAGTAGTTGCACCTTCACAAAGGAGTATTACATAGAAATTTGGTTTTAGCTCCTTACCCATGATGCACTTGTGCAATTCACTTTTAAACTGTTGCTTCATTGCTGTTTTAAAAATTTTGTCAGAAAAAAACATTCATACAAATGGAGTCTGTAGCTTCTAATGAGCCGTTCCTTACAGCTGTACTTCCCTGCAGACGTGTGATCTCACATAAAATGATCCTGTTTCTGTCTGGAACGTTTGCTGGCCTTTATCTCCGCTGACATTTACTCTCCTCGCCGTCAGTAAATGGCCACTTGTGTTTAACAAGAGATCAAACTGGCCGGCACTTTGGAATGGAAATGAAATGACACAAGGAGAGGAAATCAGGAGCATAATTGGAGACACCCCGAGTGTGTCATCAGCTCCTCCAAAGCGGGCTGCTGAGGGGGCGCCTGCTGGGCCACACAGGTCAAGAAGTGATTCTGCTGAATTGTAGAAGAGTTTAGCTCCTCCTCGAGCCATCTAGACCTGAACACCTTTGGTTGGTGTGCTCACTTTGGAGGGGGCGGCATCACGGGCAGGCCCCCCCCCCCTTTGTACTGATGGCACTTCTGCACTCTGAGGTTAAGAGACTTAGAGCAAAAATCTGTGGGCATTCAGAAGTCCACTGATGACTGATGGACTGGCAGGAGAAGGAAAAAGATTCCTCACATGGGAAGTTTAGGAAAAAAACAAAAAACAAAGAAGTATATTGAATCAAAAAACTACTGATTGCGCAACATTTCCATCAGTTTTAAGAAAATTAAAGATAGTGGGAGAGTGGCCACGAGTTTAACCATGAGTTCCAATCAAATCGTCTTTTGATCTACTGTAAAAGCATTCCCAGTGGTCTTTTCATTAGGATTACGTAGTTTTTAGCCAAAAAAAAAAAAACCTGTATTGTTTTCTAGGACATTTCTGCAGAGCAGCAGGAGTTCATTAGAAATGGCCTCTGAGTTGTGGGTGGAACTGTTAGCGAGGAGTAAGGCTGCCCCCACTTTCCATCATCCATCTGTTTATGCGCTCCCCTGCTGGCTGACATCTCCTCACAACCCCAACCTAACATTACCGGTGCAATAAAAATAGCAAGTGATATTGGAGCTATCCAGCTATGCAGTTTTGATCCAGATGCCACATTGGACAAGGAAAACAAAGACGTGCATGGATCTATTTTTCTGTAAGTGGATGAATCAGAATGGAGGGGGACAGGAAGCTTGCCAACTGCAGGAGCTTCTTGTCTGCTCCTGACTTGAATGACGAAATACTCAGAAATACAATTTTAAGCTTAAATTTCTTTTTTATATGTCCTCTATCATCACAAAAGTGTCACAAGAACATGTTCAAAACACTATTTTCATTAAAGTTGATCTTTAAAGCAAAAAGCAGTGAAAGTTAAACAGTATACGCTCATTTGAAAAGGTAGTTTTAATCTTAATTTTAAAAACTAAAATGGATTCCATGTTATGACTGTGGGGAGTGCTCCACAGTCAGGACGCAGAGTAAGTGCATCCTCTGAGATGCAGAGGAGAGGGGTCATGGATTTTTTTAGTATCCAAAAAATTAAGGGTCTTAAAATCAACACTCTATTTATACTGGAGTCAGTGGAGTTTGTGTGAGGGCCTGCATCCTTTGAACCCTTATAATAACATTGAAGGCAAATGAACTATTTAATGACAATTTTATTACAATGGGATACTTTCATTTTTTCACATGAAGCAGAAATACTTCTACCAGTAAATACATTTTTACCAAAAATATGTGAATTTGTGATTTGGAGACCAAAACTAAAATCAAGAAAAAGTACGTAAACAAAAAAACAAACTTATCTACATTTAACCTGGGTTGATATGAAATGTTACATATTATTTGTGGTTAGTTGCTCACTGTAAACTTCTACATTTAAATTATGTGAAAGAGAAAATGACACAACCATTTTTTTTTTAATTCAGAAGTATAAACCCCTGTTGTTTTGATCGGAGAAACGAATAACTCTGTTCTTCTCGTTTGGCCCTAAAGGCTCTGAAGAGCGGCAGGTTGTTGCCATGAATTTACATCAACTTAGAACGTATTTAGCCAATCCCAATATACACAGTTTTCAGAAAGTCCTGGCGGCCACATATTGATTCTATAACCGGAGCCTGCAGGCCGGTGAACATTTAAATACAAGCCTCATTTGGCCCACGGGCTGGACTATGCCTGGTTTAGTTTAAGAGGTTTTCGACCCATGATTGTGTTGTGTATATCACTGAAGTATAGATGGAGGACAGCAGTAACATGATGTTAATTTTTCAGAGATTTTGCTTTCTTTTATTCGATAAGCTAATGCTACAACTGTGGAGGTTTTCCAAGAAGACCGTCAGGAATTAGAAACTGTACTTAATTGCATATTTTTTTCAAAATTAAATGTAGAATGAACCAAAGTATGTAGAGCAGAATCTTTCTATGAACACATTTTCTAAATCAACTGGTGAACATCCGACTGCTCATAGTAAACGGGCTCAAAGGCATGCTCCTCTCGGACTTCTTACCTTCTCCCTGGTGTTGGGGGTTTTGACGGCCGACTTTGCGTGTCCTTCAGGCGTTGAGAAGTCAAGCCGTCCGTCGACAGGACTGGCCAACAACTTTTTGAGATGCTGGTAATCAGGCTTATCTTGGTAGTCCAGAGTCTTCACGTTGAGCAGGAATGCTGCCACTTCGTCTGAAGATGGAAGCAGAATCAACATCAAAACAAAGTTAAAAGTCAAAGATTTTGTAGGAAATTCCGGATCAAGCCAGTGAGTTAAAGCAACGATAAAATGTTTGACTTCTCAGACTCTGAAGTAAAAAAATAAGAGCAGAAATGCTGCATCCTGTTCCTCTGAAAAGGGCCAACCTCAAGTCCTGCAGTAAAGACAGAAGGAACCTGAAGTGTAGCTTTTACACAGGATGGTCATGTTTCTTTCAGACAGGCGTACAGCTGTGAAGGGTCACGTGTCATACACAGACAGCCTTGATGCATCACACATTGTTGCGTGACAGACTGAAATGGAGCTTGTATCTTTTCCACACAAACGCCTGGTAGATGCATTCTGTGGCTCTTATCTGTGGCGGGCAGCCGGGCTTCTTCCGCAGAGGAGCACAAAATCCAGCCATACATCACACAGCTGTGACCTCTCCTCACAGGGTGGCGAGATAAAACACGACAAACTTTGAAAGGTGTTTGGACGAAACAGCTGTCTAATGATGACAAGCAAGAGCAAGGTTCAGGGATTTTTCTGTGGGATGGCCAGGATCTGGTGTAACTTGTACCTTCCCTTAACCTCCTCTTTAAATGTGATTTCCGTGGCAATAAAGACAGCTACAAACAGGTTATTTAAGTGACAATAAGAAACGCCTTTCCATCTAATTTAAAAAAAAACATTTCTAAATGTCTACGTTTTTTAAAAAGTAACAAGTTATAAAAAATATTTTAGAATAAAGCATTTTTACTGATTGTGTCTGATTGGACAAATAAAAATCCACATTTCCCCCCCAAGTTTTCATCTGTATGACCAAATCAGTTAGCTGTAGATTTCCACCCATCCTAGTTGTAGATTTTGTGCCTACGTAACAAACTATCAGTTGTACTTAAGAGACCCTGTAACATAAGGGGGCCCCACCCACCTGTGCTGGCCCCCCTCACTGACAGCCGCTTGACGGAGTCTGGCAGGTTATCCATCAGTCTGAAAACAGGCAGAAAAAGCAGAAGCAATACATGGGAATTAGAAGAGTTTTTTTGATTTTTTAGACAAACTGAAACATTTTGCAAATTAAATGAACTTTATTACATGAAAATTAAAACTATGAGCATCTCCGATCAGCATCCCCAACATTCAACGTACTTTAAGTAAAGGGACAGTAAAGTTAATCTGCATAATTTTACTAAAAAGCAAAGTGTTTTAGTAATTTAGCTGATTGAATAAGACATTTTTAGACAGCATAAAGGGTTCAATCTGAACAAACATACTTGGATGGAAGTTTGTGGATGGAAAAACTTAAAGTAAAGATATTTGGCCTAAAAGCATGCTGTTGAGTGAAAATCAATGCAAATAATGAGTAAAACTTTATTGTATAAGAATACACTTTAAAAACTATAAACCCATAAAAGGATTGTATTCATTTCAAACTTTGCAAGGTTATTCGGCAAAAGAAGCCACTTTGACACACATTCATACTGGATTTTCCCACTCAACAAAACAATTTATGTTTATATATTTTTTTTAAATTTCATACTCATTTCTTCTAATGGATCTAAGGATGCAATCAGAGTTCAAGTGTCATCTTAAAGACACATTGATGTCAAAGCCAAGATTCAAACCCCCCACTTTTTTAAACCCTAAAACTACATGCTAGTTCAGAGTTTACACTCTTCATGTGGAAACAGTTTTTCATTTTACCAGTAATCAATGATGTTTTTTGAATCACTGTTACACAAAACAGACAAACACTTATTTTGTCTAAATAAGCATATAAATAAACCTCAGAAAGTTTGTTAAAAACTGTTTCAAAAGGAGTTATTTCAGAAGGAACCAGCTGCTTCTTTGTTAAAAGAAAAATAATCAGCAGTTTAGCAACTGTGTTTTGTAAAAGGACTCTTGTTTCTGGCTGTGCTAAAAACTCCCTGATGCTGAAAGCTTAGTGTTTTTCAAAGGGGAAAATAAATGTTCAAGTATTTGGGGAAGACACAACCACCCACCTGGCCTTTGCCTCATGGACCTGAGCTGGATACTTTAGAGCATCGTCCCACGGCAGGGACCCACATAACCAGTGCAGAAGGCAGAAACCCAGAATCTGAAGATCTCCACGTCTTGATGGCACTTTAAACACAGGACAAGCAGATCAATTAAATAAATTAAATTAAAATCTTTTAAAATTAGGAATTTCCCAATTTCTGTGTCCGCCATGTTGTATGAGGATCCATCCTGTGGTTCTCAGATATATATATATGTATATAAAATATAATATAATATATCTCATGCACCCATACTGGGGTTGACTTGGCCGGGTTCTGCGAGGATTGTGCGGGCTCTCATGAAGGGTTGTAGACAGGAGGGACTGCATCTGAAGGGGAGCGCAGGTGTGTCTTGCTAAGTGTTCACTAGAACATGTCACTCACCACATTCCCATAGAAAAATGTGCATGGCCATTTTTACTCTACAGGTTAACCGAGCAGCCTACGACCTCGCTATTTCATTCCTACAGATTTGCTATTTTTTCACCTACAGACAAAGTCCCAAAGTCCTTTTTCTGAAATAAAATGTTATGTCTCTTTTAGACGACTCCACTCTGACAGCATATTTTTTAAAAGGAGGTTTTATGTGAGTAACTTGTTGCAATGTTGGTGGGAAGTGCAGATGGGTGGGCAACAGCTTTAAACTGAAAGAGTGGTCCCAAACATGTGCTTAATGGGATTTGTGTAATTTAGTTGTAATAATTATGTAAAGAAACACAAAAAGTGGACAACACCATTTATGCTAACTGTGTCTAAATGACTGTGCTCTGACTTTGCATCATAGCAACAAAGCGGCTAATATGGATGAACAATTAAAAAGATCAACAACTGCATTAAGTGTTACTGCCCTCTGAGTGCGCTGTGGGCACAATGTTGTCGCTCATTACAGTTTTTATGTGCCTGCTGTTCTGTGCAACTGAATGTAAAGGAGAGCAATGAAGAGCATTTAGCAATGTGCATGTTTGTGCAGATTAACACCGTTTCAAATGAAACTTGGGTCTGCATATTACATAAATATACATGGCAGCCTTGCATTTGTGTCCTGCTTCAGATGGGGAAGGGGCACTGATGGCTGTGTTGTTAATTATCTGCTATTGTTATTCAGATTCCCTTAAGCGAGCCACAGTGTCACACTCGTAACCCTTCTACCTCGCCGACTCGTTGTTTGGAGACGGTCATCAGTTCTCTGTCCGCCCACCGAATGGCAGTAATTACACCGTTTAGCTTTGGGTATGTAAAAATGCCATTTGGACACAGTGTTCAAACCATGGCAACCTGTCAGCAACGTTGCAGTAATGCTGTTGGGTCTGAGAGCTACATTGGGGTTAGATCATTGGTCATACTTGTGTTCTTTTATCTGACATGTAAGAAAACAAAATTAAACGGGAGGATTGGGACTTTTTTTTTTTCATCTCTTGGTGTTGAGTTCCTTATAATATCCAATAGAATGTAATCTTATGCAATATAAGGAATCGGGACATATTTTTGTGATAACACTCATAACGTTGTGTGTTATTTGTTACAAAACTGAAATAAAGCATTGATGTTATGAATACACAAGTGAAAAGAGTAAATGTGTTCAAGCGGTAAGGACCTACACAACAAAAAAATTAAGGAGGAACCACTAGCTCTGGCTGTTGTGTAACCTGGATATACAGTGGTACCTCGTTTATTGTGAGGGTTACATCCTGAAAAAATAACCCGCAAAGTAGAAATACAGATGTTTCAAGGCAGTAAAACTCCTCACTACACGTTATACATTTGTTTCAGAGAGACATGAACATTTTCACACTTTTCTTTCTTCTCTAAACTCTAAATGTTCAAGCTTTCATAGAAAAATAAGTCCAGTAATATAGAATTATAGAAAACAAAGATCTGGTCACAATACAAGATTTATGTAGATTTGGCAGCTGAATGCATTTTGTATGAAAGTCACGGCACAGAGGAGATTGCTTGACACAATATAATTGACAGCCAATCAGGACGCAGAACAAAGTGTGCTGTTGGAAAAAAAATAAAATGAAAAAAGCATGCAATATTGCACTGAGAAAAAAAAAAATCTGTGAAACAGCAAGACCGCAAAAAGATAACCACGAGATAATGAGGGAGCACTAAATGTATCCCTCAAGCATTCCTGAAGCACTCATGAAATGGTTAAAAAGTCTTGATCCAACGTGCAGCACACTAGAAGTAGGAGATCATTTTCTGATTTTTTACACAGCTCAACAACACATTTCCTGTTTTATTTCTGGAGAATTTTCTTCCTAAAGGATAAAAACAACAAAAACTGTGACAGCAACTAAAAGGCAGTCCTGGACTTAGCATCTACAGAAGCTCGGTTAACATGTGCAACCGCAGACAGAGCAACAAGTGCTGCTGGAGCTTTTACAGTGCTGAGCCACTGGCTTACTGACCGCTGACGCTTTTGTTGTCTCCTGAATGAGTCTTGATCATTCAATGAGCCTTTTATCAATATTCTACAACCACAAATAAAACTACAACCACGTGATGGGGAAGCATCGCTGGAATCTTCAAGATTATCTGCCGCTGCCCAATTTTTTGAAATATCTTTGGCGAGGTCATAAATGCAGACAGTGGCAGTCAGGTTTCAGTCAGTCAGGCAGGAATGATGTCTTTACAAAATTGGGAGACAGCTATGCAGCCACAGGGCGGTGGCAGCTGGCAGCAGCTCTGACTGGAAAATGTGTAAATGTCACCGGACGGCGGCCATCCATATCCAGTGACACCGGCCGCCCGGTAGCCCAAGGGTATTTAAAAGTGGGCCATTCTGCACGTATGGTCATTCGCTACTAAGATTTCATTTTACAAATTTACAGATTTTTAGACAAGATGCCTCCCAAGAAAGCAGACCAGCAGTTCTTATACCACAGACATAAAAACCCTTCAAAAAGATATTTAAAAAAAAAAAAAAACAACTAATGCATCCCACACTACGACATATCTCTTCCAAAATAAATCATTCTTACGTGAGGGAGAAAGGCATTGCAAAAATAAAATAAAGCTGCAAAAATAAAATAAAGCCACTTCCTGCAAAATATGATGAAAGTTGCATATTTTTTCTGTATTTGACACATTATTTTTAAAAACCTTGTAAATTTTAGGTCATATTCTCCACCCAATCCATAACACCAATAGTCCCACATGCTCTTCAGTGTACAGAAACACCAGCTTAAAAAAAAAAACATTTTACATTACGTTTTATTAAGACAGAAAAAGCCAAAAAAAAAAAACTTTTCTGTTCTATTTTTACTCCTTTAAAAATACCCTAATGTGCACCTCCTTTGCATTTGATAGGTTTTGCTGACAGGACACCCCCCTCCCCCCCCCTTTTTCCTCTTTCTGTGATCGATCACATTGATAGAAACTCTGATAAGGCAATTAGGCAGCATGGAGCGTTCCAATTCACAGTATTGAGCTGCAAGGAAGCGGAGCAGGAGGCTCCTGAGTTCAAGGAGGTTATTTGTGACTCTGGTCCAGCTCTAACTAAACATCAAAAGCTTTAATTAATAGAGGCATGAATACCAGATGCAGGTTATGACTTTGGCTAATTAAGGAATTGTTAAACAGAGATGATGCTGGGAATTCTGCGGTAGCTGAAGGTGTAGTAATCGATGGTCACTAAAGAAAGAATACATGTAGACAAATTACCAGTTTACAGCATCTGCTGGTAGTCGGTGGATCAGACACCATGCACAGATCATTGTCTTTAAGAACCGTAGGAGCTGAAAACTCAAATTAAAAAAAAGCTATGGGCTGGATTAGCTAAGTCTCTTACCTGGAAATGATTTACTACCCCTTTCATATTTATTTAGAAATATTTGTCTTTTAAAGGTAAAGTATAGGAGAATATATTTCAAAAAGGTCAAATTTATAAGACTGATCAAGAAAAAAAATAATCGAATAAGATTTCTGAACCAAGCACCAGCTTAAGAACTGCACAGCATGTTACTGACAGCAGAAGGAAGGCAGAAACCACCATCTTTGAGGTGTGAATGAATTTTGAATGCTTAAATTTCACAATCCTAAATTTTTGATGACAGGAAATCACAATAAAACTAGTGCTGTCATGCGATTATTTTTGTGTGCAATTATTTAGTCGTGACCTGTAATTATTTAATCTAATTAATCAATTTCAATCGCAATTATTTTTAACCTAACACTTGCAATGAAAAGCCTTTTTTTTTTTTAATATTTTCATTTAAATTTATGACGTGTCACAGTAAAAGATCAAAATACAATCAAAAAAGTGTCTCTATGAAGTTTTATTTGATCATTACAGACTTTATACCTTTACTGTTATACCAACCAAGGGGATTTTTTTTTTCAATCTTGTAAATTAATAAAGTAAAAAAAAAAAACACAAATAAAAAAACACATAAGGTCCAGTGGTCTGATTTACCACGTCAAAATATAGTAGGAACACATTTCCGAGCAAACCAAAAAATATTGCACATGAACTTCTTATGAATGCCATAATACGTATGCTGATTTACATTATTCCACAGTATCACAACAGCAAGACGGTAGAAAAGTCATGAGTGATTTTATAGTAATCCTTTAACTTGTTTGGTGAATTTGTTTATTTTGAAGACTGAGATGCAGCAGAAGACAATATAGCAAAGAGGAGATGAGAATGAGGGCGTGACACCAGAGGAATTAAACTGTTTAGAATTTGTTTCTTTAAAACAAACTTTTGTTTCATCATCTGGACAAAAAGAAGTGTTAAAAGGTGAACTTTTTCTCTGAAATTATGCTTTTTTTTTTTTTAACTTCTCATGACAATCACTTTCCTCCGAGGAAATCGCAAGACCAGAGCGCAGTCTGTGCACGTACAGGAACCATGACAAGGCGACACACCACGCTTTAAATAGTCCGCTTTTTAAAAAAAATTATTTCAATGTAAATATATAACAGCCCTAGATTAAAACCCCAGTGAAACTCACAGTTCCATGTGCACAGTTCAAAGAGAAATCAAAGGATTGAGTCCAAACTGTTCTGAAACCACTTTCCAGTGACAAAAGGCTTTAGTTTTTTAGAGCATTGGTACCCAACCCCCAGACTGCTGACCGGCACCCGTCTGAGGGTGAATTGGTACCAGGCTTTACAGAAAGAATGCATAACTTTTATTTGTGCTTTATTTATTATCCAATTCTGAACATTTTAATTTTGAAAAACTGGATTGTCTCCACAACACCTGTCTGTGACCTGTCTAGATAGACGTGAGGATGTTCATCTTGGTCACTTGTTTTCACCACATTCGCTAGCTTCTTATATACCATGTTGTGCCTGATTGTCTTATCAGAATTTCTTTCAATGTAATGAATCACAGAAAAATGGTGGTGGTAGTGGGGTGGACTTATAAGCAAAACTTAACAAATGGAGGCTCACTCTAAAGAAAGTTGTGTTTTTGGTGTTTTTAACATGTTCTTCTTGTTGCGTTTTTGCAAGATGGAGGACATTTATGAAAAAAAATTAAGATTAAAACTAGTTTTTGAGTATTTCTTTACTCGATCGTAGTGAATCTGGAGCAGACAAAAAAAATTGTGTTTGAAAAAGCTCTTAGTTGTGACATAGAAACTACAATTGCCATGCCACAAGCTGTATTCTAATGCTGATCCACTTGTAGACTAGATCCATGTACGTCGTTGTTTTCCTCCTCCAAGCTGTAATCTGGCTCAAAACTGTACGGATGGATAGCTCCGATATTGTTTGCCATGTTTTTTGTACCGCCAATGTTAAGTTGGGGTGTGAAGGGCTGTAAGCGGTAGAGGCTGTCTACAGTATTTATCTACAAGTAGATGCAACAGAATGGAGAGGTGCAGGGAATTTGTTGCTCGCCAATTGTCGCCAAGCTTTTTCCAACTGCATTTTTTTGTGTCTGTTCCTGTTTACCAACAATTTGAAAAAAGAAATGCTCAGAAACATATTTTAATCTTGATTTTCTCTATACTAGTCCTTCATTACCATACTATGGTTAAAAAAAAAAAACATTTTGAAAATATTGTCCGGCATTAAATTGTCTGCAATGTAAAACAGGGCTGGGAACCGTTATTGAAGAGAAGATTCTTTGATTCTTCAAAAACTAAGATTCTAAGTTTAACAAAAACCTAACACGACCTTCCTCCATGACTCCAGAAGGCCATGTGGTCATGCACCCATCTTGACTGCTGTCAATGTGACTTTTGGGGACAAGATAGAATCTGAGGATTCTGCAGGTGATCGGCTCGGATCTTTGGTGTTTAATCAAAGAACAATACCTCCCAACATCATTCAGTTAAAACATATCCAATACAAAACAATACATTTACTTTTTCAATTAACTATGTTAAAGCACATTGCGGATCACTCCGATAGGCTCCCGACTATCCATCAAATGGTGCAGTTTTTAAGTTAACCAAAGTCGCACTAAAACATTCTGACAGATTTTTGAGCCCCCTATAGCTCTTAAAATCAGTTCCAGGTCAGTAAGCACAAACTAAAATTATATATAAGGATCACCAGATAATAATGTGTTGTCAATTTTTGAGAAAATTAAGGATTTTACGTTATGGTCCAAAAAACGTCAATAAAATACAGTACTTTCCCCAGTGATAAGTGTCATTTCTTGATGTGATGCATAGCTTACAAAGGCCTTTGTGGGCATCAAGGCTGGTGTACTCGATAGTTCCATTGTGGCCCTTTTTGGGGTTTTCATTGTATTCTTTGTGAGTTCCACGTGGACGGTATCTGTAGGACAGTCCATAGTCTGCGAGGTGGACCTAAACCAGGAACAGCAGAGCTTTTTCAATTGATGACTGGTGATGGTGCAGAAGTTGGTGCATGCAGGACACTAACCTCCTCAGAGTCTTTGTAACTCAGCATGATGTTAGCAGCTTTTATGTCTGCGTGTACATACTCATTTTCATGAATATATTCCAACACATCCACCTGGGAAAGGAACCAAAACACTCAATGTCAGAATGAACATCACTGAACAGAGGTGAGTTCTCCTTGTGGAGGATCGTTACCCACTTACTGAGAAATTTCTATTATCAAACTGAGGTAAGTAGGCAAAAAAAGCTGGTTAAATGATAATCTAACCAATCTTTGGCCCAGTTGGAGAACAGTGGTCTTCTTCAGGCGTCCTCCGTTGGCCTCACAGATTTTCTGCAGGTCAGTACCCAATCGGTCCATGACCATGAAGCGATAGCTGGGAAAGAAACAAAACCCAATCTTCTAACTCCACATTAAGACAGACACGAGGCACTCACAACCAACACCTCGGAGATATATTTTCCTGATGCAGAAATAAAGGTTTTCCACATTTTAGTAACTGGTTTGCGCTACATGGGTGAATGAGAGCGTTTCCTCGCATCCATAAACAAAATCATCATCTGAAAAAATATGCACACAAGTTAATTAGGCATTAAATGTTTTTAAAAACCCAAAATTTTAAAAACAAGTGATTAAACAGAAACTATATCAATATTTTTGAGCAGGTATTTACAAACCCAAGTATGACCAATCTTTCAATTTTATTTCTATCAGAACCCAGATCTCCATTAATCTCTTGGATATTATGTTATATGGATCATATGTTACTCTTAATTAAAATTACAATCCTATGATATCCAATTAGATTAAGTTGGAACTGAAGCTGTTTTTTTTTTAACTCTTTTACTGAAAAGTACCCTGAGATTTCTTTTTTCCTGTCATTATTATAGCAAACCCCCAAAGCTTCTGCCTTTGTAAAGGTGTTCACATTTTCTGACACTTTCTTAATGAGAATATTTCAATTTGCCACACCTAAAAACGTATCCCACAGGAGAACGAAACTACAGCTTCTTATCCATTTTCATTACCTGTGAGGTGAATGATATTTTGGTGTCTCAGATTTTCTGCTGGATGCGGTTTTTGTTGGGATATGAAATAGCATATCTGTAGGTATTTAGTATTAACAAAGGCAGAATAATAAGAATTTGATTTTTTTGTTTTTGTTTTATAGGTTTGATTTTTCCACTCATCTATTCCTAAGCTTATAGAATGAGTCTTTTAGGTGTTTATGCCAAATATCTTTACATGGATTCATGCAAACTTACTGTGGAGGAAATAATGATTTGATCCCTTGTTGATTTTGTAGGTTTGCTGACTTAAAAAGAAAATGTTGCACACTTGCACCAACAGTTGTCACCTTAAACAACAGTTTCTTGCTGATGGTTTTGTAGTTCAATCCGGTCTTGTGCAGGTCTACAATCTCCTCCCTTAAATGCACTGAAAGCTCTTTCGTCTTTCCCATGTTGGAGAGTTTAGAGTCTGACTGATTCTGTGGATGGATGTCTTTTCTGATTAGTTCAAATGCGTGTCATCACTTCACGTGACAAGTTGATTAGGAGAGTCTATCACAACTCTAAAGCA
The DNA here is from genome assembly GCA_036245035.1 of Adrianichthys oophorus. NCBI lineage: Eukaryota > Metazoa > Chordata > Actinopteri > Beloniformes > Adrianichthyidae > Adrianichthys > Adrianichthys oophorus. Next base: position 20,175,336 of record BSAI01000096.1, read on the forward strand.
ACGTTCACACCGGACATGTGACATTCTTGAACCCGCATTTAGCCCATAATGTTCTCACTGGAAGAGCAGGGAGAGATTTGGTCTTCCTTTTCTACTGTTTGCTAGTGGACTGTATGTCCACCACCACCAGTTGTAAGAGTCTTGGTGCAAAATGTCGAAGTGGAGAAATCTCACAAATCTTGCACCAGGCTTGTTCTTTCACAGCAATATTCAAATTTATGACATACTTTGTGATATTGAATTCCAGCCAGGCAGAAGTTCTCCTCTATGATCAATTTTCAAATGGTTGGCACTTCAGTGAATCAAAAGGAACGCCGACCATACGTCACTACCAAATCCAAGTTCCTGACTGGTCAAAGTTCAACCTGGTTCACAAGTTCAATGGTTGAACGTTTTGTACGTAGAACATACAAATGGCCATAGAAATGTGTGTACTCGTGAATGGGAGTTTTCAACACGGAAGCCCAAAATGCACATTTACACACGCATTTGTAAACTTTTCATTGAAAGTGATCACTTGATCATGCGTTGTCGAGAGGTTTGTGAATGTAGCTTTGATGGTTATTTGGGGGTCAATTCCTTATTTTCCTCTATAAAATTCAAATAAATGTATATAAACTCATCAAAGTTAATTGTTTGAGTTTCTATCTCTCATTGTTCAAATGAAACAACCACTAGGATGTCAGACTGTCAATTTGTTTTAGGTGGGCAAACCTACAAAATCAGCAAGGGATCAAATACTTATTTCCTCCACTGTAGAACACACTGTTGTGAGAAACAACACATATAACCTGAAGTAGGTAGTTTGTTTACAGATTTGTACCTTAGGCCAGAGTATTGAGCAAGTCCTGATCCCCAGTATGTGGGAATTCCCAAAAACTCCAGCTTCTTTTCCTTCTTCCATTTTTCCACTGGAAATAGAAAAAGAATTACCATCCTGCCAAGCATTCACCTGTACACAAAGACACTAATGTTGTTGAGTCAAAAGGACTTGCATCAAAAAGAGTCAAACCATTAGGAAAATAAAAGCTCAAAAGCTGAGCGAACGGCAGTATGGCACAAACCTGCGCTGCCTCGCATCATTCAGCTGCACTGACAGCAGTCTGAAAGACTGGCTGGCATCTCGACTTAACTTTAGTTCTCCTAAAAAGGTCAGGATTTAATGATTGTCTTAAGCTGACATCACAACCTCCCTCACATCACTCTTTCCCCCGCAGTTTGAATGGAAAAGTTCAGCTCTACAGAAAGTGAAGTTTCTTTCAAGTGTTTCGTCCTTGAAGACGTCAGAACAAGATCATGCAAATGTCACTAGAGTATTAAGAAAAAAGGCGCAGCTTTAGAGACATAAACACACAAAACACAGCAGAGGTGCTGATAAAGTGTATGTCTGGCTCAGGGTTTGATGGAGACTGGGCTAACTGGCTCTAGACCAGGCAGCCAGGTGGTTCAGGCCACAGTGGAGGCCCAGGCATCATTCCGTGTGAATGGCTTCCTCTCCTTTTCTCATCTATACAAAAACATTGGAGAGCTCAGACAAGCGTGGACGAGGAGGCCCCGACTGCCACTGAGGTGCTTGCTTTCCTCTTTTTATTAATTACTGTAAAGCAGGCAGCAGAACCTATGCGTCTGCAACCACTTCATTAGTCAGCTGCACTCGGGCTCCAGAGAGCTGCCGGGACGCTGGACAGGTTGTGTTACTCACTACTCTCAGGTTTGGCTGCCCTCTGGTAGAACTTGAGCTCGGAGAATAGAGGGCCGTTCTCCTTGTACTCCTGCACACACAAGAACACGTTTGATACTTACTAGCTAAAGATAAAGCAGTTACTGACTGGGTTAAATTCACAAGATTAAAGCCTTTTTTACATTGTCTGTTTTTGAAAATGTTTTTTTTTTCCCCTTGATTTGTGTGAATTTTACTGTTTCAGAGTTACAGAAGAAAAATAAGGTATGTGTAAAGATTATGTTTGAAAATAAATAGTTTATTTATTTACTAATAACCATCATAAACTGAGCTTTAGTCTGAAATTTCTGCAGAACACATCTACTGTTATGACAACAGTGTTTCAAACGTTTCCTTCTTTCTTACGTTTTCTTGGACTCGGGTCCCATTGTTTCATTTTTGCGAATTTTATTTCATATCTAATCAAAGAAATGTTTGACAAAACAGATACAATAAAAAAAAATAGACAGACATAAAGAAAAAGAGGCATTTCTGCTTATTTGGAGTGGTTTGCATATCTATACTAAACAATTAGATACAGTACCTATTTTGCATTGAACATTTAAACATTTTCTTTGCAAATATATTCTAAGAAAATGATATTCTTTTGTTTTTCAGGTGAAAAAACTACTTTTCTATTTATCTACTTTGGCACAAGTTTTTGACTTTTTTATTAAAAGTTCTGTTCAGTTTAAAGTCACTAGTTTTGAAAACAGATTTTTAAAAGCAAACAACAAAATTTAGAACAATATTTTGACAGGTCTATTTTTAAATTAAATCCTGTTAAATCAAAAATCCAGCTTAACTGTGAATTCATTTCTATTTAGAAAATTTGGCTGTTAAAAGTAGTGGCCACTTCCAAAAAAAAGTTTATGTAAAATGTGCATTTTGGTCTTTTGCTTGCCTTCACGGGTAGGTAAACTACATTTTTATGACCGTTCTCGGGCTCTACAAACAAAATGCGTGATCACTGAATGTGCATTGCAAGTTAAAACCGGTTAAACTTTGAGGACTCAGGGACTGGGATTTGGTTTGTCCTTTTTAATCTATAATTAAGTGCCAACAAAAAAAAAAAAAGGATTACCGGTAGATAGAACATGTAAAAGAAAGGTAGCAGACCAAGAATGAATATGCTAAATATAATGATTGAGTAAAGTGGTTTATTTCTCAATGTAAGTCTAAGGGATTTTGGCTTTTTGGGACCAGCCCGTATTTGTTATTTGGAACACAAGGGGTAATGAATCATTCGGTCTAGCTCTCATACAGTCAATGGATATTGCCAACTCAAATGTACAGACGACAATTACAAACAACAGCTTTCCAGCAGCAGTGTGAGTCAGCAAACAGTCTGAAGAAATCAAATGAAAGCTTAAAGTAAGCATTTAAGCTTACTCACCACTTTTATGACAAAGTCTGCATCCTCGGGAGTGGGTTGGTCTATGTTCTCGGAGGCTTTCACATGAGAATAAATGAATCAGCTAAGTTTTAAAAGTCGCAAGACAGAAAATGTCAAGTCTTACAGTACTTATTAAGATTATGCAAACACTGAATAACAACATTTAAGTAGCCTAAATCAATCTGTTGTGATTATTGTTGTGTAGACTGACACAGATAAGTTTTAGTAAATGTAAACATCATACTGATCTAACCACACAACTTCTACAGTCTAACAGGCATTAAATCAACCAGTTTCTGGTCCAAATGTAGCAAAGAACAACATGAGGCGTTCATTATTACCCAGATAAATTAGTCCAAAGCCACCGTGCCCGATCTGTTTGCCCAGCCTCCACTTCTTCTTACAGTCCGTCAGGATGAAGCCCTCTGGCAGCGGTTTGGGTAAGGTGCTCTTCTTTGGTGCTGCCATCTTCCCTGTCGACTGAAAACGCCCATTGAATTTTATTGAATAAAACAGAAGGCGTAAATGAGGATTTTGTCGACGAACTCTGGAGGTCTGCTTGTTCTAAAGATGTCACGTGATTTAATCAGAAATAACTGGTCTCGTGCAGTTAAGGAAAAACCAAAACTGAAACAACAGTAGTAGGGGTGGGGAAAATACATTTCTAAGTTCATTTTTGAGTCTGGGTTTTACGAAGTTTGGGATAAATTCAAGAACCGTTTTAATTGTCGACGTTTATTTTGATGACCACGTTAATGTGAAAGAATAAAGTTAGTAACCCTTAGAAATAAACATCGACATCGCTAACATTTACTCAAAACGTTGCTACAGACAAACAACACACCACAAAATTAAAATTTAGATATCAGTGTTTTAAATAATCAAGAACTCAGAAATAGGTTTTTTAAACTACACATAAAATCACTTCAACTACAACCAACGTTTCACTTTTTAGAGAGTCTTAAACGTGATTCGGGCAAAATTATGCGAAATTGTCGAGGATAGAAGAAGATATCTTTATACTTTAAACGGATACACTTTAAACTCTAAACGTTAAAAACTCGACAAACCGAAAGTCTTGTTTAGGCGTCCACCTATCACGGTTTTATTCTTGTACAAAGAGAACTGCATTGTTTACTTCCGGAAACTTCTCTAGCCCGCCCCTCAAACAACCAATCAAATTTAAGAAATTTTTCGCGAATGGCCAATGAAATTTAGAACAGCAAAGCAGGAACTACAGGGGATAGATTTTCAAACTGAACTTTATTTATTAGGCACTTTTCCTACTAAAGAGCTTAATAAAATAGATAATGGTTAAAACAAAAATCTTAAAAAATAGCAGTCGTAATAAAAACATTTGTTTGTAAATTTTTGAATTATTGTGTCCAAAGACATTTAGTTGCACAATTTTCATACTTTTTTTTAATCACAGAGGAATAATTATTAACAATTTGTGTTATTTTTTGCAAGTACTTCTTTTCTTTCCAAATTTGTACTAGTTTTATCTCAAAACCTTCAAAGAACTTGATACAAATGAGAGGAATTAGTGTTTTCAATTTAGCTTTGTTTAGTTTATAACGACAAATACAATTTTATGCACTTTCTGATAACTATAGTCAGTCATGCAAACGAGTCTGTGTTTGAGAGAAAAATAAACATATTCATAATGGAGATAGGCAGAAGCCAACGGAATATTTAAGCCTATTCCCTTATGCTGATTCAACTATGACAACAAAAAAATGCAAAACAACAACAAAAAATCCACACAATATATTCATAATTGTCAATATCATCATCTGTCTGAAGATTTATTGATCATCAGCATATCATTATCACATCATAAATTAAAAAAAAATACACAGCCATGCAAAACAACTATCGTGGGGCTCAGACATCAACAAAAAAACAGACAATATATTATCCATTGAGGGATTTAACGATTGAAAATAATTTATTTGAATGTATTTTTCAATTGGCAAATGTTTGAACATTGTTTTATCTCTGAGTGTAATTCATTCCACAGTTTAACTCAGATTTAGGTAACCAAAGGCACGTAAAGTCGAAAGCCCAATGTGTACATAGCTTTAGACAATATTGTACAGCTTTCAACAAGCAAGTCGGATTGAGAATCAGATTATAGCCACCTCTTTTGTTGTTCACCTTTCAGCATATTCCCTCAGGGGTTTACCACAGTGAATCAGCTTCCACTGTTTTGCACATTTGCATTGCCAGAGACTTTTACGTTGGATGTCCTTCTGGACACAACCTTGTATTTTATCCAGGCTGTGGACCAGCACAGGGAGACCCAGACTTGAGCTCCCTTGCAGCTACATAGTTAGGCAGCAGTGTGAAGGGACTTGCCTAAGGACCCACACTGGATTAAGCTTGTTGCACGCCCTGGGAAACAAACCCTGGTTAACCCTGGTTCATGCACCAGTCCTGCATGCAGCCAACTGAGCCATCCAGCTACAAGGATTATAGCTATCTCTTCCACATTAAGAGTAGTACATGTGAGAATGTCTTGTGTATGTCTTCCTGAAATTTTCAACTGAAAGGAGGCTCTGTGCAGATTCCTGCCAGGCTGGGGAGTTTATATTTCTTGGCCGACCTAGTAACCCTTCTGTGTCCTCCCCAGTGAGCTGGAAGACATAGCCAAGAAGAAAGAAGTTTGGATATCTTTGCTTAGACCGCTGCCTCCATAACATGACGCTGAGCAGCAGATAATGAATTGATGGATGATTAAACAGTGATATTGTAGCTCTGTAATAAAGTGTTGCTTTGTCCAGGGACTACCCTTTCATGCAGTGACAGCTTTGGGCAGCCAGGAGTGGTTAAGCAGGTATGGAGAACGAACCAATGGCATGTTCCTCTGCTGGTTTAAGCACCCAGTGTTATAAAATGACTGTCTTTTCTTTCTGCCAAGAGTGCATTTCTGAGCTCTCCTTAAGTGGCTGAGTTAATATCAACCTCTTGTGCATCATCAGTTTAAAAAGCTCTATATATTACTCCATTAAAAATGTGTAGCAAGCTGTCATTTATCCATTCTTGCCTTACACTGCCTAATATATTATTGTTCCACTAAAAGAGGACTCCACTTAAAGATAAACACTCCACACAGTCGATAAGAGCATCTGGTGTTAACAGCAATAAGCACTAAGATGGAAGCAGAGCCTGAGTCTGACATGGGACTGAGCTTTCAAAGCAGCCTCTTGTATACTGCTTATTCAACTTACTTACACCAATCAATAACAGTTTGTTTTGAGGATTCTGGGCATCCCTGTTGTAACCCAGTTTGATCTATGTTTTGCTGTACAACCTGGTCAATACCTCGGCCAGCTAATGAACACAGGCTGCAGGAGCTGAACACCACGCTGGAAACCGCTGGTGGAGGACACACACTCATACCTCTCTCTGCACTTGTCACTCTCAATCAAGCATGTTTTACTGCAGCGAAAGGGAAGGTAAAATGACTGCTCTTGTTGTTCCAGCCTGTGTGCACCTGCAGTGAGCATATCGATCTGCAGACGCCCTTGGGGCCTAATTTAAGTCTCTGGGATTCCACTATGGAAGAAATAAAAACATTACAGCAGGCAGCTGGTGGGGAAACTTGGGAAAAGGAGACCTCCTTCCACATGAAGATCAGCTCTAAATTATAGCTGTTTTCTGAAGAACAACAAAGCAACACTTACACTTCATAGGAGTTGATTGTTGCACCTTGCAACCTTTACAGTGTCTACATACGAACTTCATCAACCTTTTGTGTGCACAGACATAAACAAATGGTATTTTTGCAGTAAAGCTTCTATCAAATAGGTGCTGTGTACTTTCCACTACAAAAATAATTTTCCTCTGAGATATGCCTTCATCCATTTAGAAAATCATTTAATCTTTTAATAATATTAATAATGCTAAGATGTGGAAAAGTTGATGTTAAAATTGAAACTACATTCAAACTGGGCATATGCTGTGGGGTCAAGAATAAGCTAAATGTGAGTTGTTGAATGCGTGTTACGCTCATGGTGTTTATGCTGGACTGTCACTACCTGATACTAGTGCATGTCCGCAACCTACAGTTGGAAGAGGTTTGGTGCAAAATGTTGATGCGGTTTGAATTTCCCAAATCTTGCTCCAGTTTTTTTTTTTTTTTTTTCACAGCTCTATTCCAATATGTGAAAGACTATGTATCATATAATTCTGACTGGACACAAACCGCATTTATTAATTTCTTCTCCACCATCAATTTTTTTTAACTATTGGCACTTCTGTGAAAATAAAAAGGACCTCATCCATACGTTGGTACCAAAGCCAAGTCTCTGATTGTTTTTGTATGAAAACCCCCAAAAACAGTAGAAACTTGGGTAGCGACGTGTGAACACAAGAGTTTTGAACAAACAAGTCCAAAACATGCATACCATACTGTGTATCTTCCAATCGTAGCCCCGGCGTTTATTCCAAAAGTTCCTCCGCCGGCCCGGCGTTTATTAGAGTCCGGCGTCGATAGGAGACCAGTGTCAGAATGGGTTTATTTTGTGGTGAAATTCGGTCACAAAACAGAGACAACACCAGATGAACTTTTCAGGATTTAATGAAACGATGAGAACATTGTATTCTGTTCGGATTAGCACTGGTTGTGAATGCTTCTTTTCTCATTGAAGCATCATCAACCTCCGAATCAAAAATCGTCTTTGCTTTCATTCCAATTATTTTCCTGGAGACAATAATCCATGTTCAAACCACTTCTTCTAATTCATTGCACGCTTTCTGTGCACCTCCACCAGAAAACTGTTTGCTCCAAATGCAAACAGCAGCTCATTTTCTCAGTTTCTGCAGCCGTCTTTTCACTAGCACCATCTGCTTGTGCCATTCTCACATACTTTTAGCATGCACCCCTGCCTACACTTTCTTGAGTCACAACTTTCCACTCATTGATCCTTTTCAGATTATTCTTAAAAATCCAAAACATTCCAAGTAGGACACCCAGGACAGTAAAAGTAAGAATTATTTGCTATCTATTCACCCCTCCATGTTCCTGCATTTTACATTCTCAAACAAGTGCTGTAAAGCCCCAGGTTATGGTGCTCATCCTTCCACACTGGAAAGGTTTTTTTTAGGGTGGAGCTGTAGGGATTTAGGGATGGCTTTCCCTCTGCCAGTAGGGTGATCCACGTTGCACTTGTGGCGTGGAGGAGAACGGCATTTCTTCATGTAGGTATGTTCTGTAGCACAGAAGTTTACATTTAAATGCATTTATTCATCCATGTATTACATTAATACATTTTTGTTCTAACTTTATAAAGTTAAAATTAATGTTACCGGTGTGTATTTTCCGAGCTCTGGCAGCTATGCGCTAACAAAGATGACTATTGATGTCTGAATTTGAAGGCACTATTTTTTTCATATCTCTCCCCTTGGAGGGCTAAATGTAGAGATAGGGAGAAACTGTAGGTGTAAGGACGCTATGCAGATTCAGCCAACCATTGCTTGACTGGAATAAAACGGAAAGAGTGGTGATTGTTCTGGGAAAGAACTAAATCAGAGACGAACTGACTTAAAAGAAGAAAAAAAATACTTTGAATGCTTCAAACTAAACATGACTAAAATAATGGCAAAAACAAACAGGAAAAACCAAACTAAAGTCACAGAGTCTTACAGTGATCTTTTTTCCTTGATATTCTAACATTCTTGTTTGTTTCTTGAAAGAATGAGACAATTGAAGGGATGTGAAACTTCAAAATAACAAAATCCATCAACCCTCTCATACCTTTAAAATGTAATATTTACAAAACTGTGACTGCATTGTTTTTATTTTTATTTTTTTGCCAGTTGTGTCCACTTTATGGTCCTTTTAACACCAATATGTCATTTTTTATTCTCTCCTGTGTTAAATGATCCAACCTTACTGGAAAAAATTCTTCCAAAATCCTTTTTCTTCTGTACTTGAAAGGTTTTATATATATACCAACAATACTAAGAAGTTTTTTTTGTCTTTTCGTAACCTCATCATTTTATTTTATGTCAAAATCTTCCACGTGCAGGAAAAAGCTCTCTTGCTGGAAAAATTGGCAGTTGAAAAATTTCAGGCTGGTTCGTTCTGCCCATGAGCTCATTTCGGGAATATTCAACAATGTCCCTTTCAGCCAAGACAAAGGAGTGGTTAGAACACTGTCTCAATACAAACAGTGGGTCACATGACCTTACCTGCAGTCCAACCAGTCATTTGGTATTTTTTTATGTCATCCCTCCATCCAAAAAAATTGAAGTGTTTGTGTTGTATGCAATTTTATTTTTTTCAAAGTTTTTTTTTTAAACACAGTTTCTATAAAATGTGTCTGTTGTTGGTAATCCAGTTCAGTTGTTGGAATGTATACTTGTCCAGAACTATGCTTCTGTTTTTATTTGAGATTATAACATTTAGATACATTGTCTATGAAGTTCTGTATTATCCTGTCCTGACAGTGATGGGGCTAAAAACAGTCAAATTGATTCATGATTAATGGAGATTATTAATTTCGTTTAAACAAAAATAAATAGCATAATTTTGCTATAATTTTGTTTTGAAACAAACTGTTCAACTTTTCTAGTTATTCAGATGTATGGAAGCACAGTCCTCATTGTCCCCTGAGAGTTTTCTGCTACAAAATGATGTGTCTGTTTCTCTTTAGATCTTTTTTTTTAACCAGCCCCTTTTCCACTGTGGTGCTAAACAAAAAGAGGCAGTTGACCTCAGAAGGACCAGCAAGGGCAAATGGTTGAATACAATATTTGTCCGTCTTCGGTGCTTCCCTTGTCTGAATGCTCTACAGCCTAAAGCCCCATTGATCCAAAAGTCAGCAGTGTTAACTTCGTTGATACTGTAACCTCTCAATGTGATCCAGATTTTGACCTTAACCCCTTTCTATCTCTTTGTTACCGTCTTTTGATTAGTCTTTCCCCACCTGCCATCCACCTCTCCTGCTCCTTCTTTTGCTGTCTCTGACTCTGACACCTCTCAAACAGGGTAATTGCTCTGTGGGTTTGGAAGGGATCAGCAAATGAAGCTGTAGTTTCCTCTCACAGACTGAGCTCTGTGACACCAATCTGGGGAGGGCATGACACCATTTGGTGTAACTGGCCCTTGTGATGGAGATGGAATAATTGTCCTAATTAGGAAAAGGGGGGCACAAACCAAGCGGCCGCAGCTTTGACCCACCCCGGTCTGAGTCCATATGGTGGGAGGCTGATAATGAGGCGGCTAATGCGCTGTGCCCGTTTGGAAAAGATACTCAGTATGGATGTTGTGCCAAAGAGATGGAGTAAGTTTACCGTTATCAACTGCTCTGTTTCAGTTCTCTCACATACAGTGGGGAGGAAAAGTTTGGGCACCCCAGGTAAAATGTTATATTATTGTGCATAAAGAACCCAAGGAAAGATTGAAAAATCTCCAAAAGGCATCAGTTTACAGATAAGGCATCCAAAAAAAATTCTCATCATTTACCCTTTCAAAATAACAGAAAACAAAATAATGGTGTGTACAAAAGTTTGGGAAACCTGCAGAATTAATAGTATGCACCGCCCCCTTTGGAAAAGCTGAGACCTGACAGTGTCGTGGATTGTTCACAATAATAGTTTGCAAAGATCAGGTGATTTGAATCTCAAAGATTTTAAATAATCCGAGTCATGTGACCTTGCCCCAACAATCAGCATCATGGGTTCTTCCAAACAGTTGTCCAGAACAATTAAACTGAAAATAGTTGATTCTCACAAAGCAGGAGAAGGCTATAAGAAGATAGCAAAGCCAATTTCAGATGAAAATATCCTTTGTTCAGAATGTCATTAAGAAATTGCAGTCAACAGGAACAGTGGAAGTTAAAGCAAGATCTGGAAGACCAGAAAAACCTCAGACAGAGCAGCTCGTAGGATTGTGAGAAAAGCAAGTCAAAACCCACGTTGGACTGCACCATCCCTCCAGAAAGACCTGCAGACTCTGGATTTGTGCTACACTGTTCTACTGTCAAGAGATACTTGTACAAATATGGTCTTCATGGAAGAGTCATCAGAAGAAAACCTTTTCTACGTCCTCACCACAAAATTTAACGTTTGAAGTTCACAAATGAACATATGAACAAGCCTGATGCATTTTGGAAACAAGTTTTGTGGACAGACTATGTTCAAATGGAACTTTTTAGACTACAATGAGCAAAGATTCGTTTGGAGAAGAAAGAGTTCAGAGTTTATTGAAATTAACCTCTGTCCAACTGTTAAGCATGGGGGTGGATCAATCCTGATTTGGAAACATTTCACGAGTAGAAGGAAGAATGGATTCCACAAAATTTCAAAAATTTTAGCCACAATCTTGATGCCATTGGTGAAAAAGATGAAGAGAGGACGTCTTTTACAAATAGATAATGATCCTAAACACACTTCCAAATCCATGCTGTCTTACATTAAGAGACAGAAACTGAAGGTTTTGCAGTGGCCTTCCTAATCACCTGACCTCAACCAACTCAATCTATAGATAGACCTGAAAAGAGCAAAGAGTAACAGACATCCCAGAAATCTGAAAGAACTGGAAGACTTTTGGAAAGAAGAATGGATGAAGAAACCTCAAACAAGAAGTGAGAGACTATTGGCTGGATACAAAAAGTGTTTACAAGCTGTGATACTCGCCAAGGGGGGCAGTACAAGGTACTAACTCTGCAGAGTGCCCAAACTTTTGCGCACTACATTATTTTTTTTGTGTTATTTTTAATGGTCAAATGATGGAAATAAACCTTATTTTATTTTGACAAAATAAACTAATGTTTAATCTGTAAATTGATGCCCTTACAGCATTTTTCAATCATTCCTTGGGTTCTTTATGTACAGTAATATAACATTTATGGAGTTCCCAAACTTTCAATCCCCACTGTAAACTACCATTTTGACTTTAACTTTATAATAAAAAAGCTGGCCAGAAATGTTATGTTCCTAATTACCTTCAGCACTCAAAGCTGTCAGCACGGTAGCAATGCAGTCAGTAATTAAAGACACCCTGCCTCAGAATCCTAAATGACGCTTTCAAACTGTTTAATTTTAGGAATCATTTGTTTCTTGCTTTGACTCCCAGCTGCCATCATGCAGTCGTGTCACTACTTCATGTTTTGACTTTGTTCCCTTTATGAATATGAGATGTATTGCCAGTTCAAATGAAAGTAATACAAATGTAATGGCAAGTAATGAGATGCTGTTTCACCATTATTGGGCATGGGCTGTGTCTCTACCTGTGTGTGTATTCTCAATGCTGTGTATGATTTGATGCTAATAAAACAATTTCTGCTCCAAGGAGCAAGCACTGACCAGGATTCAGATTAGGCCTTAATGGCTCCCAGGCCTGGGGCTAAATTAAAACGTAAAACCCCCAAACCAAACATCATTTAGTTGCTGCATTTCTTTATGTGGCCCAGCAAAGTGGAAATTGGAGACATGTGTCTGTTTGACTGTGATTTGCTTTCTTTCATGCAAATTATGTGCGCTTAAACAGGCGGTCGCATTCCTGGATTTACATTGTGATGCCTTAACAGTTCATTTCTACTAATCTGTGAGCACTCAGCAGCTGCTTCCCTTCAGACGTTTAAGCATTTAGAAGTTTTTATTTGGTGTGGAAAGCAATGTTAAACAGAGCAAAAGATGATCTGCAAAGTATGAACTTTTATACTTTAGCTGTACTTTTATCTTTTACTTTGTTAGCTAAGCTACGGTTGGTGTTATAAGAGTTTTGGAAATCAGTCCTGATTTAGATTCAGATTTATCCTCTTCTCTTTCTACAATTTCCAGGTTGAGTGGGGGTGTAAAATGCACTGTCAGACTGAGAAGCCTCGGGTTAATAAGGACAAAAGAAAGACCCACCAGGAACAATGTTATTCAAATGAAACTGCATCAATCTGCTTCCTTTACATTATAGCCTACTTCTATGTGAAGGTCATACAGCCAATCACCTTTAGCAGCATAAGGAGTGTTTCACATGATAAGACTGGAGTAGTTCATCAATGGGCATTTCCAATCAAACAAACAAATGGGAAAAAGTTGCAGAAAATCATTTGTCTGTTTTAGCCGTCTTTGTTTTGGTAGCCATATGCAAAAGCTTACCTGACATTTTAAGCTCTTTAAAGCTTCATAACTCAGACTTCAAACCTCAGACAGGACAAAGCCAAGCTATTAAGCCACATATAAACCGGGCATTTGACCAGCGTTCAAGAACGAGCTTTACATGTGTTCTTGAATCACATATAGTCCATGGTGTCCACACCAGACAAGTTCACAAGCAGGGATGGGATTCTTCTTCTTTTTCGACTTTTTACTGGTGCATGTCCACCATCTATGGCTGGGTGGTGGTGTAGTTGTTAGTTGTTAGCGAAAAGGCTTCGGTTCAAATCCCAGCTGGGACCTTTTTGTCTGCATGCTCTCAACACGCATGCCTGGTTCTCTCTTGACACTCCATCTTCCTCCCACAGTCCAAATACATGCTTCAAAGGTTGATTGATTACTCTAAATTGTCCCTAAGTGTGTCTGTGAGTGCAAATGGTTGTGTGATTTTGTGCCCTCGTGACCTGTCCAGGGTGTACCCCACTTTGCCCAGCAGCAGCCAGGCTAGGCTCTGGCAGCCCTGAAAGAGATAGAGCAGGTTTAGAAAATGAATGGATGGATATCTCCTACAGTTGGAAGAGGCTTTGTGCGAAATATTGAAGCGGTGAACATCTAACAAATCTTGCTTCAGGCCGTTTATTTCACAGCTCGATTCCAATAATAATTCCATCTGGGCACAAACTGCAAATTAATTTCTCCATAAACATCTTTTAATTTTATTCTTGCTTTTTTTTCCTTCCTTGGACTGCTGCGGGACAGCAACTCCTCAAAGTTGTTCACAGAGAGACGGAAGTACAGCTGAAAGCGACTATCACAGACGCAGCTCCTGCAGTAGGCAGTGAACCTCCGAACTGGGAGAGTCTGAATGATTTCACTCCAGTTTTGTACTTTGGTGTTTTGTTTAATATGCTAATCTTCCTGGTAATTCCTAATATGCTTAAATAAGTTGGTGGAGTTGAATTTGTAGTTTACCACTTTTTTATCAATTGTACAGATTGTCGTTGTCTCCTTTTTAGCTTGAAAAAGTATGTCCGCTTCTATGCTTCTGCTTTGACTCTTGCTTGTTTGCAGGTTTGTACTGCTGACTCATGTTAGGCACCAAATTAAAATTGGGATGGGGGGTCGCCGCCATGTAGCGTCTGCAACTTGCTTAGAGATGCAGACACAACAACCAGGCCACCTCTTCAAAGATGCAGAAGCAGTGCAAGCACATGTAATAGTTCAACCAAACTATCAAAATTATTGACTTAGTATAGATTAATATAAATACTGATGTTGGCATCAATATTTGGATTAATTCTCCCTCCTCTACTTTGACTGTTGTGACCAAAGGCCCTGGTTTGGCAAGAACATGGAAGAAGACTGGAACCACCATGAACTGGCACCAGTACAGTGAACCAGAGACCAACAACTACTGGAGGAAGTAGGTGAGGAGAATGAGCTGGATTGCAGAGGAGGAGGACAGAAGTGCAGGAGAATCAAAATGGTAAGTGATATGATGAAGAGTGGAGGATGATAAAGAGTGGAAGAGCTTTGCTAAATGAAGGAATAAAAGTTCTTGAACACAGAATGGATTTTTTTTGGTAAAAGTAGGCTTTTCGACATTGCTTCCTTCAAAAAAAAAAAAAGATGTCTGCAAAACTCTCGTCCCTCTATAGTGTTTTGTATGTTTTCATGTGCAAGAAAATATGAAGTGATGGTAAAGTTTGTTTTAGTTTTTTTTAAACAAAAACATCTAAGAACGTGAAACTTCACAAAACTTTCAGAATTGGGTTCATGAGTTTTCTTCAGACCCCGTTTTTGTAGAAACCTGGAAATCTTTCACATAAATCCCACTTGGCTCACTCTGCAGAGGAGCTGTGGACCTGCGATCCATTCTAACGAGACTCAACCATTTTACGTCCAGAAGGTTGTAACATAAAAATAAATCACCTTTGAAAAAAAGAAAAAATCAACCACAAAGGAGCCCTGCTGGCAAAGACTAATCTATGGATCCAGATTTTATGCAAAAAACAATAAAAAAAATCATTAGGTTTTGTTTTGTTTCCTTCCAAGTCCTTCCCCTAAATCATTCTCAGCTCAGTTAACAATAAACTTCCAATATAGTTTCAGATGTGGATCCCAATGCAGGCAGATGTATTTGCATGTCTGCGAGTGTTTGTGTGATTACAAGGGATGCAGAAACCCAGCCCCACTGTTCCTAACTAGCTAACAGAATACAGGCGTACGGCTCCCAGGTACTGCAGGCCAATTACACAGCTACCAATTGTTGGAGACTACCTTTTTTCTTTGATGTTATTTCTTGAACAACAATGCTTTCTTCTTCTTCTTCTTGATTCCCAACTGGTACACTTGGAGTGTTAATTACCAAAGCAAATACCATCTTCATCCAAACGCCGTTTCCCAAATGAAGGTAGATTTAGGTCGGACACAGTTTTAGAAGTGGCAAGAAGTTTAGAAGAAAGTGCAACAGGAAAACAAGTGATGGACTCATCAATTACATTCCCTTTTAATGACAACTTTGAGGTTTAAAAATTGTGTCAATTGTGATTTGATAACCTGGAAAGTTTTGAAGTACTAGAGTTTCTCTTTTGCTACTAAGCAATTTGAATCATTTAGATAATTTGCTTTTTTCTTTATTTGGCACATGGCTGACAAGGTTTAGCAATTCCTCTCTGGGGTGCATCATTGTGGTAACTTCCAAGACTTATGAGCAAAGAAAAGACCTGTCTTTATTGTAGAAAAAATATCTGTGCCATTAATAAGCAATCTACTAAACAGAGACAAACTCAAACTTTCTAACTGTTGGCTGCACTATAGCTTGTTTATTTTTTGGTCATCATAACATTCTGCAGTATTACTTATTGAGAGAATAATATATAGTTGTAAGACATAGTCTCATGCAGACATGGTCACCCCTTAAAAAAATCCAGCATTCTTTTTATTCTTAAATGTCAAAATCTTTCAAGATATGATAAAATACAATAAAAAATAAATGAATATTAAAAAATATTTATTCAGGCACACACAGAGCACCTCAAAATTTGGGTCCTAATAAGAGTACTTAAGTTGGAGGACAGAGGCAGAAGTTCTTTTTGAGAACTATGCACATTGTGCAAGAAGAGGCAGGATTTTCAGAAGATGGAGACAGTTGGCTTGGAATCGTCAGCAAGTAATACATGAAAACTTGCTTCAGTTTAACATTTAAGTTATGGTTTTCTGCTCATTTTTTATGTTTAAAACAATTACAAGAATAATGGAAAGTGCTAGAGTTCCCGTGGTCTTAAAAAGTCTTAAAGGCATTGAATTGCTACATTTGGAAATAACGCCTTAAATAGACTTTTTAAAAAGTCCTATATTTTGATATCTAGATCTTAAGAATGGTGCTGTGAATTTATCGTTTAGCATTTGTCGTACAAAGTTTCTCATACTGCGACTCTCACAATATGCAGTCCCTCCAGGAATTCCTGATGTTGCAATCGCAACTAATAGCGCAAATTAAAGCAAACTGTGCAAATTATTGCACATCCTGCAACTTTACATTTCCACTGCAACTTTACTGCAAATATTCAATCGATTTTCAGTGCTTTATTCTTGTCAGGGACTGGTGTTGGAGGACGCAAAATGCAGGAGACTTTGCTTGTTGGCAGAAACTTAAAACATTTAATAAATAAACTGAAACATGACAAAAGCCATGGATGAACAAAGGGTGGCAGAGCAGATGACCTGACCCCCCTCATGGTAGTCTTGTGCTGTTACGTGTTACCTGTGACTGTGCCAATTTAAACCTAATCTTGCAACACAGCCTTGCCGGAACGTCTCAGCTCAACAGCTACAACTACCTTGCTCCTGAAAGAAACTGCAAACTATAAGACCTGCTCGTTCTACCCGACCTGACCTTTTTCTGCTCCTCTACTTACGCGTTCAGCCTGTTCCCCTTGTGCCTCTGTGAGTACCTCACCCTATTACCGGTGGATTGGATTCCTGTTTTCCTGACCCTCTTTCAACCTTGGACCTGGCTTCTAGAGAACGGACAGTATTCTCTTGTTACTCCCACACGCCCTCTGGAGAGTCCCCGCCGCCTTTCTCTGCTGTGCCTCCAACTAACTCATCCTGAGGGGAGACTTCCACTCCCTTCCTCCAACCACCACTTAATCTCGATGAGAAGTCCTGCACTTCTTTTTTTTTTTTAAGATGTACATCAACACCCAGCAGCCAATCAGAATTGAGTATTCACCTGGACCATTTAAAAAAATGCATAACCACAATGTTTGTATCTCCCATTTTTACTTAGCTTACCTAAAAAAGTGGTTGGTTGATGCATTTAAAAAAAAAATCTTTTTGACATGTAACAGTCAAAGGTTAAATGTCTTCTTCACAGAGGTCCTTTCTTAGTTATGTTCAGTGACAAACAAATGTTTTTTTAAGTGAAAGTGAGAAACCATGGGAACCCTCTGCATTAACCCCCAAACAAAGAATCTTGAAATAGATTAGACAATTGCATTGCACGTCCCTAACAACTTCTCTTTAGACCAGGGTTCTCAAACTGGCGGCACGCGGGCCATTTGTGGCCCCCAAGACTATATTTTGCAGCCCCTACCTTAATCTGAAAGTTTCATGTTAGTGCGGCCCACTACTTTTGTATGAATGACACTTTTACAATGTAGTGTGCAGAGTTAAAAAACTGACCAATCACGGTGCGGTATATGGCTCTTGGGGGCGTGGCATTGACCGGGCATTGTCGCACTCCAATCTGTAATGGCTACAAGATCACTCTGAGCGTGCGCAAACATGATGTCACTTTTGCTAAAACATTTTACGGTCAGAGTGTGTCTTCAGATGTTTACAACAATAACCTCTTAAAAGGTCAATAATAATGAAAAAGTATACTTTGACTTTTAAAAAAAATGAAAAAAAAGCAAATATTAAGGATCAGGACTGAACGATACTTCACTGGACTACAAATTTTACATTTTTCTTCTGCTTCGTTTGACAGCAGTTAACTACTCCTCTTTTTCCATCAATAACTTATGAAAAATAAAAACCATGAAACAGAGAAAATGACTCCAAGCCGTGTGTCAGCCATTCTAGCACGTATTGATGAGATTTTCATTGTTTGTAATGATGATTATACAGTGTTGCAATTAGGCAACATTCCTTACTTTCGGCACTGTAATCCAGTTGGGGAAAGCTCTCCGTTGCTGAGAAAAATCTAAATTCTTGTGATCACGGAGTTCTCCGCTGTTTAAACAGCTCGGACAGTCTTAAGAGGCAGAACTGTCGGGAAATACTACCAGGAGCTGATCTTTTTCAAACATTTTTTATTTTAATTTTTTTTTATACTGAATTAGATAGTTTACAATCTTGAAACAACAAACAAACAGAAAATATAACGTGATATTTACACAGTATGATCAAGTAGACCAATCTGGTGAATTCCTTATTTTTCTTTGATCTCAGGTATGTGTAATACTTATTCCGATCTCCAATGAACAGCGCCGTTCTTTAACTATTACAGTTTGTATTCAACTATGAAAATAAAGGAGAGTGTGACTGTCTCTTATAAATGAACTTGTGGCACTTGAAAGCTCTGCTCAGTGTCCAGCAGTAAGAAGTAGGCAAGAGAAGCCATGTTCAGAAGAACCTATTAATCGAGGTTAAAGAACTGTAAAATGTAATCTTATTTTGTTATAAAATCAAAATTTAAAAAAGTAGAAGATTGGATTTTTTAAGATTTCTGATGCAAATTGGCATTGGCTGCCAGAAACCCACGAGCTGCGCACACATGCATGCGCGCTTAGGTTGTGGCCCAGACGCCCCTGCTTTCGACATTTTTTCATTGCTTCAGTCCATTGAAAATAGCATAAACACATCATTTTTTCGTCCCTGTCTCAACTGAATGTTATGTGGCAAATTTACTAATCTAATACAGTTTGAAACTTCCAAAGAGTTTTTACTTTGTGTGTGTAGCTGTCTAATGTACTCAGGTGCATTTGTTGTTTTTATCTTTCGACTCCTCCTCTCTGGTACATTCCCAGCTACACCAAGCAAGAAGTTGTTCTTGATCTAAAGATAATGTGACTTATAGATTCCAACACTTGATACAAGAGGTTATTACTGCTATTGAGATATTCCATAACTGTACATCTGCCATCAAACCACTGGAGCTGTTGAAGTAAAAACTCAAAAAGAGGATGAAAAGAGCATAGGTAAGGAATGATTTGGAAATACAGGCTTGCTGATTGCATTAAAGTTTAGAATAGAAATCCATGCTTAAAATAAAATCAAACATAATTTGACTGTTAAAATTTGACATGCAGGAGTTTCATATTTCAAACAATGTCGGCAAGGATCACTGGTGAGAGTTGAAGCAATTAAAAGAAGGTTTAAAATCCAACTCCAATCATCTTTTGATCAATTGTAAAAGTGTTCCCAGTGGATTTTAATTATGATTATGCAGTTTTTAGCCAAAATAAAAAAAAAAAAGGTGCAGTTTTCTAGGATAGTTTCTGCAGAGCAGCTGTAGTTCATTAGCTCTGAAATAGAAATATGTATCTGAGTTGTTGGCAGGACTATTGCTGCAGCCTACCCTCCTTTCCCATCATCCCTTTTATACACTCAATAGTTAGCTTACAGCTCCTCACAAACCCAACCTAACATTACCAGCAAGTAATTAATGGCAAGTAATATCTGAGTTATCCAGCCGTTATTGTAGCACCTATGCCACTGATACAAGCATTTTCAAAGGCATTTTTCTTTTCTGTTCCTGAATCACAAGGAGTTGAATAATTAAATAGTCTGAAATGCAATTTTAAGCTTAATTTTCTCTATATATGTCCTCCGTCATGAGAAAAATATCACAAGAACATTTTAAAAGAATGATTTTCATTGGAGTGGGTCCTTAAGGTGGCCACAAAAGCTTCAGAGGAACTGCATGACACACCTGTACTCCCTTTAAGATGAAGCCACACCTACGACCCAGTCAACCCAAAAACCCAAACAGGTCAACCCCCCTAATGGGTGCACGTGACTAAGGCTTTAATGGAAACATTTTGAAGCGCTGCAGTGCAGCTTTAAAGTAGACACTTTACTTTTCCTGTTTGTATAGTGGATGAATATGCAGAGTTGTACATGGCATGAATGATAAACAGCGCTGCAGGTGAAATGAATCGAACAGGTTTTAGATCTTAATGATTCTAAAAGTCTTCTGATTGGTTTTTCTGCCATCATAACTCTCAGACACGTTGTCATGTTTTGATATTCTTCTTTTCAATCTATGTTTTTTGTCTTATTTTTAGGCTCCGCACAGTGGGATTGCATTATTCAAACAGATCTTTGTAACACCTTCGAGATGATTGTGGCACAATCAGCCATGAAATAAATTTGCTGTTTTAAAAGTGTTCTCTCAGGTCTCTCAGGTGTAGCTTTGTATTCAGGTCGGCTTCTCTGCACCAAAAATCAATCTCAATCAAAGGTGGCGCGGAGTTTATCATAAATTATCATGAAAAGGGTTCCCACTCAGTAGATGCTTAATTACAATCTCATTTGAATAAGTTTGCATATTAATGAGTTTGGAATGAAAATGGTTTGTGGGGTTTGTGACGGGGGGCAGCGGGGTAACCCATGGCGATAATGACGGCCCTCTAAAATGTATGCGATATTATTGCTGCTGGAGAGCCGCTCGCACACACATGCTGACATATCTGCGCACAGGCATTACACACATACCAAGGCGTGTGCCCGCACATAGTGATACTCCCATGCAGACTGTGCACACACACACACACACACACACACACACACACACACACACACACAC
>BSAI01000096.1:20198171-20249345 GCA_036245035.1 Adrianichthys oophorus
ATATATATATATATATATTCTTCTTTGCTTTTTTTATGGCTTAATATCAGAAAAATAATGAATAAAGACTAGAGCAACTATTTTGCAACATGATTTTGTCAATACTTTATAACAGCCATTTTGAAGTGTTTAAATAATCATGTGTTTATGGAGTGAGTGACATCTTTACTTATCCTCCCACACCATCCACACTTATCCATCCCACTATGAGAACATAATGAGAGTATTGCAACATTATGCAACACTTTACGGTGTATAATACTCCACATAATGCCTTAAGTGGAGTGGCACCTGCGTTCTCCACTGGAAACACGGTAAGTGACGTTCAGTGGTTCTGAGCGACACGCTGATTCGCCTGCAAGGGAACAATACAGATGTCAGCGTCGGTGCTTAGTCGGGGATTCTGCTCCGCTTTAGAGACCTTGGGCTTTCAAGGCTTTAAGTAAGAAATGAGTGGGAAGAGAAGCCTGTCTGGATGCCTCATCTATGATACAAGAGCAGAGACTAGTGACAAGAGGCAGAAATGCATGCAGGTCTTTTTTTTTTTGTTTACCTCTCCTTCTACATCGCTCTCCTTTCCCCTTACATTCCTCTCATATTCAGCCATCAGACTTGACCTTTTCCTCTGTTTGCAAGATTATTAAAGCTACAATTATTGCAGATTACACCAAAAAAGAGCAGTGTGTGTGTTCTTGTGCATGCAGACATTCATATAAAGCAGCTTTTTATTAGATCTGTACAATAGCGCTTATTGACTTCTCATATCACCTAAAGGGCAACACCCTTGAAATGGAGGAACTCAATTTCTAGTTATTTCATTTCTTTTGTTTCATGTGCGCGCAAAGGTTGCTTCTATTTCTTTACACCCACATTTTCATAAAAATTGCTCCAGAAATTAAATATTGGGTATGTCTGAATTCCCTAACTACTAAAAAACTATGGTGTGCTTTTTTTTAAAACGGCAAATATGATTTCCTGAAGTAAAAACTTAATAAATATGAACATTTAACAAAGACTATCTATTTATCCACTGATGATGAAAACTTAGATTTTTTTCCTTATTAAAAATCATTCAAACGCAGTGCATTGTGATTTTGGAATTGTAGATTTGGATGTTGGCAAACACACATTATAGAGCACAAAGTAGTGAGAAGTGAAGGAATTCTGACACAATAATATATTTTTTTTTATCAGCGACAACTGTTCTGGACTTTTAGCCACAAACAAGGGATGTGTTTGAACTCACGGAACGTCAAAGAACTGGAGATTCACCTAATTAAACAATATCTCGTTTCCTGTCTTTGTTTCTTTTGTCCGTGTGCGATTTTTCTGCCACACAGAAACATAAATCATCATATTTGACTGCATATTTCACAGCATGTAGATGAGCACAAGCCAAAAGGACAGGAGGTAGAAAGTGTTCAGCTGTGTGGAAGAATCTGAGCTTAATCAGAGCTGAGGGCCAGCAGATTAATTACACCACGATTTACACACACAGACCATCTAAAGCACACACTTCAAGTTCACACATACACACACGTGAGCAGAAGTTGACAAGAGTGGTGGCCCTGGCTAATAAAGATGGCATGTTAATGAGGAAGTACAGCCCTGACATGAAACAAAAAAAAAAAAAAAAAAAATAGAAGGACAGAAAAAGAGAAAACAACCACGGAACAAATAATTCATAAAGTCATATTGATCTGTGAGGAGAGACGTTAAGCCTCCATTAAGGCCAACAAAAGAAAAGCATCATACTTCATCAACAGAAGAAGCTAACGGGAGAAATGTGAGATCACAGACAGATTGTCATTAAGAACGTCATGTTCTGCACTCTCACACGCCCGTTATGTTTGCACCTCACACCGTGCACAACCATCACGATGGCTGCGTGGCAGCCCCACGCCGCAACACACAAGGAGAAAGGGAAAAGGAAATAATGACAGATTAAGAGCAGGAGAATAAAAGAGAAGGCTCCACTAATACATCAGAAAAAAACATGCAGCTGCCGTTTGTTTGGTGATGGACTCTGCTGAGCTTTTATGAGAGGGGTGCGTTCCCCGCCACACACCGCATGCATACTAAATATACTGTTAAGGAGCTCAACAGCAAGCATGGCTGAAGCAGGATGCGGCACTGGAAGAACAGCCAAAACGGTTGTGGGTAAATATGTCCACTCAATCCACCACATTTTCTTGAAAATTGTAAAATGGCTCCAGCTGTTAATGGTGTCAATGGGGGCTGGTTTAACAATGTGAAGAAAGTAAAGTGTATTTGTCAAAGAAGTCACTTTAAAAGAAAAGTCCATATTTTTAAAGTTTTTATCATGGTCACACAATGCAAAAGCAGGCCTTTTAGCAATAAATCAAACATTCTTTCCCAATCTTTCCCAAGGATTTTTATTTTAAGAAAAAACTTCTAGTCACCAAGACATGTTTTGTCAAACTTTGATTATTTTGCTATTGAAAAACTTTCTTGATCAGACTGTGTTTGATTAAGAAACAGAAAATAAGACACCTTTTCTTGAAACTTTTTGAAGACTCAGTCGTTGTTATTTATCATGGGCATTTATTGCTGGTAAAACAATAACATTTACCATAGTGCAAGAAGAATTCAGTCACAACCTTAGATTTGAACAAAAATGTCAACATTAATAGATTATTTCTATGTTTTTACAAACACATCCTTAAGTTTTCAGTCAGATCTGTCTTTTGTGTTTAATGGAAAGGAGACTTTGCCATCTATTGCTTCTTATCAATAGAACTTTCAGTTTTTTAGCTTGTTCATGGTTTTTGTGTTTACTTAGTTTGGAATAGCCACCGACCCACGGTGTGAAAAAAAATTGAATAAATAAAGAAAATATCTCCTGGAATAAAATGTCCCATACTTTCCACACTAAAAGGCAAATTTAAAAACCTTTATTTAAAAAAAACTGACTCTGCTATTTAGTGTGGAGTGCCTTTTTTATGGATTAATTCTGGATTAATTTCTTTGTGTTGCAAACAAGGTTGAGTGTATTTGTAAATACACTAATGCGAAATGGTGTCCGACCTTTTACGTGTCACTAACAAGGTTGAGAGTGAGAACGGTCGCAGTAACATTTGTTTTAATGGTCGCAGTCTCTTTTTTTTTAAGTGTTGCAAACAAGGTTGAGTGTTATTGTGAATACGCTACGGTGACTTTCACTTTTACATGTTATGTGGCTAACGTCTAGCTTGTTACAAGTTCTAGAGTTACGCAGCTAATAAAGTCTGACTGACTGACATATCTCTGGCCATTCATTGACGGTGTGCCCTATGGTGTGGAAAATACAAGCATACCAATAAAACTGTTGGAGTTGGAATCTTGCACAACCTTCTGTTTAGGTTTAGATCCTAAATCCTTCTGTAGAAGTGTTGGTTACAGTTACTCTTAAGGGTCACCAGGTCAGCCTTTTACAAACCTGTTTCATATAAGTTTTTGATTTGAAGAGAAACACTGCAGCTCTCATGAGGGAACTCATGAAGTGCTTGTAAGAGATTTTTAAATTTCCAGACTGATGTAACTTGCATTTTTGCTCCAATAGCTCAATAAAACACAACACATAGAAATGGTGTCTTTTGTAAGAATGCATCCCTATCTCTGTTAGGTCATTTTCTCACTTCAAAGACAACCGTTATGACAGACAAGATCACTATAAACACTCAGAGGCTGAAATTCTAGCAGTGAGCTTGTCTTGAATGCAACCCTGTGCGTAGGTGTCAGCTAAAAACAACATTTTGCAACATTTTTGGAATACGTGGCAATACAAAAAATAATCTATAAATAAATGCATGTCAAAGGGTTTCATTACGTTAAAAATGATGTGAAATTTCATATTAATGTTTTGATAATTATGAACAGAAATGATTTTTAGGATGAAAAGCCTATCAACCTCATTTTTAGAGCAATATAACTTTAACACATGAACAAGAGCATCAAGGAATACCAAAGGATTTGCAGACCATTTTTCGCACTTTTTCTCAGCACACACATGCACACACATGCAGCAGTGGCTTCTGTTTGGTTGGTTCTTATTTGTTTCATTTGAATGATTGAGATTGCCCTGGCACAGATCCAAACCTTGTTTTGGGTTTAGCGCATGCTGTGAGAGAATAGTAGAAGTAGAGGGTGATATACTTCATCCTGACTCTCATTAGGCAACTCGGGGAACACGTCAAACTGCAATTTGTTTTCCTTGCATCCAATAAACAGCTCATTCACTGGTCAATCAGTCACCGCAGCGGCTAGTCAGATTAAAGCCAGCAGAGGATGAACCATGGGAGAGAATTGCCGTGGCAAGGAGCCACTGCCAAAAATAATACCCCCTTTTGAATATTTCTATGTTTAACATGAATTTGCGTGGCATGCTCGCTGATATCTTCTGTAACTGCAGGAGCTTTTGGTCCTGTTTACTGGATGAGTGATGAGACCCCCACCTGGAGAAACACGCTCTGCAGTGGTTGATGATAACACCGCAGAGCGTATTAGGTGATGCAGCAAAGACGATGATAAAATGAGAACATATCTGGCAAACACGAGTGAAGAAAAACGATGCGAGTAAATCTGTCAGAATTGGACAAGAGCTCAGTGTGTTCAGCAGGAAATCATTTTCCTGAAAAGTGAAAACAGGAGGTGATAGTCAACAAAGCAAAATATTGTTTGCACGGGTGTCGTTTAAGTGAAGTATTGACGGAAATGCCTCAGACTGCCTCCGGTGGTTCAGGACACGTTTGTGATGCTGCAGGCAGCGGACAGAATTTGGCTTCTGGAAAATGTCTGATTTCTGGTTGTAGTCTGTAACTCTGATGAAAACTACTCTTGTTCTTTACAGGTTTAAAATGACTACATTTTACTAAATGGAAAAAAAAGAATATGATTATTTTACAGTGTTTAAACACTTAAATACATTACAAGTCCAAATAGATGGAGAGATTGGACCACATTGGAGGCACCGTTCTCTTTAAGCAGAACAAACGCACAAAATAAATTCTCTGAGGAGAAACATCGACATACAGAAAAAAACTAAATGTTTAACACCATTTTTTAATGCTGCCATGCACTGAACAATCTTTTTGTTGCTTTTGACAAATTTAAACCTCACTGTTTAGTGAATGAAAGCTAATGAAAGCCCACCAATTCATGCACGTTCTTTCTACAGGCATGCTTTGAGCAACAGGTCATAGTGAACACTTATACAAGACGTAAGCCTGATAGGCTGAAAATCCACTGTGCATCTGTCGTCCATTGCAATGACACAAAAAAATAGAACAGTCCTTAACCAATCAGTATGCTTACATCGTCTTCATAATGTCTAAGTCTGACATCTGTCCCTCTGCAACACAAGCTTTACGCAGAAGGTCTATTTCAGTCTACTGATGTGGCAATTTAGGGGTTAGGGTAACCCTGTACTCACACTGCATTCAGTCCAGCTCCAGTGCAGCCGGCGGAGTCTTTACGTAACTTGAAAGTGCAAGAGGCACTCACAGGGCATCCGGTCCAGTGCAGCCTGTCCTGACTCTCGGCAGGTCTGCAGCCATCTGTGGCCAATGTGAGTCATCTGCTGTAGCTTGACCCCTCCAGTGGCTGCACCAGAGCTGGAATAGATGCAGTGTGAGGCCGGAGTAATGGTCCAGTTTAAAAAAAAAAGAAATCTTCTGTTGTATTTGCAAAAGAAGATTTGAAATAACTTTTGTCATATTTAAGGTGATGTACTGACATGATAGCACACGTTAACATTGCAGATAATACTGTCATCCATTTTTGTCACAGACAAAAAAAGTTTAATTTTGGAAGCAAAAAAAAAACAATTTATGACACAAAACATGCATTTTACAAGGACTCTGTGAGGAGGCAGAGGTCATGTGGCCTTATTGCCAAGGTTTTGGATGAACTGCTCGGCAGGGGGGTGGCAAGACAAACCACTTCTCTGAAAAAAAGATATTTATAAATAAAGTTTGATTTGATTTGAAAAAAGGGGCGAAGGGGAGCATATCGGAGATGCAAAGGAGACAATGCAAGCTACCTGATGGTCATGTGATGGACTTCTAACGCATCGCGAGGGAGATGCACCACAGAAGGACCACTGTAAATCTGTCATGAGGGTGAGGTAGGTGAGATGGAGGCAATAAAGTATCTAGAGGAGGAAGATGTTTTTTTCCTATTGATTCATGACAATTTCTCTCTTTTAAAATGTAGTTTCATGTAAGGTTTTTTTGTCTTACATTACATAAACACACCCATGACCCAAAATTCCAGTACAGACGCCAAGGCAGAACCAGCACTGTTGGTTGAAGCATTTCAGATGAAAAGGAAGAAGTATTAATTGTGAATGATGGTCTACAATCTGATGGAACCACCCACTCAACCACAGTGGGCAATTGGCAGCTTTGTTGGTTCCCCACTCCTACTCGTACTTTTTTTTTTTTACTTACTGAGGTTGATGTCTAAGGACTTTTTAAAATTATTATTATTTATTTATTATTTTTTCAAGTAAAAGTATTGAAGCAAAGTAAAATGCAACTTTGCCAAAACTGCAATATGTGTACAGTAGTGAGACAATTAAAAACACAGAGTATAATGAAGGGAATTGGAGTCTAATGAAGAGGCTCAGACAGAGCGCTGCTGAACCTCTCTGACCCGCACATGAAAAGAGGCGCAAACAGCAGAGTGCCTACAAAGCGGCGTCCCTGCCTCTTTGAAGTGGCTGAAAACTTGCCATCTGGCACAATCATCACATTTTCACTTTGACAATCCTTGAATTCTCCCTCTTAAACTGAACACATGCAGCATCTCTGCTCTGCCTCAGCCTCCCTAAAACACAGCTTGTTGCCTTAACAGAAGCAGTGCAAGATATGGGCTCCTTTGCAAAAACAAATATTGCTGTCTTTTATTCACACATATTCAAGTAAGAAACACTAAATCAAAGAAAATATGATCAAAAATTGCAGATAAAATTGAGGAGTTTTAGAAGAACTAGTCATAAACAGGCGGGCGGCTGAATCCAAGTGCAGCGGGGTTTTTTGGCACAGACAGGAGAACTGGATCGAAGCACGGCTAAAAGTCCATGAAGCTAAATCAGGGTCAGGCAGGCAGAGGTCAAGCACGGGAAAAAGGACATCAGAGAACAATAAGAGCGGTCATGGTCCAGGCAAGGGTTCGAGCAGGCGGCAAACAATCAGAGTTGAAGACGAAGTAGGGTCAGGTAAACAGAGGCTCAGGATACGACCGCTCAGGGCTGCAGGCAGAATGGCACAAACAAGACGTCGCACTGAGCAGAGCTCTGTGTTCTGACTATATACTGCTTGGAGTGATTGCAGATGGACAACGGCTGTGGAGCTTCCGGAAGTGACAGGAGGGGCTGATTGGAAGTGTTTTATGGAGCTCCAGGAAGAGTTGGAGCAGTGACGGATCTTACTGATGGCCAGAGGGAGACAGGGGACCGATTCATGACAAGCAGGATTTAATTGTAAGACTACCATTGTCAATAAAAGAATATTAGAACCTAATGTCACATTTTTGTCATCACAACATCCCATGGTTAGGTCCATTTCCATCATGGACATCCAACACAAGTAAGTAATGGTAAATGTATACCTCTATGGCATTTTACTACCTTCCTGGAAGTCCCAAAACGCATTTGAGTCACAGTTCCATTCACTCATGCACACATTCATATAATCATGGCAGCTCCACTGCTGAACACTGGCGCCAACCTAAAACTGCCAGGAGCAATGTGGAGTTCTGTGTCTCGCCCAAGGACACTTTGACACATGGGGCGTTCAGAGCAGGAACTGAACCTGTGATCAAAACGAAAATGTCAAAATGTTGTTATTTTTATCTAACTAAATGATTATTATTTTTACAGAGTTGAATGTTTAAATGAGAAACAAAAGTTCTACATTCTTGATAAGAACTTATATTTCCATCCAAGAAAGAAAATCAGCCTGGAACTCAGATTTGTAAAGTGGCTGCCCTTCAAAAGACTGGGTTTGTACTTCTTCAGATCTTACATTTCAGCTTTTGAAATATTAAAACAAAAAAAAAAAAAACAGCAATGAGTATGAAGAGCAAGATTTCCTGAACAGCTGCAAGATTGGCATTATGGTTGGTGCTCTCGCCTCACAATGAGATGGTTTAGGTTCAAATCCAAGCTGGTTCTGTTCTGTGAGTTTGCATGTTTTCCTTGTTCTCCTTGTTCCTGTATGAGTTTTCTCCAGGAACTCTGGCTTCCTCCCACAGTCCAAAAACATGCATCATTGACTAATTAACAGTTCTTAATCATCCTTAGGTGTGTGAGATTGTGTGGCCTTGAAACAGACTGTTGTCCTGCCTTTGCCCAATAGTAACTGGGAAAGGCTCCAGCTACCCTGTGACCCTATAAAGGGATTTAGCAGGTTCAAAAAATGGATGGATGCAAAGTTTGTGGTGTTTGAGGGCGTTTCTTGAAAAAACTCCTTTGCCTAAAATGTACCAGTAAATGTAAAAATATATACTGCATTTAAAAATGTATCCTAATGAACTTTTGATTTATTTTCAGTCAATTTAAAAGCCTACAGAATTAATTTTGATTGACACATGAAGTCTTCCTATGAGCTGCATGGGATTTAGGTTAATATTTTAAAGAGTAATATGATGAAATATACTGGCAGTTTGACTTCAGACAGCTGGTCTTTCATTAAATGGTAAATGGCATGTACTTGTATAGCGTTTTCCTACCATCTTAGAAGGCCCAAAGTGCTTTTCAGTCGTAAAATCTAAAGCATATCCCCTCAGGTCTGAGACTGTTGGTAGGACACCAAAATAAAAGTCTTGGAGTGTCCTTGTGTGCGCCTGATCTGAGAAAATCTGTGTGGAAATCTCAAGGTTAATGTCCACTCTTGAAAAGCACCCTATTTGATGAGGTGAAACTGTTTTTCATGGAAGAATGGGCTGAGATCCCTCAAGAGACATGTGCCATCTTAATTAGAAACTGTCAGTTAAAAGTTAGAAAGGCCACAATATTGACCACTTATTGTCAGATAGGGATTTTTGTCTTAACCTTTTCCCTTTTTTATCTCCTGTTTCAAATTAGTTATTAAATAAAGCACTGGTAAACTATAATTTTCTTTTAACCATTACTAAAAAAAAATCCTAATGCATAAAAGAGTTAAACAGAATTTGTTTAAAAAGTATTTTCATGTGACCACTTAAAGTGTGGATAGGAGTCCAAACCACAGAGAAGTTCAACCCAAAGGGAATTTGCATGTTGACACGATCTTGGACACACTAACAGAAAGGAATAGCAGCTCATATGTTCTCTCCACCCACAATTCCTGTAAAAGCATAAAATAAGCTTCTTAAGTGCATGTGATGCCACACCTCAGCGAATCTAAATATGGCTTAGAACGGTGTTGAACTTAGCTGTGTGAAATATGCACAGCGAAAGCCATCTTACACTGTTGATGTAGGTGCAACCAACACCAACCTGTCCACTCAACCTGGCAGTCCTCGAGTGTGAGCCGCATTGCCAAGCCCTCAATCTGGCAACACCGAGGTGGGATCCTCACTTTGAGGTCTGTGAATTATTCAGGTCATGGGGTTTAATGACAAAACCAGTGAGTTTGCTTTGCTTGATGTTGGACTGAGAGTCTGCAGGTGGAAGGTTGGTCTGGAGTCAGCATCAGCTCCCTGTTTCATCTAAAGAGTCAAAACTTTAGTTCAAAGAAAAGAGGAAAAATAAAAGAAGTTGGTTAAAAATGGGTTGCATATAAGGAGTGTGTCACACAAAATAGTAGGACAATGTCAGAGGCAAGGTATTTTTATTCATTTGGCAATTTTCACACCCAAAGAGATTAGTGACAAATGCATAAAGCTTTAATTACCAAAAAATATATATAAAAAGAAATAAGAAGAAATATAGCACATATGGAATGTGTGGCAGCATGTTAAGCAAACTCACTGACAAAGGTTCAAGTTCAGACCTACAGGCGATTCATTGGAGCACATCAGGGAGGTGGTTCCATCTATGGGTTTGACAAGTAGGCTCCACACCATCGGGTGATTTGTAAACTAGAAGCAGTCCTTAATCAAGTCTATGTCATAGTGGTGTCCAGAGTACAGACTTGAGAGCAGGAGTGATGTGATCAGTTCTACTGGCTCTGGCAGTAGTGGTCTGAGGGAGCTGCAGCTCTCTAATAGCCCGTTTTAAAAGAAGAGAAGGTAAGCTGCAGCAGCTTGCAGGAAAACACAGTTTCTTTAGATCTGGTTTGACCATGACACCTCACTTTCACTGCTTGATTGGTATGAAGTAGATTTAGTTATTAATGTTAAAGCCTAAACTCTGGAGTCCATGATGACACCAAGTTTGATAGCTTGACCTTTGTCTTTAATCCTTTTCAGTTTTGGTGGTTTTTAAATAAATGTATGTATACGTTTGATATGTAATGTTAGGGTGTATTCAGACTGGAAAAGTCTGTTGGTCTAGACAGAGTCAGGTTAATTTGGGCCGGATTGAGTCCTGAACCTTGAGTTTGTTCTGTAGTCAGAATGAAGTCTACCCGATATTTCTGTTTTCGAACTAAAATCTGTACACTAAACCACATGACTAAAGATCTCTTCAGTCATTGGACAGGAATTATGAGGGCAGGGCAAAGCAATGAGAGAAAGAAAAATGGAAGTCGTAAGCTTTGTGATCCTTGTCTAGACCGTTCACTTATTATTACTATGCATTTCACTGACCAATTATAAACGTGTGTATCAGCGTCAGGTACAACACTTTTTATTGCTTGGTACGAAGAAGGCATGCTGTAAGGCGATCACTGAGTGGGTGATGGCTATGAAGGTACGCTGAAAAGTGTTTATGACATCTAGACTAAAGAGAAAATAGTGAGAAGCAATGTATATCACATTAAAAGTAGTATTGATGAGCCTGCATTCATCCAACTACATTTCAGTGAGTTGCTGTGTCTCATCGTTACTTCACATTGCTCTGTGACTTATGGTTGCCATGTTCCTACTCTGTTTACATCCTGTAATATTCGACTGCGGTGGCCATTTTGGTCACAGCGATCCAGAGTTCAGTACGATTGGAAACAAACTAAGACCACCTAGAAAGATGGATCAGAAAGCGGTTCCTGGTCCTGGACCAGGGTCCACTTGGGTGTATTCAGATTGATAATTTGTTCCGGATTATCAGGGAAAATTAATTCTGGTTCACTTTAAACTAACCAAATGGGTCCAGTCTAAATACACCCTTAGTAGATTGCATGATCCGATCGGAGGGAGCAAAAAGGTCTAGTGTGTCTGTAGTAGATGTAATCTAAAACAGTTTGTGTGTGAAAGTGTAAATAGGTTTCAAGCCTGGAAGTGTAAAGGTTGCTCATTCAACCCACTTAATGTATATCTGATTACAAAATATTCAAACGTAGGACACAGTAAAAATTCTACTTTGTATTTTTGATGCCATACATCTTTCTAAATGACCTAGTGTTGTGTCAGAGTGCTTTGGTAATTTGCTCACTTTGTGTTGTTGGTCTGTGGCTTTAATTTTGTTCACATGACCAGAGGAAGTCCTGAAATTATTAGCAAAACCAGAACTTGAAGAAAACAGATTCGTTGGTGTGTGCTTCTCTGTGTGTATTGTTTTTTTTTTTTGCATCATATCTGGGTGTAAGTTGAACACTGGAAACCCCACTCAGTGTGTGTGTGTTCTTGTCACGTTTGCCGCTGGTCACAGGTGAGTGTCGTGTGTGATGATAATTATTGCCATACACCTGCTCCGCTCCTGCAATTAACTTTGGCAATGCAAATGAGCCTTATTGCATCACTGAGGCCTCGCCTCCTCCCCAACAGACTAGACGATGTTCATCTGCTGGATCTAATTAAGGTAATAAGAGGGGGGAGGGAGAGATAGAAGGGTAGATGAAGGAGTAAAAGAGGAGAAATAGTAGGGGAGTGGAAGAAATAAGAAAAAAAACTGAGTAAAGGGGATAAAACAAGCTGGAACAAGAAAACCATGTGTGTTAGGATGAGCTGTCAGAGTCAGCTTTTTTATTTATTTCTGAAAGTTGGACAAGGCTGTGACTGAACTTGTTTGGCGTTTTGTCGTTACTTTATGCATTTCTGTGTTTCTGTTAATTAACTTGAAAATCACCGAATTGATATTTCCCTAACAAACGTTGAGCAAAATCTTCAATAAGTCCTAGCTAAAATTGAATTTTACTTTCATGTTAGTTAAAATTAATTCCTGTTTCATTTAGAATTCACATTTTTCTCAGCAGATGTTTTTATTTGTAGTTAGTTCTTCAAAGTGAAGAGAGGAAATGGAAAAAAAGTTGAAAAACTAAAAAAATCAACTGAATTTCTTGCTGTTTTAGAAATTAACGAATAAAAAGTAAAGGTTGGTTGCACCAAACCACATAATATGAACTTAAGTCTGTGTTTGGCTACCAAATTTTCTGCACTCTAAGGCGTTTAGGTTTATTCAAACTGCATTTCCCCCGATAATTCGGAACAAATTTTTTGTTTGAATATACCTAGGCAGATCCTGGTCTGGGATCAGGAACCACTCCTGGTGTTATACCTGACATTGATACAGACATTTAAAATTGGTTAGCGAAATATTAAGCTTAAAAGAGTGGTTCAAGCCCACTTTGTGCCAAAATAAAAACAAGGAATGCCATAACACCTGCACTAACCTCTTATGGAAGGGCAGGGAAGGTAAAAGTTTTGGGGAGAGATATTTCATCTAATGAACTTTATGCAGCTTAAAAAAAAGAAAAGAAAAGAAAAAAAAAAGATTAGTTTGTGTAGAAAAATAATTGGCTGAATCCAGATCCTGTATTTTTGTCTTGGGTGGTTCAGTGTTTTTGTGTTTTATAGTTCAAGGTTTCTTTCATAGTTTAACGTGAAACCTTTGTTCTTGTTTCTGTGAAGTTTGAACACAAAGAAAAATGATGTCAAGAAAGGATGTCTTACTGGGGAGATCAGAGATTTTATTTAATTAAAAAAAGTAAAGAAAGAAAAGAGATTCTGTTCAGTACTGGGCAGCTCCTGTGAGCATCAGGTATGAGGAATCAGTGAGGAGGACTCAAAAAGATAGTGGCGGGAGCCAGAGACTTTCTGACTAATTGAGATCAGCAATCACCCAACCTTCATTTGGGCTCCCTGCAGGTGAGAGTTGGCCTTTAGGGGTGGCCAGCATTGACGGTGTTTGAGGTTGTTGCCTTAGCTTTGTGTACTTCCATTAATCTAAAATTCTAGCATCTTTCCTCTGCAGTTAGTGCATCTTATATCACAACAGCTAAAAGGCATTTTTTTTTAAGAAACACTGTGATTTCAATCTTATTTATGTGCCCTCTAAGGGGCATCTCACTGTGATGACTTGTGAAAACCATGACTGTTTGGGAAACAAATACAGGCTTTAGTTTTTGAGTGTAAAACACAAAAATATGAATATAAATTTATAATTAGAAGCATCATCATCAGCACCATCTAAAAATAACTCGCTTAGATTAGTGCATTTAGCACTTGGAGAAAGATGTTTTTTCTCCTGGTTAAGAAATGCCCAATTTCATGAACTTTTAATAAAAAAGTTAAACATAAATTATTTAGTATAAAGAAGAGAAGGACCTCTGTGACAAAACATGACAAAAGCAGTCAATTCGGCAAGAGCTCAACAGGAAAGTTTGATTCCCTGATGACCTCTTGAGTGTCCTCCATGAAAAGCTGTCAGAGTTTCTCTGAAGCAGTCATTTTAAATACAAAAAGTTTGTATTCTTTTGATGGATGATTTAGAAATGTTTTCTTATTCAAATGATGGATAATTTTGTATAATGAATCTGTAAATTTACCAGTCAATCATGACTTATGATCATGAGCTCTGAGTCATGACCGAAAGAACGAGGTCCTGAATACAAGCAACCAAAATGAGCTTCCTCTGTGGTCTGAACAAAATTGTGGTTAGTGCTGTTGCCTCACAGCAAGAAGGCCCCTGGTTCAAGTCCTGGCTGGAGGACATGAAACAGTGTCATCAAGGGGGCCCTTTCTGTGTCGAGTTTGCATGTTTGTCCCCGTGAATGGGTGGGTTTTCTCCGAGGACTCTGGCTTCCTCCGACCGTCCCAAAACATGCTTCATAGGTTAATTGGTCACTCTAAATTGTCCCTAGGTGTGGATGTGAGTGTGTATGGGATTGGGATTGTGGCCCCTGCGACAGACTGGCGACCTGTCCAGGGTTAGCCCTGTGACCTCAAAAGGGACAAAACAGGTATAGATATAGGTATATAATGAAAGAGTAGAAACCCTCTCTTGATCTAACTATTAAATCAAGGAGCAGTAAATGATTGCATCATCAGCATAAAAGCAGATTAAAGTGTCATATTTTTAATCTACAACATGTTTGGGATGCTTTTTGTCAAATGCAAATGCAACATCTAATTAGTTTACATTTTTATTTACATGCCCAGCAATCTTGATTGTGGTGAAACATGTTGCCATGTCAGCTAAATCAAAAAGAGAAACTTCAGCTATTAATAAAATGTTACTGTAACAAAGAGGCAGAGGCGTTTGGATATATGTGTTATGGGTTTAATAGCAAACACGTGCAGACAGGGGCAAGGCAAGACTTAGTCAAAACAGACAGGGGTCAGAACACAAGGAGAGATCATAAGGTAACGCTCAAATACTAAGGCAAAACAAGACTTTGCCTAAATACAGTCTGTGGTGATGGCATGATGATGAACAGCTGGTGATGCTTGGGCACAGCTACAGAGGCTGATGGGATGTGTAGTGAAGATGAAGCTCAGGAGAAGGTCAATGCTCGGGAGATGGCTCCCTCTGGTGGTCAGACGTCTGATCTTTGACAGATCCCTCCCTCCTACGAGCGGCCCCAGAAGCGAGGAAACACACGGCCTCCAATTCGGTCATGGAGCCGACTTGGAGGGAAACTGGTGATGGAAGCTAGAAATGAGGGGTCCTGAATGTCGTCAGAGTGGACCCATGAATATTGCTCTGGTTTCAGCAAGGAGACATGGAATGTAGGTGAGACACTGTATTTGGGTGGTAAGCGATGACAGTAGGAGACAGGGGTGACTTGTTTGATGACTTGGAACGGGTCCACATACCTGGGACTGAGTTTCCTGCTTGGGAATCAGGACCTAACCTTTTCAAACTAGATGGCTTACATCCAAATCAAGTACGTTTCCATCTCCTCAGGATGAACATAGAACTTAACCTCCACTCCTGCACTGCTCCTACCAGCTAACAGTTCGACCAAAGCATTCAAAATCCCTCTATATAATTATCTTTTATTCACTACACATTACAAACAAATATCGTAAACATCCAAAGTCACACATTCCTTCTGTCAAATGTCTCCACTATATACACATAGCACCAAATACAGAAACAAAACTTAAATGTAAAATAGAGATAGGTAGGTATGTCGATAGGTTGGTCGGTAGGTAGGTAGATTGATTAGAGATGGTTCTGTTTATGCTGCCAAAGTCCCAAATCTCAGTGAATACGCAGCTGCCATTTTTTGTACTTGCTTTATGTTGGCCCCCGGGATCCTGACTGTCAATGGAATGATGAAACATGCTGCAGAGTAGCCAGATAAAGGCTTCATAGGAACGGAAAGGGTAAGGAACCACAAGACCAGACTACTACTTGCCACTCAAATGCCTCTCCAGACAGCAAAGAAAACAAGGATACTTTAGCCTCTTCAGTGAGATACAGGTTAGATTGTTGGTGAAGAAACAGCTGGTACTGTATAAGGAAGCCATTACCGTCACACGATCGAGACCCACATAGAACGTGACTTTTTATTCCACCCTTCTGCAGTCTGTGCCTGTGTCTGAACATCCCCAAAATCCTTGTCAAACAGAACAGATTACAGTGTTCTCCCTCCACATCGCAGTTCATCTATGCGGTCTCGCTGATTCTTTTAGTGCGATTAAGCATGCTGCTTTTTTTTTAACGGCACACCCTGTTCTGTGTCCTGATTGGCTGGATACCTTGTCAATCTCTGTGTCATGTCTCCTGTAGAGATAGCACAGTTTGCCAGAATCATGTAAATCTTTAATGGCGATCAGATTTCTGTTTTTGTTCTATAACCCTGGACCAATGAACTAGAAGGTTTGAACTTTGAGAGTTTAAACAAGAGAGTGTGAAAATGTTTTTGTCTGTCAGAGAAAAGTGTAAAGTGTGTTGTGAGAGGTTTAACCATCTGTAATCCTAATTCGCGGATTTCACCTTCACGAGTTATTTTTTTTCGTAACCCCCACAATAAACAAGGGAACACTGTACTGGTGAAAAGGTAATGCGTATTTCAGCTGCAGCAGAAGATGAAAGAATTTGACTTTTTTTCTTAGTAGTTCAGGATGTGCAGTGCAGCTGCTCATTTTTATTTGTAAAATAGTGTTGCAAATTCTCTCTTTCTTTTTCTGTCTTTAAGCCGTAGGTGATTGATCAATACATGTTTGTGGAGAGCCATCATACAGTCAAAGTGCTTTGTGGATTTTCGGAAAACCATAAATGTTTATCTGTGATTGTTACACTTTTCCTGTCACCCTACAAACTGACCCCGGCCCCTCATTAGAGAAGAAAAGACTTATGTGGCCCTCACCAAAAAAGTTTGGGGACCCCTGCTTTAGAGTGACCCATTAACCCATGAAGCATGTTTTTGGACTGTAGGAGGAAGCCAGAGTGCCCAGAGAAAAACCAAACATGCACAGGGAGAACATGCAAACTCCACACCGAAAAATCCCAATCACTACACCACCATATGTCCCTGTGTCACACACTGGAAAAAAAAGATTTTACTTTCTGGTGGTCTAATGTCAAATAGTTTTGATTTGGCCAAAATATTTTAAATTAAGGATGTCTGGACGGAGAGAACAAGTAAATGGTGACAAAATAGGATGTGGCTAAAGTGTGAAAAATGAAACAGAAAAAGAATTAGAAAACTGTGAATAAAAAAAAAAAAAAAACCTGTTTAATACTTCATCTAGTCTATGGGACATCTAATATAAATATCCATCCAAATAACTGTTTACAGGTAAAGGAAGTCCTAAATATCTCCCAAACTATGAGGATCTACTGTCAAAATGTGTTCAGCTCACACCTTTACTCTAACAGTGGGGGTGACAGACAGCCAGCAAGGATTCCAATGAGAAGTGCAGAAATAAACAGAGGACTAGGTGGAGAGTGACGTTCCGGAGGTGAATGAAACGGAACACTCAGCCGGTGCAAATTTGCTTTCCCAATGATGGAAGGATAAACAGAGAGCGTTGTTGCAAATTTTGCCTGAAGAGTGTGATTGCTGTCAGACCTGACCCTTGTGCCTTCCCCATGTTTCCCCATAACTCACAATTAACGCAGACATTAGAGCATCCCGAGAGAGCCGTCCGGCTTCATTTTCCTTGCCGACAGAAACCGGGCAGCGGCAGAGCTGCCCCTGGACCCGAGCCCAGATCTATGATTTAGCTGGAAGGAGAGATGGCGGGAAAAGGGGACGAAGGGAGGGAGTAAGAGGTACCCTGAGCACACTTTGGGGGTTTAGGGCTGTTATGGAAATGGCTATGGTAATTACTCATTGCTTGTTATTGCCCACATTGCCACACCTGTGCCCGGCAAAATGCCGGTGATGCGCTATAAGGCAAATGACACAGCTAAAGACTGTCAGGGACAACACCAAACTTAATTAACCACACTAGACAACAATCTCCGCTCAACATGTTTTGAAGCAAAACGACTGCTTTTTAGTTTTTCTATTGTTTAGCTCAGATTCTGTTCGGTTGTTTTTGGATGGGCTAGGTTTGGCTGGCTTCTTTTATTTGTGAAAATAAACGAGCACCTGTTCTTCGACGTGTCAAACTCAATCTCATGCCTCATTAGCGGGGCCTCTGCCCAATAACCCAGCTTTAGCGCTGCTTTGGATCCTAATTCCCATCTCTGTGCTGTCACACAGTGTCATTGCCACAGTCATTCATGTTTTTATTCATTTTGCATTTCATCATTTATTTATCTCCCGGCCTGTCTGGAGCACTAACACTGAGACCTCAAGCTCAAGGTGTCCAAAGGCTGACAGAGGACAAGGGTTTGGTTCATGGAAAAAAGCCTGCTGAGCACCAGCAGAAGAAGCAGCAGATTGGTCTTAACTCAGTAGGACAGCTTCTGTCCTTGAAAAAGTTTAAAAATAAAAACTGTCAATTTGAACACATTTGCAGTGATCATGTCATCATGTCTCAAGTTTACGCTACTCATCATCAAATCAGAATTCCTTTTATTGTCATTGTGTGCACAGCTAAATTATGATGCCCCAGAGGTGTTAAGAAGAAGTCAGAATTAGTAATGAAAATAACTTTTAATTGTAAAATATAAAAAAGACAAAACATGGAAAGTCTAAAATATGTACATCCAGTGTCAACTAAGAATAATAATAGACTGTGCTAGTGACCATATGGTGATGTAGTACTGCACTTCTGAATAATAAAAAACCTGTAATTGCACTTATATAACTATATCAACATAATAATCCAAATGGAAGAAATGGATATTGCACTTTCATGAGGATATAGTGTTTTTTTTATTGTTCTTATTTTTAGTTATTTGAGCAAACGCCGTAGATTTGAGCTCTTAGTTTGTGATTGAAAGCTGTTAATTTTATTTATTAATATACTGAAGAAACAAACAGTAGATGATGGAAGCCACAGCCCCAAGAGGGCAGTGAAAAACAAGGGTAAAAGCTTGATTCAGTCCACTCACACCACAGCAGTCTGGCCGTGTCGGACCAACAGTGCCACAGGAGGTTAATTGATGACTGTTCCTGGCTTCACACCAACTCTTTTACCCATCAGTGCCCAGGCATGGCTATCCTGTATGCCGATACCGTACGAAATGGTGTTTACTTCTTTTATCAAATGCAAAATCTGTTGTGGCTAGGGCTCACAACACCACTATCCTGTTCTTGAGTCCAGCGTCTGGTGCTGTAGATGACCTCTGTTGGATGGTCCAGCAGCCAGAGGAGAGGAAATTTATCAGAGAGACCAATGTGTTTAAAATTTTTCAATAGTTGAAAGTTAGGACTTCAGGAATTACCCTTCAGGAATTATAATTCACTTTTTGGCAAATGTCATTCTGTCTTTGATCCTTAAAAGTGTTGATCTTTTTGAAAACGTGAAAATAGAATGTGCCCTTTGTGAAAATAGTCCTTTTAAGTGTACTACAGTTATACTTATTCTTTCCAAAAGAAAGGTTGTACACTTTAAGTTTACATTTTATATACTATCTTTTTATTGTAAAATTAAAAAGTTCCAATTTAGTCTGAATAAGAATTCAATTAGTACACTTCCTACACTACACTTACATGGTATATAGTATACTTGCTATTCTTATATTCATCTAAAGTTAGTAAAATATACTTCAGGTACTACTTCAGGTGTTTTTCTAAGGGTGTCCCAAATATTTTATGTCACTTTGGTGTCAATAACCCATCTCAAGTTATTTTCTGTTAGTAGGAAATGTGAGACAACTTTGTGAGGGGTTGAAAAAAACTTGATGAGAATGAGAATCTGACATTCAGCCTGTGTGAATGTCTTCACATGCTGCTTAAGTGTTGCAGGGTATATGTGGGAACCCCAGAGGAGGGGTGGCCGAGATTTCCCTCAGTATCTTTTTCCACATGAATTGATTTTGATTTCAAGTGGAAAAAAAATGTTGATCATCTGCATATACTTGTGTGTTTGTGTCTTAAAGAAGAGCTGTGATTGCCCAGTGAGACGTTAGACATGCTTTGGCTGGATTGTGTTTTGAAACATATATAAAGTGTCACCAATTGTTTTGGGAAGTTCAAAATTAAAACTTATTTTTGATTTCAATTATTTTACTCCAGTAATTTTTTTTTTTACCAGTTTCTGCCACTAAACTGTTAAATAAAATACAAATTTTCTTCACCAAGGTAACTAAATGCGTGTGCCAGACTTAACACAACTGGTCTATTTTTTGTCAGTGTTGATTGTGTGTAAAGGGGTTCTGCCTATCTTTGCTAGCATGTGTCCTCCTCTTCCTCCAGCCCAGGTAACAGAGCTGTCACCCTGCATTTCACAAGATCCAACAGCATTAACACTCTCACCCTGCACACCCTCCCATGGGCCATGGGCCATGGGCAACACCAGCTTTGCCCACCAACCACCGTTCACCTGCCAAACCTCACACATGAGGATGTGCGGTGCAGCACCCCACACAGATTGGCAGCTTTGCCCAAAGACGCTCAGCAGGCCCTGGCAAAGATCCAGTCAGTTAAATGGAGGCCAAAAATAAGAAGACAGCCAGAGAGGAGGTGAGGGAACTAGGGATGGATAAAGATGGAGGAGAGGAGAGGAACATTTCCTCTTTCATTTGCCTTCCAACTGTTTTTTTTTCCCTCTCTTAATTGACAGAATAAATGCACCTGCCATCACAGAGCATCACAGAAATGAGCTGTGGAGCCAGCAGAGACGCCAGAGGAAAAAAAAGTTGGCTTCAGGAGCACAAACTAAGGGTCAACTGCTCCACTGCATCCTATTTCTTCCCCATTAACGCCTCATAACAATTACAAACAGCTGTTTCAGAGTGAATCACAATGAGTTTTCTCCAGAACTCAAAAAGCTCTGTCTTGCAGTTTATCCAACCAAACCAAAACATCGAAAAAGCTGTCAGAATCTTCATTTCTTTTTTTATTAACATTTTGTTTACTCATTGACAATTACTAATCATAAGATGGAAAATTAGCTATTCACGGTGTTTACATACATTTCATTGAAAGTGGATGCTTGAATGATTGGCTGCAGAAGGTGTGATTATATAGCATTAAGGCTGATTTCCACTGGTCTGTTTGCAGTGCATTATTGTTGTGTTGCATTGACACAAAAAAAAGAATGTTTAGTAATCAGTCAGAATGTTTACATGGCCTCCACCGTATTCACATCTGACATTTGTCCGTCCGCAACACAACACAAGATTTACGCAGGAGTTCCATTTTATGTCCGTTGATGTGGGAAAATGGGAAACGTCCAGATTTCAAAAGAAAAACTTTAGTTGTACTTTCCAAATAAAAAAAATATATAACATTTTAATTTCATATTTAAAGTGACGTGCCCACGCGATAATGAATAAGAACATTGCAGATAAGGAGAGGAGATGGGGCCTGATTGCATTAGTTTTGGCTGAACTACTTGACACATGGGTGGCAGGACAAACCACTCCTCTGAAAGCCAGAGGGAGGCAGGACGAAGCAGAGACACAACAGAGTCAGCCGTGAGACAGACTCCCCAAGCAATGCAAGGGAGATGCACCGCAGACCGACCAGTGTGATTCAGTCGTAATACTGAGCAACCAACTTTGTTTCATCAGGCAAATTTTACACCTTTGTTTGATTTGCTTTGTCCATAAATTGCACTTTGACAGGAGCCCAAATCTACCCAAAGCCAAGTTATTTTTTGCATATATAAATTTATATAAAGATAAATATTTGCATATAATATTTTCTTACCAGTGTTTCTTGACTGAGGGCATTACATGAGCATAAAGCAAGAAGAGTAAAACTAAATGATAAAGATACTTTATACGTTGGCGACTTAGCTTGTAAGGTCTTTGAGTTAATGTGAGCCGCTGTGGAGCAGAGGTTGAGAAGTCAGCCTCTAACTGGAAGGTTGGAGGTTTGGTTCCAACTTTGCCTGTCCAAACCTGCCATAACCCTAGTGGCCTAGTACTTTATGGTAGCAGAGCTAACATCGATGTGTATGCATGGGTTAATAGGATTTTGACTGTAAAGCCTTTTGGGCCTTAATCAAGATACAAAAGTGCTATAAGAATACAATTCCCACCATGATTTCAAAACAATTCCAACACATGTCCCAACTTTTCCTTAATTTGTGTTTTAGGAGTTGCTTTTTTTCTCTACTCACCATCTTCTGTCTTCACTCTGTCATTCATACTATTTTACGTTTCGATCAAAAGATGGACAGTCTGCCTTGCAAAAACTGAACTGCACCAGGGTTCACTTGCAAGCAAAATCAAATCTGCATTTTAAGACAGACCAGATTGCAATATTTTGTTCCAGAGTTTAGACAAGCTTTGGGATTCGCATGAATATACTAAAGTGCCTGAGGATGCAAACAGTCTTAGACCAAGAAATAGTTGATCAGAACTTTGGAATAAAAAGCAATTTTCCTTATTATTAAGATCTGTTTTTCCTTTTTCTAATTATGATTATGATTATATCCTCTAATTTCTTCTTCTCTTTTCAATTATATTTTCAGCTTCTACTCTTGAACATGCTGCTGCCTTGTCACCGCATCATGTCAGTGTGCATTTTGTCTTCTAGAAGTTCGTAGAATCTATTTTGCATGAGTCATATTTTCAGTATTTACTGAACAATAAACCCATCTTTGCATCTATTTCCTAAAAAAACAAGTTAACTCAATGATATCTTAGCACTATAAGTTGATAAAGAGTCTATTTAAGCAATAGTCAAGCTGTCCATTTCTGTTTTTCTTAATAAAATAGAAAGGCTCAAAACATCATAGGATACAAACAGATGATGATGAGAAAAGTCAAGGAAAAACCTATGTTAATATGCTCAATCTCCTCCATGCCATTTTGCATTGAGGTGTTTGTGTGTTTGGAGATTGAAGAGGGGGAGGTGGACTGGGCAGATTCCGACGCATAATTTAAATTTAATTGGACCGGGCCTGACTGGCTAGGGTCAAAATCAAGAGAAAATCAGTCACATTAATCAAGATAAAATTATCAGCTGATTAATCACTGTTCTAATTATGGTGCCGGCGCTTCTCTTCTTTGTTCTGTTTTAATTATTCTGCTTCATTGTCTGTTCCATATGGCCAGCATGTCCCCCTCAGAATGCCCAGTGAGCACAAAGACATGCAGTCTCTGACATACCCACACTTAAACATCACCACTAACAGCAAAAATAATTAGAGTATTTTCACATAAAGTCAAGTGAAAAAGAAAGAACACGCTCTCTCAGTTTTAGGGCTTCACGTGTCGGCTTAATAAAAATTTTTCTGGTTGTTAATATAACCTCAGATGAACAGTCAGACATGACATATTACAATGTGTCAGAATTTAATAAAAGCTGGAGCACATTTCTGAGGCGGTGTGTAGAAAAACTAAGCACATCATTACAGCTTCTTTTAGAATTAAGAGTTTAAGTGTCAGGCAGGTGCTGCTAATCAAATGCACT
Source organism: Adrianichthys oophorus (assembly GCA_036245035.1). Classification (NCBI taxonomy): domain Eukaryota; kingdom Metazoa; phylum Chordata; class Actinopteri; order Beloniformes; family Adrianichthyidae; genus Adrianichthys; species Adrianichthys oophorus. Next base: position 20,221,409 of record BSAI01000096.1, read on the forward strand.
TCATTAATTCGTCATCACCTGGTGTGACCAATTCTATAAAAGCAGAATTTTTAGCACTTTCCTTGTCTTTAGCGTTCATGTCTGCGTTAGAACAGCTCAGCAAGAGGGAAATCAGCAATGATCTCCGAGAGGCAATTAGTCCAGAAAAAGCCATCCTTCCACTGTATGAAAGATTATCTTCAACAAAAAAAATTAGAGACTTACCAGTCCTCCTAAGAATGGAAGGTTTAAAAACAAACCCTGAAATTGTTAAAAAAAAAAAAAAAAAAGTTACGAGGAGCTTTTTTTTTTAAAGATAGCAAAACAGTAAAGACCCCCTCCAATGTAAATGCTTGTTTTTATGTTTTAAACATGTTCTTCCCATCTTTCTCATGATGGAGGACATATGTAAAGAAAATTGAGCTTAGAATTATATTTCTGAATATTAAATTATTTAAATCGATATGATTTAATAAGCAGACCAAAAAAAACATAATCTGAAGAAGATTGTATTGGTTACGTAGAAAATATGTTGGAAGGGCCACAAGTTCACTACTCCGCTCCATTCTGATGCATGGAGCAGACGACTAGATCCATGTGCATCTTTGTTTTCCAAGTCTGAGCTGGCATCTGACTCAAAACAACTTTTTTTGTTGGGGACTTAGGCCCTCCGCTGACAGGGGGATCCATGTCACGCTGTCCTGTGGAGGAGAAACATATTTCTTCATGCAGTTATGTTCTGAAGCACAGAAGTTTACATTTAAATGTAAGTCATTACTTTTAGTTTTGACGGTGACTTTTTAAAGTTATTAAACCAATGTTGTTTTGTATTTTCCGAGCACTGGCAGCTGCACGCTAACATAGATGACCGACGATTATTGATGATGTCAGAAGGTTAATAACGTCAGGATTTGAATACACTATTTTTCCAAAACTGTGTTTGGAGGGCTAAATGTAGGGGTAGGGAGAAGCCATATGGTAGGGGAAGAATTCAGATTCAGTCATAGCGTCAGCAAAAATGTGGCCAAGGCTAAAGAAAGAGAAAAGGAGCCAATTATTTGCATTTTCACACTGATTTTTAAATCCTTGTGAATCCGGAGCACAAAAAAAAGTAATTTGGAAAAGAGTGACGTAGAAAATATGCTGGGCATACTTGTACACAAAGAAGATCCGTGTACATCTTAACTGTCCTCATCTGAGTCAGCATCCGACTCAAAACTGTACAGCTGGATAGCTTCGATATTGCCGACCATGTTGGTTTCACCGCTAATGTTAAGTAAGGGTAGTAGTTGCTCTTCACCAATGCCCCCCCCTTTATGACTTTAGCTAAAAACGACACAGTCATAATTAAAAGACCACTGAGAACACTTTTAGAATTGAACAAAAGATGATTGAAGTGGGACCTTAATAAATTAGGAAAAAAATTCAGCAACATTCTTCTCGGTGAAAAACTTTCTGATAACTGGTATCAGTTTTTGTACTATGAAAAACTCAAAGGTGGACGTTAAACAGAATCTGACAGATTTGGAAGTGACTATTAGGCTGTGGGTAAAATGATCCGTAGTGTATAAAACAGGAAACATGAATTATATGGTGTTGGGAATTACAAAACGGAGCCTGATAGGTCGGCTAATCACCACTTTGCCCTGCCTAATGTGGAGCCCCTGTGGCAACAGAACATGTTTTATTCACTAATTTACCACAACCGAGTCCACACTCACTGACAGCTCACAGATAGCAACAGCACGGGTGTGATGGAAATATCTTCAGTTATCATTTAGCAATACTATCTTTCAAATAAGCCTAATCTATTAGGATAAAAAAAAGTCCCAGACATTAAGAATTTGCTTATCAATCTAAATCTGCATTGATGTTTGGTATTAACATTTTTTGATGTTGGAAGAACATCAAATGATTTTGATTGAAACAGCAAAATTTAAAAAAATCAATTTGATCAAGTATAAAACCATATCCTGAAGATTTTAAAAGCGTTTTGAAGCGGAGTCACAGCAACTCGACACATTTTACAGCGCATCCAAGTGGCTCCATCAGTCTGATCATGAAGCCACTTGGATGAGCTGCCAAACGTGTCAAGGAAGATTTTAAGCCCAGAATCTATGACTCAACTTCAAGACATCACCACCTGGACGAATGAGAACCTTCACCGACCGTAGATCCATCTGAAACATGTTAAGTGTGTTGCCACTGTTTGGGGAAAGGCAGGTTACTGGACAGGTTTCCAGTCCAGTCCAGGGCATTCAAGCCTGTCGAATTATTTAGAGTCATCAGTCAACCTATGTTGCAGGTTTTTGAACTGTAAGGAAGTCAGTGTCTGGAGAAAACTGGGGAGAACTTGAAAACTCCCCACCAAAAGAACCTAGTCAGGATTTGGACCAGCATCACCCCACCATGCACGAACACAGGTCCGGGTGATACGTAAGTGCCTGTTGGAGGCACGTAGGATTCCCACACAAACTAATGTCTGATTGTCTAATTTCCTCTTTTCTAACAATCAGGCTGCATGCACAGAGCCTGCATTGTGCGCACAACCAGTGCAGTGCAAGATTTTTGGGGGGGTTAAAAAACATGAAAAATCTGTACAGCGTGGCTGCGTCTCTCTCACTTCACCCTTGCTTCCCCTTATGTCTTAAGTGTTCGCCGCCACCTGTCGCCCACAGCATGCCCATAAAAAAAAATGTGCATGAACATTTTTGCTTCATGGGCTCATCGGGTGGTCTACATTTCTTAAAATGTCACCACCTGCATGCCCTATACAAGTTTGCCCATTTTTTTTACCCACAGAAAGCCTGTCTGCACTCATAGGAGCAGTTATGTCTAAGACATAAGCTTGTAGAATTGACTTTGGTTACCAGGAGGTGAGAAATGTTTTTTTAGCTTTGCATGAATTCACATTTAGAAGTGATTTAAATGTAGCCCTAAGCAGAACATCCACCTGTCCTACTGCACTGCAGATCAGACAGGAAGAAGTTTTTGTTGTACACAACATAAAGATTTGAGTCTCTTGCTTTTGAAAACTCAAAGAAGACGTTTTCCTTATTTTGGTCCACATACTGACGATATGTAACATGGTGGAACATCACTATTTGTGTTTTATTGAGTTGTCAGTGTGTCTGAATCCAATCATGCCACTCACACCAGCTCCGGCGACTGAGGAGCTCTGAATATGTAATTAGCTGCGCCAGTACAAGTGTCCCATGAATATTCATGGCCTTTTTAATTAGACGGCTCTTTTCACAGCTAGAACCTGCGAAAAAAAGTTACCTCCTCATCTGGATGTATGTGTGGTGCCTTGTGTGTGTGTGTGTGGAGGAGGGGGCTGCTGGAAGAAACATTATGAAAAGAAAGAAAAAGTTGATGTAGCAAAATGGACAAAAAGCATTTGCCTGGAGATGAATTACTAGTCTTAGTCCAGTGCTAGCAGATGGTACATATGATTCTCTCTATAAAGACCACATTGACATGCACATCTTATCCAAAAGGTGAGCAAATTTGAAATACGATAGCATTCTACACAATATGCTAGGATTAATCTGTACTTTTTCACAAAATAACAACACAAAAAAGTTATTATTTTTCTGGTGCCAACTTCTGACCAGACAAGAAACTGTGCAGTCTTGTTTTGTAGCTTCTATGGCATATCTTTGTCATGATTTTAGCCATGGGCCAGGTGACAAGGCTTCTTAGCTTGCCATTTTTTTCCAGATCGCCTTGGAGAGGATGAAGAAGTAGGTGATGTCTTCAGCTGAAGAAAGAGGCAAAGCAGACAATATTATTGCAAAATCTTGACTTTATAAAAAAAACACCATCACCAGCTCCTATCTGTCTCATCTAGATAATACTCTGTCATGGTAACTGTATTTTTTTACCATAAGGTACACTTAAAAGCCTTCATATTTTTCAAAAAACAACAGTGAGAGTCTGTACATGGATTAGTAATTAACAAAGCCATTTTGAGAGGTACATGGCGCTCTGTCAAAGTGTTTGGTTGGGTTTTATTGTGATTACACTTTAGTTACTGTGTAGCAGTGTCAGACTGTTTCTTTGTGTGTTCCTAACAGGGGATAGTCACAATAATGTTTGCTTTAGTGGTATCAGTCTGATTTTACATGTTGCAAACAAGGTTGGGAGTTACAGATATTGTGAATTGTGACCATGGATCACACTTCTAAAGGGCTAACGCTTGTCATGTCATAAACAAGTCATAGAGTTTCTATGAACGCAGTTAAGTCTAAGTGACTGACAAACTTATCTCTGACTCTTGAGTCTCGTTGAATGCGCGTTATAGTTTGGTATTCACATACAGCATATCACACAAGTTCAAAAACTGAACATTCATTAGAAGTGCACCTTGTTATTAAAAGTGCATGTTTTTCTTAGGATGAGATTGGAACCTTGATGCATCCTCCCTTCAGATTTTTTGTTTCCTCATAAGGAGAGCGTGATCACCAACGCCCCTTTACAAAGCTCCAACAACAAACATTTTATACTCCAAGCCTGAAGAGTTTTTCACTGAATAGAAAAGGTCTCTCCATATAATATCTGCATTACAGTTCAAGTTTGCTTATTTATTAAAGTGGCCTGTTGGGAACTTGAAAGCTGATTCTAACAGCCTTTCTTGGTCCAGCAGCCAAGCTATTGTTACATTAAATGTCAACTGACACCTTTACGACTGTCACATGCATGTGAGCAGAGCTGTTGAGTGTTAGCCCATTTAATCTCATAAGTGATCCATAGTTTGTAGGCATGATATCAGCATAGTGTTTGAAAAGTGACTTTTATAGGTGGAGTTATCAAAATAAATAAAGTGACACTTTTCCCCCACGAAAGTTTATGAAGAAAGTTGTGCCTTCATCAGAAGGAAGGTAGATGCATTTACTAGGCCTTAAATTATTCTGGTGCATCTCTGAGACTGACTTTTATACAAGAACCAGAGACATAAAATTGATTTAAAATATCAAATATTTTGGGATTAATTTTAAATCTAAATTTGCATGATTGAACCCACTTCTTTCATTGATAAAGATTTTTAAGAATGTTTTTTTTTTCTTTTACACAACACTTAAAGACAAGCTTATGGGGTTTGTTCATGCTAATTTAATTTCCTTGATCTAACTAGTATATGTCATATGTCTGTATCATACAACACCAAAGCAAAATCTGACTTTGACAGTTGTTTGAGCGGTGAGAAGCAGAGGAGCTACCTAAAGGAAGGACAGCAGCAGCCTCTTATGGACGACTGATGGCAGTGCAGCCAACTGACAAAGCTGAACAATAAAAAGTCTGCAAGAAAAATGCATTAAAAAGAACTGTTGCTTCCTAAAAAAAAAAAAAAAAAAATAGAAAAAGAGTAATCAGTAGAGCCAGGAATCTCAATCCATCTGCAATGGTCCTGTTAGTGAAAGATGGACGCCTTACCAGCTCTCACCGAACGAGAGGTGAGACACGGACTCAGCCTTTTTTCAGTTCAAGGTGGCTGGAGTTCAGGATTCAGTGAAAAGAGTTTGCTTTCCAGCTAAATGTATTGTTTGACTGATCTGCTACTCAGCAGTTTCCATTGAAGGGCACTTTCACCCTCCTGAGTGCTACTGTAAATGTGATGGGGAGTTCACCTAACTGTGTGGAGATTCAGAGATGTGATGAGGTACGTGTCATAAAGAACTCTTTAAAAGCTCCATAAAACTATTTTGTAAACAGCTAAACAAACACAGTCCTTTAAAAGCTTTTAAAACATTGAAAAAAAAAGATCAGGAAAAAAATCTTTGCTATTTTGACACACATTCAAAAGTAACTAAGATTTTAAAAAATATGTTTTCTTGTTTGGCATAAACCTTACTTTAGAAACATTCTTACTAAAAATCTTTGACATCAACTACCACAATAAAACGCACACATTTGTTTATTGCTGAAAAGTCATTTGTAGCATTTTAACAAGTCGTAATATTTTTCCCTGACATTACATTTTTATAAAATTGGTAGGGTAAATATCATCATTTAATTCACAGCTGGTTAAATGCTCATAACGCTTACTCCTAACGTTGTTAGGAACACGCAAAAAACAAAACAGTTCGACACCACTACACGTTAGCTGCGTTAGTGTATTTACAACACTCAACCCAACATTTTGACAGGGCGCCGTGTGTCTCTCAAAGTCCCTGTGATATCAATAAACACAACCAGAGGTAATCCAAATAACTTTTGTTTTAGAAGGAAATTAGGTCTTTTAAGTGAGCTTTATAGTGTGGAAAATTCATTTAGTTTGATGAACATGGTGGAGAGGGTGTTTGGTCAAATGTTATATTGGTCCTGAAAACAAAAACCATGGCAAAAAGGATGAGAGATTGGTGTCAGGATGAAAAAAGGTCAGGCAACGCCAAGAAATCGTCCAGAAGTCTGATAATGTCTTGACGAAAAAGCTTTTTTCAAATGTTTGATCCTTTTGTTTACAGAAAAGAGATTTTTGCTTTACCTCAGGTGTTGCTGAGCTCCACATTAAGCTACATTGTTTTGTGCATTTTACGCCAACATAAGTGAATATTACTTTCAAAATATCTACTTTCCCAAAGTTCTTTTCTTCCAAGAGTTAAATTACTAACTACCCCCCCTTCATCCCACCCCAATCTTTCTGCCGTCTAATCATCTGGCCTCATTAGGCTCCCAGCTCCTCCATTAAGGGCCGGTGGCTTGGCACAAAATGGCCGCCCTCGGGCCCTCCTGCTGCCTGGTGAAGAGCTGGAAAGCTGCAAAAGTGCTTTGTGATGTCTCCACCACCCAGGCAGATCTATCGATCACCTCACCATTTATCACACTTGTCCGCTGGCAGGCCTATCCATCAGAGCCTAAAGTGTCAGGGCCTGCTGGAAAACTCAGCTGCTCCTGTGGTAAATAAAGAAGAAACCCAGCAGGATCACAGAGGAGGAGATGGTGGGAGGGAGGAAACAAGAGGAAAGGGAGAGAAGAGGAAGAGATGTGAAAAGGTATGAAGATACAGAGGACTAATGGGGGAGACAGAGCAATGAGCCCGAAGAAGAGGAAAAGGTGAGAAGAATGAAAAAGGTGGAAGAGTGGGAGAAAAGAGGACCAGGAAGAAAGAAAAGATTTAAGTGGAAATGCTGACTGTTAGGAAAAACAGAAAAAAGTAGAAAGGAAACAAGTTAAGAGAATAAGAATTAATCTGTGAGAAATCACCTAAAAAAACTTCCACCTGCTGCTCTCACATAAAGGGGTGGTTTAAAAATAAAAAACAAGCGTTTTTTTGAATCTAATCAGAGGCAGGGATCTAATATATCTGCTCAGGTCCAAATCTTCTCCCCTGATTTGGGATTCTTTCTTCTGTCAGACACCCAACAGTCACATTACATACATACATGACTATCTTTGACCCCAACAGTCAACAGTCTCTTGAGACATTGATGTTCTTTAGGAGGAGGGCTGAGCAGATGGGCCAGTGATGAGCTCCCAGTCTGTTGAAGCAGAGATGAACTCTGGAGAGTTCACATGTACGTCCGCTCATGGCAGTGGTACAAATAAAACTGGAAACTCAACGTTGAGGCTTTAGCACCAGTTCAAAGAAGAGGTACAAGTTAAGCCCTCAATGCATTCATTCATTCATTTTCTATACCGTTTTATCTCTTTCTGGGTCACGGGGCTGCCGGAGCCTAACCCGGCCACTCATGGGCGAAGGCAGAGGGCACGCCTGGACATGTCGCCAGTCTGTCGCAGGGGCAGCCCTCAATGCAACCTGTCAAAATCAGCGCGGTGACACCACAAACCTGACAGTCCTTTCACTTGGAGTTAGCCAAACATGATGGCTTTGCTGCAGGATGTTAGTTTTTTTTTTGGTTTTCCAAGCCATTAATCTTAACATTTTCTTTAGGCTCCAGTGTTGACATTCTTTTGACTACTGTAACTCTTCACCTGTTTGTGCAAATAATGTAATTCTGAAGTGGAGTGAAAGCAGCTGTGCACTGATATGCAACACTTTCTAATAGCAAAGTGCTTACGCAATCCATGTGAATAAGCTGGATCTGAATAAGACAAAAACGGCAGTATGCTGTTATGCATCACTTCTTTTTTAGTAATGTGTTGCATATTGAAGAAATGAAGTCTAAATAAATTAAGACTTTTGTGTGTGTGTCCTAATAATTCAGTATTAACCAGTATGAAAATTTAGTGTTAAAAGTGATAAGCTTGGTAGATATTGAATACTTAAACAAAAGGGTTTTTCATGGTTTAAACTTTGCAGACATTTTTATGATTGTGTGAATGAATGATAGGATAGTTTCTCACAGCAGATAAGGTTAGGTTATATAGGGAGTTTGCTGCTTTGAAACAAATGTGTGCAGGCGGGAGTGAACGGAAAACGGATAAGGAGTCAACGAGGAGCAGAGGCACCTGGGAAAGGGAAAAGGCCGACGGTGGGAAAATACATCTCCAGGGAGAAGATCCAACCTATTATTTTGATCCAACCTTCTTTTTGCATATTGTGTATAAAACTCTGGGTCAAAGGGAAAAAGGATGTCTTCATTCTTCGTGCACGGAGAAGAGCATCCGCTAGATGCTTTCCTAGGGACAGCTGAAGACCCTAAACTCATGTATTAGCTATTTTGGTGTCAGGAATAAATCTTTGGTGGAAAAACCTCAAAATCGTTCCAGACCTCGATTTTTGAACACGCACTTAGCCATAATCAGCAAATTATAGCCTACAATATCGGTGCAAAGATGATATGAAAAGCAGCATTTCTCCGTATAAGATGGTTCCCATCGATGACAGAAATGGTCTAAGAGTTACAATACGTCAAAGCGCATGTGAAATGTGTGGCTGTGACATATGCAGTGTTAAAAGGCTAACTAATCACGTTCACACCAAATGCAATTAGCTGGATGGCCACCTCTCTTTTGCGAATCCTCTGCTTGCCGCCTGTCCAGAAATGTGTTCCTTAAGCTTGACGCCCCGACCGCACGTGGGAGGAGCTACCAGCTAAGGATTTTAGCCTGATTGCTACATGGACTTTTGTCTGTGTTTATTGGCTCTCGATGGTGCTTCTCTAGAAGTTTCTGAGGATGTTGGGGTTCATACTAAACTTCTTCTGCTTCCTCAGGAAGTCGAGTCCTTGTCTGGTTTTCTTGGTGTCAGTGTGTAGGGTCCAGGACAAATCTTCAGTGAAATGTTCACTTTGTTTTGTTTAGATTAAAAAAAGAGGTAGTTTTCCTGACACCAGCTGGTCAGTGATGTCACCTCTTCTCTATAGGGGCTCTCGCCATTGTTGGTGATGAGGCCTTGGATAGTTTTATCATAAGCAAACTTCAGGGGTGTGCCGGTCCTGAGGACACATTTGAAAAAGAGGTGACTGCTGAGCCCCACCGATTGGGGTCCGTCGGTGAGGAGGTCTCCTATCCAGTTGCAGGTGGACTTCTCTAAACCCAGAGAAGTGAGTTTGGAGACCGGTTTGAAGGGGATTACGGTATTGAATGCTGAGCTGTAGTCAGTGAGGAGCATCCTCACATGTGCCACATGGCTGAGGTTTAGGACAACGGCGTCTTATGGAGACCTCTTAACTCTGTATGCAAACCTGAAAGGGTTCTGCATGTCGGGGAGGGGGCTGCACTTGTATTTTTATGATTTGTTCAAAGCAATTTATAATGACATTTGTGTTACTTTGTGTGTGATGACAGATGGTCAAGTGCTACTCATGCAACATATATAATGTTTTACAATAAGCACAGCCTTTAATGGTTAAGTAGCTTGTTTTGAAAGTTTTCTTTTTCGACAATTCGTGCATGTTCATGTTTGGATCAAAGATGTCCAAACTTTAACAGGCTAAAACAGACCTGCTGGTAGCAGACAATACAAACTATTGATTGTGAGCCTCGTATTTTTGCTGTATGTAATATATATGTGTAGGGTGGGTGTACAGTATGCGGTCAATGAAAATGTGTTTTGATTTATGTTCTTCACAGAAAATGAGCCAAATCTAATGAATTTCAGGTTGTAAAAAAAATTAATTGTTTCATTTTTCTACGGATAGAAAAACTGAAAATGAGTCCCACAGACCCGAACACCATACAAGGGTTAACATCAAAATAACAAAAACGCTCTAAACACAGAAAACTTTACAAAGCATGTTACTTCTCCTTCACTGTCACATGAATGAATGACATTTCCCCACAATTCTTTAGATCATTCTTTCCACCACATGTATTTACTAAATTGAGCATTGTGTTTTTGCTTGCTATATTCAAACAAATTGAAAAATCTTACTAACACAAATTTATTCCATAATGGACTTTTTACAGAATAAGTGTAAGGCGCTGTTGTGTGATTTTCTTTCATCTGCATCCTTAAGTTCAGGGATCATAGCCTTGTGCTGGAAAAACTGCAGCGCTGACCTTTTCTGATGACAGAAGCTGACGTCCTTCGAAAATGTCAGGCTGAATATCAGGTTGTGACCTCAGGACATGGGTTGTTGCATCACCGTCACACCGTAGAAATGTGGTTAAAGGAAGCTTCATTTGACATTTTTACAGTTAAACTGATGTCCAGTCCACCTGCACTTGATCTGTAAGTACTGTAACAGGGTCCACTTGATCACTTCTACTTGACAGGAAGGTCAAGTGGAAGCGGATGAGATGTAACATGTTTTAAGTTGAGTTTGTTTTGTGCCAAAGGCATAATCCTGTCTTACAGCAGGAGAATCCTCAGACTGAAGACACTGGCGTTGATGTAAGGATTCAAGGCTTTTGCTTGTGTGTTTGTCAAGGCGAAGAGACTTTTGAAAATATCTTGTTAAACTGCATGTGGTGGAACAAAGAAAGTGTTTCAGTGTCATAAACGTTTTTCCAGACTTTGTGATCACCAGTCCATCTGTAAAGGTTGAATAAATTCTAAAGGAAATACCAGTAATTGGTTCTGACCTCATTTTTTTACACTTAAAGGTGGGTTTGGCGGATGTTTTTTGTATTAGTCTTTGACAGCAGTTGGGCAGAAGGTGTATGGAACCCCAAACTGTTCACTATAAAATAAGTTAATATGATCTTGAGCAATCAGACACTCAACCAATAAATATCTCATAAATATATTAAAAGATCATTAAATTGTGAAAAACGTGCAGATATTACATTTGCCATAATATTGAATGTATTTCATTCAGATTTAAAACCTCCTAATTATTTCATAACATGATTTAATAAAAAAAATATCGTGCTGAATATTACTATCATTATATGGCTTATTTCAGAAACTCGGATTTCAAAATTAATATTTTTCTAAGTAGCTTTTTTATTTCACATTGCTGTTTTTCAGAATCTGATTCAGTCACACACACACGCACACAACCACGCACTCACACGCACACAGTGTGATGCTGAAATGACATGCAAGGGGAGCTGGGGTGAGGGGAAAAGCAGGAATCTGAGGGCATTTGAAGAAAGAGAATGGCTGCAAACACATGATTTCTACAAACAAACTGCTAAAAGAGACGCATCAGGTGATGAGCAGCACTGGCCCGTTCAAAAAGCTGCAGAACTGCAGGAGAACTTTTTGGTCTTCATCAGGAGTAGGTCTTCCTCCTTTCTGTGGAGGCTGATAAAAGGACAGGTTTTTTCTGAGAAAAAGATAACAGTGAAATGTTTTACATGTGAGTAAAGTTTTAAAGAAAGGTTATCTTCTATGCCTTCTGTGTTTTGGGGGGACATTCTGACTAAAGCTATTTGTTTTTAAAAAGAAAAGAAACTAAAGTATTTCTCACGTGGGGGTCGAGTGAAATTTCATACAAAACACATATTGAAAGCAGTCCCTTATAAAATGTACACAAACAAATGAAAATTGTTTGAGAAACAGAATGTGATGTTTTTATGCATTCTAAAAGCAAAGCAACTTTATGTAGAGTTTTGTTTGTAAAGAAAATCCATTTGGTACAAGGCTAGCTACAGTAGACTGCACATGCAAAGCATTAGATTTTTTTTCGTTACACATTCTTGAACTGCAATCATCTTTGGATCTGTTTTCATAGAATTTTACTTATGAGGATGCTGTTTTTAGCCCAAATCAAAAACCTGTGTCCTTTTCGAAGGCTTAGTTTCTGCAGAGCAGCAGAAGTTCATTAGAAATTCCCCTCTGAGATGTTGGTGGGACTGTTGGCACTGTGTAAGCCTGCTCCCAATTTTCATCATTGCTTTGTTTACACTCTCTCCTGCTAGCTCACAGGCCCTCACAACCAAAAGCTAACATTAGCGAAGCAACAAAAATGGTGAGCAACGTCAGAGCTATCCAGTCCTACAGTTCTGATCCAGATCCAGCTCAGACCAGGAAAACAAATGGATCTGTTGGTCTGTAAGTGGATGCATCAGAATGGATTGTTGATTCACAACAATTTGATTAAAGAAAAACTTAAACAATGAAATGTATATATATGTTCAACGTTATATATGAAAAAAAAAGAAAAAATAGTATTTAAATGAACTCAAACAGCAAACCCAACAATCCCAGTATGTTTGGTAGGAAAACTGAAGCTTGTTTGAGCCTTTATGCATGCACGTTCTGGAAGACACCCTTACAAAACACAAATATATGACAATATACTAGAATATATATGTTGGAATACATTCAGAAATATATTTCAATGTTTGATCTAGAAAATTGAACATATCTCTCTCTATATAACAATATATTATATGGTATTTTTATGTATTTAGTCATTATATGATGTCATTTATAGGTGGATTTATTACCTCATACATTAAAGTTTATCAGATCAAATATTTGCATACATTGATAATGCTCCTTTCAATACACAATCTCATGTCCTGCAGAATATCTTTCATAATAATAATATAAATATATTTCATATCTGCCAATTTATCACATAATATAATTTTATATTTATTCACTATTTAAAAAAGGAAATAATTGCATTATTTTATTATATTGCAAAATTTCTATTTATGATATATCATTGTCAGTCAGTCGTCTTCAATACCGTTTTATCCCTTTTCGGGGTCACTGGCCTGCCAGAGCCTGACTCGGCCACTCATGGGCGATGGCAGGGGACGCCCCTGGACAGGTCGCCTGGCTGTCGCAGGGATATATTTAATTGTAAATTACTGGCATAAACATTTAACAATGTATGAGTCCCTATGAAATATTCTCTATATGATATATTAGAAAATATATTATTGCTTTGTAAGATTAGTCAGCATGGAAACTTTATTTAGCTGCTTTTATAGACGTCAATAACTGAGCAACAATGCAGAATTTAGACATGGGTTGGCTCCCTCAAAGATGGATGTACAAAGTCTCTGGGCTGCAGCCTGAAGGCCAGGTCACCTCAGGTTTTTTTAAATTAATCCCATGAACACAAACCTGGCATCAGCTCCCAAAGATGCAGTGATTTTCCATTTCTTTACTGAAAAATCTGTGATTTCTGAGGCTGGATTCTGGAGGACGGTCGATAGATCTGTTGGTAGAACAAGCGAGAGTAGGCCGTGACCCACAGAGGGGGAGAGGCAGCTTCTCTGGATGTGAAGGTCACTCTGAACCATCAGTCCTGACGGAGACATTTTAATAGATGAGCTTCCTGTGATTTGCCAATGATGGCGACGGGCCGTTGATGAGCTGTGTGTCTGTTTCGCTGTGTGATAAGAGACTCATCCGATGCGTTTTAAAAAAAGAATTCCCTGAAATGTTTCATGTGAAAGGATCCATCTTACAGAACTTCCTCTGACATGAGGTTTGACTGTGAGACAACAACTTCGAAGAGGTTCAATTTACAATATACAGAATTAACAACAGACAGCTTATTCATTTGACATCAAAATTCAATATGTTTTGTGTTCTGAGGATTCTGTTCCCTCCACTGCAACTGCACATCTTTTAAAGCTAAAGAAATATTTCTGTTCCTCTTAATCCTTCATATTTATTCTGAAAAAAACAAAAGTTTTGCAAAAAAATATATTTAAAACCCAGCAAAGTTTTAACAAAAACTTTAGGTCCCACTCTGCTCATCTTTGATCTATTCTAAAAGTGGTCTTTGTATTATGATTATCTTGTTTTTAACCAAAAATCAAAAAACCTGTACTGTAACAAAACAAGAATAAAATGAGGGGACCTTCTTGTATTATCAGTAAAAATAAGAAAAATATCATTAAGTTCAGGAGGTCTGAGCAGACTGCTTTCCCATCCAGCGGCCCTCTGTCTGGCCGTGAGCTCCACTCCCGGGATCCGGCATAGTGAGCGTGTCCACTACAGCTCCATAGGTCCTACAACTGAGTTTCTAGAGTAAACCCGCCTTCGCCCGACAGTAACTGGACGGGATCTGGAAACCCCGCTGCCCAGAAAGGGATACAGCGGGTTAAGAAAACTTCTGAACAATGGATCGATCCACCATATTGGAGGTTTTCTCCCCGGCTGTCAATGAAAATGTCAGTTTATTTGGGTTTTCTGTTTTAATATTTTATGTTTATTTAAGCAATTGGAGATTTTTTTTCATTTATAAATAAACTAACAGCTTAAAATCAGTATTGTGGTCTGTGGTTCATTTTTCTTTTTTTGGTCTATTCAACTGCTTCTCAGAATCTAGAGTAATTCTGGTCCAAATCAGCATTAGAGGTGCTACACATCCATCCATCCATCCATCCATTATTGTATTTAATATAACTCTCACACAATCCCTCTGCATTTATCCGGACTTGGGACCGGCACAAGAGGGCACTGGATTGTGACCGCTTGTGGTTGCATTACACACACACACACACACACACACACATATAAAACAGAAACACACAGAGTATTTTTTTTTTGTTGTTGTCAAAAGTACTTTTTACACAATTTTACATTTAAAAAAGTTTTTTTGGCTTCAATGAATTTGAGCTAACTAAAAAGAGTCACTAAAAAACATAAGTAAATAAAAACTTAACACATAAACTTAAGAACAATTTTTAAAACTACAATTAAAAAACCTAAAGCTAAACTGTTACTATTTGAACAGTAATGTTTATTTGTAACAGCTGCTGTGTTGTATTTCCAGCTTCACTTTCAGTGCTGCTCTTTGGGTACCTTTGTACAATGTGCTGACTTCTTAGAGTCTTTTGTCTTCTTCTTCTTCTGCTTTTTTTCAGCTTTAGTGTTAACTTCCACTGTAGAAAGCTGGGGCAAAGGACCGTCAAATCTTCTCCTATAATTCAACGGTCCTCGCATACATTTTAGAGACAGCCATGTTGCAAGATTGTCTGCCTCTGAGGATAGGTCGAGTATCTGATCATCTCCAATAGGCTCAGGACTTTTGGTGGCTTCTTGTCTGAGCCGTTTACTTTGGAGATGATCTTCAGTATTTGTAGATTCCTCTCGACCTCTTTTTAGTGAATTTGCAGCTGGTGCTGGAACTTTCTCCTGACAAGCTCCAGGAGTTTGGGAGTCCAAAGGAGCTCCTGGAGCTCCCCCAGTATCCTTATCAGGGGTGACACCAAGAATGTCGAATATGTCCTCGGGTGCAGCAGGAGTTACAGAGCTCAGTAGATCTTCTAAAGATGTGTTTTCACAGACATTCGGTGATGTAGATTGATCGATTGGCCATGTTGCAAGACTGTCATCTTCTAACAGACTGTCGTCCTGCAACAGACTGTCGTCTTGGAACAGACGGTCGTCCTGCAACAGACTGTCTTCCTGCAACAGACTGTCATCTTGAAACATATCTTGCAACATGTCTTGCAACAGTCTTGCATCAGATTGGTCGAGTATCTGGTCATCTCCAATAGGCTCAGGACTTTTGGTGGCTTCTTGTCTGAGCCGTTTGCTTTGGGGATGATCTTCAGTATCTGTAGAGTCATCTCGACCTCTTGTCAGTGTCATTCCAGCTGGTGCTGGAACTTTCTCCTGACAAGCTCCAGGAGTCTTGGAGTCCAAATGACCTCCTCGATTTTCATTGATGAAGCTATCAATGTTGATTCTAAGGAGGTCAACTATGTCCTTGGGTGCAGCAGGAGTTTCAGAGTTCAGGAGATCATCTGAGAATGTGTCTTCATGGACACCATGAAGAATGGGTGGGGTTGGATGGTGATTGTGGATGTCCCACCATTGTATCAGATGAGAAGAGCGCCATCAAGCAGGATTCCATAAAATACCCTGATGGTTGTTCTTTCTCCAGAACGAAGTACAAGATGCAACGTCTTTGTCTTGTATATATGGACTTGGAGGCAAGATTTGCTCTTTAATGATGACATCATGACCTTGTTTGCTTTAAATAATATCATCTGTAATGATGACATCATTTTCATATCATTCATATAACCCCTCCCCCCAGTATCCTTATCATGTGACATTTTGAACATTCTACGCATCACCATCTTTGATGAGTGGAGAGGGTGGGGTGGGGGGCTCAACTCCACCTTTGGTCAGACTCTTCATAGTGGATCATTCAATCTTCTGTCTCCAATCCCTGCAGAGGAGCACAGAGGATGCCTTCCTCGTTTCTTTGTGGCAGAAAAATGATCTGGTGCTTCCTTCTCCTACAGAGGTGCGTCTTTCACTCCAACCTTTCTCCATCCTGTCTGGTTGTGAAGAATGCCTTTTAGATGCTCATTGAGCAGTGGCGTCAGTAGCAAAAAAGGCACACAGATTGTTTTCTTACATGCTTTTCCTCAACCAATCAGAGACTCTGTTATGAGCACTCAAAGTGTTTGACTCGACCAGCAGGTGTTGGATTGCAAATCAAGGATGGATGAGAAACTCATCATTGCTGTGTGTGCTCATCCTGAGATATATGAAATATCCTTCTTTAAATACCAAGACAGGAATAAAAAAGACCTCGCTTGGAGGAAAATAAGTGAGGACATCGGACTGCTGCTGCTTCTCCTGCTCTGGCTGGCCCAAGTTCTTCTGCTGAACCCACAGTTGTGTGATGTGGGTCCATGACAGAGCATTTCTGCTCACAAAGTTCTCAGTCCTTCCTCTTGTGATCTACCAGCCATTAAGATTTAAATAAATGGTTCAACTGGATATGATATCTGAGTATCTCATTGACATTTTTTAAACAGCAACACCACAGAGGAGGAGGAGGAGAGGACCCAGGCAGGAGTACTCAGACTCCGTGGTGACCCGGCTGCTGGATTCACTCCAGTCCAGGCCTCAACCTCCTCCCTGCTCCCCAGACTAGCATTTCCTCTCAGGTATGCTTCCTTTGCTGCAGAACATGTCCCCTCAGAGGAAAGAAATTGTTAAATTTGAAATACACAAATGATGTCTGGAGAACAGCACATTTACGCTTAATTTGGAACCATTGGACGAGTCTTAATTTGTTTAATAAACGAGGCTGAGAATCCTGCAGTAAAGGAAGCAGACTTTGTCCCACTTCACTGACAATTCATTTATGTCCCTCAAATCTCCACTTTTTTGCCAAGCAAAGTCTTTTTTATTCTTGTCTCCTTTTACAAAGGTATTGTTTCCATCTTTGAATGAATGAACATTCATTCGTTTTATTTCTGGTTTGTATTAAATGAAACTAAATATAAATCTTTTTGTGAAGACTTTCAATTTAAATTACAATCATGGATCAAAGGACACATTTCAATGATGTAAATGATGTAGTCCTTTAAAAGTTTTTTCCTCTACTGCATAATACTTAATTAGTTTTTCCAAAATGCTCTCAATCTATGAAAGTTCATGGAAAACAAAAATTGGAAGTTCTGACAAGGCAATGCCGTTTCATCAGCACTATTTAGCATGTTTGAAGGTAATACTTTGCTCATCAAAACTGACAACTAGCACACTAATATAATTTATTGTTGATTAAAGGTAAAATAGCAGAGGTAATAGCAGAGCCACTTCCATCACCTTTGAGAGCTTAGTTACCTTTTCTATTTTGAGGTAATTAAGCTCTCAGAGGTTATGGAAGTGGCTCTGAAAAGAGCCGTTGTGGATGAGTCCATGGATGACTGGAGGCACTACTCCGATGGCTGCCATGGCACTGCTCCTTCTGCAGGAAAGTGGACTGTGAAGGTGTTTCTCACTTGGAGGGCCTCTCTGGAGGGGTGATTGGCAGCGACCCGTTGTAGCCCGTGAGGCGGCTCCTCTCCAGTGGTGCAAACTCTCTACTCTGCAGGAGTGGGAAATATTCCACAGCAATTGGGAAAATTCCACCTATGATGGAACTCCTCTGCCATGGCTCTCCAGTCGTCTGCTGAATGCACTGCCGTGAACTCCCCCACGAGGCAGTCCCAGAGGTGGCAGTGATCACCTCGGGGATGATGCTGCAATCAGATCTGGTGAACCCAGACACGGCGACGTGCTTGCTGGCGCCTCTGTTCAGCTCTCCAGAACATGTAGATCCCAGCTACTCGCTCAACAACTTCCATGAGGTGTCAATAAATGACGTCCTGACGACAATTAGCTGGTCACTCCTCCCACACGCCAACTGGGCGGCGAGCTTATTCGTGTGAATGCACCGTTGTATTAGACGCTGGTCCCTGATAGTGGCCGGGCACCTTTAAAGTTTCCTTTCTTCTGTCACCTTCACATTGAGATTTGTGACAACTCACTGCTCAAATGGGTGGGAGAGAGGAGGTCAAGACCATGATCCTTGCAACCATCAGGGGAAAACACAATAACTTCATTCTTGTTTTCATTAAAACCAAGAAAATGAGCAAGTTCACCTCATACTTTCAGAGAAGACCCAGAACTGACCCCTGAGGAACCCACCACCACAAGGAAGACGTAACACTTGGATGAGTGAGGGCCCATGCTGACAAAGAAAGACCTGTCTGTGAGATAAGACCACATCCACTGGAGTGCTCCCCCAGACAGCCCCACCCTGTGTTCCAGCCAGTCAATTCAAATCTCATGGTCAACCGTGTCAAAAGCTGTCATTAGATCTAACTTTTAGTCCTTTCTAAGACAGGGCCAACATAATGTTCAAGGGCGACCAAATCTGAAAAACAAATGCATCAGAATTCCATTACAACTGCTTTCAAAATAAAAGTGTTACAGCTTTCCTTCAGAACAAAGGTGTTATAATTCAATCAAATCTTATTCTCTTAAAAAAAACACTAACCTTAAAAAAAAGACACTAAAAGCCACTGAAACGCTAAAATGATGAGATAGAGTGCTGTCTGGTTCACAGTTTAAGCGGCATCAGCCTGCAGCTGCTTTTGTAAGAGTGCTAAAGCAGCAAAGAGCGACCACAGCTGATCTCCTGCCAGGCGGTTCAGCCGTGCCTCCGCCAGATCTGATAACGGTACCAGACCGTACCGGCTTACTATCAGCCCTGCCGTTAATGCGTAATATAAGGAGATAATTAATATCTGGCTCTCTGTGTTCACTCACATCATGTTAGCAGAAAAGCTAACAAAGTTTATTGATTAAACGCCACGGAGGAAATAAACAATGAAATCACAACAAAAGTTGCAGGTTTTGGTGTTCTATTAAACCATGTCAATGATAGGATACTAGGTAGATATAAAGAATTAATTACTCAGCGATGAACCACCGACGGGTTTGCTGCCTTTTTAGGCTCCAACAGACGTAGCAAAAGCTGACGTCACGTCGGAGTCATGATTTGATTGGCTGGATCATCAATGTGTTCTTAGATCGACTACTTATTCTAGTAAGACAGAAAAAGCTACGTTTTCCATCAAACAGAAAAACTTCCGTACTTATTAGAACAGAATACAATGTTCTCATCATTTCCATAAATCCTGAAATGTTCATCTGTTTTTTTCTGCATTTTGTGACTGAATTTCACAGCAAAATGACCCCATTACCCATCACAGTTCTGTCTGTGATAGAATGAACACCGGTCTCCAATAGACGCTGGTCTCTAATAAACGCCGGGTCGGCCGACAATTGTTTTTAATTGAACGCCCGGAATACTATTGGAAGATATACGATAGAGAGAGAGAGAGAGAGAGAGAATACATTACATATAACTCAACTCTTTGTTCATTTTGCGTTTTACTCTCACACAACCCCTCTGCATTTATCCGGACTTGGGACCAGCACAAGAGTTCACTGGATTGTGACCTCTCATGGTTGCATTACACGCACGCACACACACACACACACACACGCGCACACACACGTTTTTTTTTTTCTTTTTTTGTTTTTTATTCTTTTTTTGTTTTTTTTAATCAGGGCTGCTAAAACGAGTTATTTTGAAGGTTATTGACCTGTCGGGTACCAGGAACCCTCCTTGGTGCAGCACCCTGATGGTTTGCAAGTGCAGCTCTGTATTGTTGGAATCTGTTAATCCTTTCTCTGATGATTGAAGGTTCCTCCAACACAGGCTGACTTGCTATTGGATCAGGAATGGGTCCTGTAGCAGTTGTTGCTGGTGAAGCATTTAGAGGGGGTCTCAAAGCTGCTGCTTGTTGTTCATGCTGTGGGGCTTTGTCCATCCCTGCTAAATGCTCCACCATGGGCCTGGAGTCCTGACGTTGGTGAGAAAGCTCCGTCATCTGTAGCTTGAGGCTGTCGACTTCTCTCTCCAAAGCCTTTTTACCGTCTTGGAGAGATGAAACCTCACGAGTCATTTTCGCTTGTTCCCTCTCCATTTCCAAGAACAGTTTCTCTAGAGTGGCATTTATTTCCTGCTCAGAGTGGATCCATTCTGTTTCTTTTTTGTTGTTTTCTTCCAGGACTTCTGCAGGAACTCCGAAGTGTCCCCGCATAAGTCCCCTTTGTTTATAATGTTCCACTCTTAAGTCTTTCAGCTTGGAGATGAGGGCTTGTTTTTGGTCGAAGAGAGTTTTTTGATCAGCTTTTGTTGCAACAACTTTGTCATTTAATCCAGCCAAATATTGTAGTTTTTCCTGGAATTCTTCAATCTCTTGGAGGATTTTTTGATTTTGCTTTTCTAATTGTTGAACTTCAGATTTGGCTGGTTGACTTGTTGCTGCTTCCTCCTCATGATGTGGGTCTTTCTCACAGGTTCTCTCCAAATCCATCAGCTCTTTTTCCAGAACGACTCTTTGTTTCTGCAGAGACTGGAACAAATCCAATTCTTGGTGGTACTTTTGTTCCAGATCATCTGCAGAAACACCAAAGCTTTTGCGAACCCGAGCTCGTTCTTTGTGGAACTTTACTTTTAGCAGTGATAGATTGGAGGTCAGGACTCGGTTCTGCTTGGAGATCTTGACCTGGTCAGATTTTATTGCTGCAAATTTGTCTTTTAATTCTGTGACTTTCTTCAGGTTCTCCTGGAGGTCTTTAACTTCTTTGGCCATGATACAATTTTGCTTTTCCAAATAAAGTGAATTAGATTTTGCTTGGAGACATGCTTGTTTGACTTTGAAGAAGTGTTCCTTCTCCTTTTTAAGTTGCTCCCGTTTCTCCAAAAGGTCACTGTTGGTTTTCTTCAGTCCATCGAGGTTGGTGGTCATCTCCTGGAGCTGCTGGACCCATGGTTTGGCCTCCTTACACTGCAGGGTAAGCTTGAGGATTTCAGAGTCCAAGATTGAGTTCTGGACCTCCAGAGACTTGGTTTGGTCCAGGATGGAGGCATAATGTTGTTTAACTGCTGCTTCCTCCTCCTGATGTCTCTGGAGATCCTGTACCTGGCTCTGGAGAACGATGTTTCTCCCTTGCAGTGTTTGGAGGCAATCTCTCACCTCCTGAAGCAGGTTTTTCAGAGGTACAAGGGCCATGACGGTGGTTTGGACCCTCTGAACCTCTTCCTGTAGCTCCTGCTGCGTGTTCCTCAGCATGTAGATGCAGTCTTTGTAGTGCGACAAGAAAGTGGCTGCGTGTTCCTCAGCGTAGATCGAAGGCACTTGACACGAATGCAAGGCTTCTAGTACGAGTGTTCCACAGCGTAGGTCGAAGATACTTGACACGAATGCAAGGCTTCTAGTAGCTTGAAACAGAAGATCTGCTCTCAGGTATAACAACTATGGGGGCAAGGAATCATACGTGTCATCCTTAGATCCAAGGTGATGATGCGTACAAAAACAAACATGCCCGGATATGTTTAAGACCACCTGGGCATGCCTAAGGTGATGACAAGTATGACATCATCATGATGTCATGATGCACATAACACCCCCCAGTTATCTTTAGCATTTGACATGCAACATTTTCCTACACATCATAATATTTGGTTTAGGGTGGGGGTGGGCGGTGGGGGGTGGATGGCAGTGCTCTGACATGCACTGTGAGCTGTAAGGTCTTACATAGACAGGTGTGTGGCTTTCCTCATCAAGTCCAATCAGTAGAATCAAACACAGCTGGACTCAGATGAAAGTGTAGAACCATCTCAAGGATGGTCAGAAGAAATGGACAGCACCTGAGTTAAATATATGAGTGTCACAGCAAAGGGTCTGAATACTTAGGACCATGTGATATTTCAGTTTTTCTTTTTTAATGAATCTGCAAAAATGTAAACAATTCTGTGGTTTTTTTTGTTTTTTTTTTTGTCAATATGGGGTGCTGTGTGTACATTAATGAGGAAAGAAATGAACTTCAATGATTTTAGAGGTGCTACACATCCATCCATCCATCCATCCATCATTATATTTAATATAACTCTCACACAATCCTTTTGCATTTATCCGGACTTGGGACTGGCAAAAGGGCACTGGATTGTGACCGCTTGTCATTGCATTACACACACACCCACATGCACACACACTCACACACACACACACACCCCACACACATACACCCCATGCCTGGAAATCGCTAGAAATTTTAAAATGGCATAAAAGGAAAAGTTTCTTTGAGTAATGATAAATCTTCATTCATAATAGTGTTATCAAAATCTCTAGGTTTTCTTTAAAAAAAATCTTCAAAGAAGTTTACACATTCTAACCCTAATTCTCATCTGGCTTTTCTCTGAGATTTAATTTACTAAATACATTCATTCATTCATTTTCCAATCCGCTTTATCCCTTTCGGGGTCACGGGGCTGCCAGAGCCTAACCCGGCTACTCATGGGTGAAGGCAGGGTACACCCCTGGACTGGTCGCCAGTCTGTCGCAGGGGCCACAATCACACACCCACATTCACACCTATGGACAATTTAGAGTAACCAATCAACCTATGAAACATGTTTTTGGATGGTGGGAGGAAGCCGGAGTCCCCGGAGAAAACCCACGCATGCACGGGGAGAACATGCAAACTCCACACAGAAAGGTCCCCCAGGCAGGACTTGAACCGGGAACCTTCTTGCTGTGAGGCAGGAGCGCTAACCACTGCGCCACCGTGCAGCCCTTACTAAATACATTCTTACAAATTATTTCAAAAAAAAATCTTAAATGTCATCTCTATGAGTTGGAACGTATGTTCTGTCAAAAACAAAAGCAGCACCACAATGTCATGCTGCAAGTCTCCCTTTATCTTCCACTCTTTCTTCTAAAAAAAAAAGGTAAAAAGATGAAGAAAGGAAAAGTTTTGAGTAAGCGTTGCCTGCAGAGAAAAGGATCTCCTCTATCAATCCTCAGTAGATGTCTGGCTTCCTCGCCTCGTTAGCTAATTGAATAAATGACACGTCACTCTCTGCTCCTTGGGCCTCGTGTGTCCCTTCTGTTTGTTTTTGAACGTATCTTTTTTTTAATCGCCATTTCTTCTGTCCTCCCCTGGATATTTTTGTCCAACTTGCATAAAAATAGCATTAAAGTAATGAAACTTGAAGTAATGTCTGCCCATGCTGATTTATTCCTGTGTGTTTGCTGGTATCATGTCCTGGAGGAATGGATGCTTTACACGCCACCTCCAGATGTGCAGCTGAAGATGAGAGAACTAGAGCGGATGGAGGAGACGAGGAGCAAACAGAACATGTGAAGAAAGATAGATCACAGGAAAAAGACAACAAGGCTCAGTAAAAAAGGAAGAAAAAGAGGATAAGATGTTGGAGTTAAAGACCCACTCCGATCATCTTTTGATCTATTTTCAAAGTGTTCCCAATTATCTTTTAATTATGATTATGCCGTTTTAAACTAAAGAAAATAAAAACTGTGTTGTTTTCTGGGAGAGTTTCTGCAGTAGTTCACTACAAATTTGCCACTGAGTTGTGGGTGGGACCATTGGCGCTGGGCAATCACACCCCCCTTCCACTCCCCATTACTGAGAGTTCTCTCTTCACTCTCTCTCCTGCTAGCTTACAACCCCTCACACCCCCAAACTAACATTAGCAGTGCAACAAAAATGGCGAGCAATACTGGAGCTATCCAGGAGTACAGTTTTAAGGCAGATTCCAGATCAGAGTTGGAAAACAAAGATGTTCATAGATCCGGTTGCTTCAAAGTGGATTCATCAGAATGGAGCGCAGCAGGGAGCTTGTGGCCCACCCAGTGTATTCTTTACATCACAACTGCAAGCTTTTTCCAACAGCTTTTTTTTTTATCTACTCTTAAATCACAACAATTTGAATAAAGAAATACTCAAAAATGCAAATGTAAGTCTAATATTCTTTCCGTACGTCTCCATCATCAGAACAATACCAGAAGAACATTTTCAAAACACCAAAAACAGCATTTTCATTAGAGTGGGTCTTTAAGGTTTCAGCAAGATTTGAGCTTCTATTGTGAGAGTTTAAATGTATTTAAAAAACATCAAAAGAAAACGTGTGGTAAGTGTGCCCGACCCCTATCAAAAAAAAAAAGGGTGACTCCAGCACCCACCCACCCTCCACTCCTCTGGAGCCAGGTCTGACGACAGAGTATATTAGTATAGTGTGTTAACAAGATAGAACTGCAGTATTACGATGAACACATCAAATCCATGGAGAAACTGTGAGCCTTCTAAAGTCTGACCTCGGCTGCTCAAAAGCCACATCTTTCTTCATCGTAAATTGCCCAATACTGCCCTCTGCAGAGAAGAGGCAGAAGAATCTCATTTTTTTTCAACCAACAGATCTAATCATTTTTACTTTATGAATAAAAAGAAGGCTATCCTAAAAAAAAGAGATTATATGGCTTTTAATAAGAGTCTGAGAAAACACTCCAGTAAATGAACATAATATTCTATGTTTGTCTTTTAAACCTTCTAGGTGAATGTTGAAGTGACACATTTTACAGATTGTACCTGCTTAATTTGAACGCTGTCAGCGCAGAGGAGGCTATTACCTTGAAGGATGAAAATCCATTTCTGAGAAAATCTTTCTGCTTGAGTTTTCCTCCTCCTTGCTGAATAAGACCTTTTCATACGTGTGGAGATGAAAATGATTTGTTGAGCATATGCTGCTTCTGCTTTCAAATGATGTTCTTGAAGGTGCCAATTTGTGTTGGGTCTGCGTTGGACACTTCTTGTTAGCGAGTGACCTTCCCTGCTCACCTCGCCTCTCTTGTGCATTAGAGGACAAACTGTTGTTGCCTATAGGCAGTGTGCGTGGATCAGGTGGACGTGTGCGAGTTTATGCACGTGTAACCACGCTCTGATAGCACGTCGGACTGAATTAGCCTCCATGTGACGCCGGCCTGGCACACGCTGCCGCCTGCCCTCTGCCCACCACCACACATATGTGCCCCAGATTAGAATTAATAAGCAGCGCTGCCAATCATGCTTTAATCACAATTACTCTGTATTTAGGGGGCAAGGAGAGGTTACAGCCACCTGGGCTGCAGTATAGCCAATCTGGAAGAGCAAATAAGGCGGGTTTGCACAACTTGGGCATGTGTGCATCCTTTGATGGAATTATTTTGACTGCTGGCGGATGCAGATGCCCAGGTGAACCTGAGACTGACTGACAGGTAGGACAAGGGATGTAGTTAGGGAACTTTGGCTTGTCATTATTTTGTGGAAATTTGGCAAAATAGGCTTTTTATAGCCTTACATTTAGAGATTGGCATTGTTATTTATATACGTAGATATAAGGTACCAGAAGACAAATAAAATATGCGTTAATGTTTTTGTAGTTATTTTTAATATTTGTAGTAAACAACTGAATGACTTGCATGAACAGGTTTTTTTTGTACTAAAAAAAAATCTAAAATCTGCATATATTTTTAAATTAATGTGCAGTTCCTTAAACTTCTTAAAATCTGTAATTGATACTCAAATTTTCAACCTACTTTAAAACACTTTGGGGAAGCAAGAACAGCGGTTGGTGTTTTTTACATTTCCAATGCAAAAACGTTACTGGATGAACTTTTGTTTTTAGACCTGAAAAATCCACAGACATATTTTTTTTTGACAACGGTTGAAGAGTTAGGAGCGAAAAGAGTGGCAAGACTGCAGTGAAGAGTGGTTAATCAGAGTGTGCTGAAGAGGCAGAGGTGTTTGGATCCATGTGCAACTGGTTTAATAGTGAGATCAGATCAGACAGACATGGGCAAGGCAGGACAAAGTCAAAAACCAGACAGGAGTCAAAATACACAGAGAGAGGCAGGACAGAGTCAGGAGATGCAAGGGTCAGGATGCAAGGAGAAACAGCAGAACCACTCAGAATGTATGCTACAGCAACGCAAGACTTCGGAGACTATGGAGAGCACAGCGGAGGCTAATGGGAAATGGAGTGCAGTTGAGGCTCAGGGGAAAGTCAGTACTCAGGTGATGACTCCCTCTGGTGGTTGGAGGGAGAGACGAAACCTCGTGACCTGACAGAAAACATGGCTGGAATTCACCCTCGTTCGTAATACTGTTTGAGAGACTTTGAGATACTGGTTTGCCTGGGACAAAATTAGATGTAGGTGGGGACTATATATATATTTTTTTGAAACCCTTTTTGCTTTCATAAGCCCTGGGGATAAGTCAACCTCTATTCTGCAACAGCCTTCTAGGATTAATACTCATGCATCCATCCCCAGACTCTGACTCCATTTGGGCAAGTTTTTGGGCTTTCCCATGATGATGATCACACCAAACACCAGTATCAGCATGTGGACATAACTTTAGCTATGTAGAATGCTCCACCGTTCTCCTGCACAGAGGGAGTCCTAGGATTCACCAAGCAGCTTAGATCATCAGTGGAAAGGAATCATTAGGAAACACCCAGTTGTCATTTTAAAATTGTTTTTTTTAAAATAAAAATAGTGCTTTTAACATCCGCTTACATATCAATTGTTGCTGTTCTGCAGAATTTCACACTCCGCCTATGGCCACAAGTGTGACCAGGGTTGTAAAGGGGCCAGCGCTGAAGACATTATAAGGAGAAAAAGATGACAGTAAATGGAGCAGAAAAGAAATTACGACCCAGACAATGATGGTGATCATGTGCACGTGTTTTAGAGGAGCGCAGAATGGGTTGAGATTGAGAATTGAAGAAATCCTTTATGCTAAATGGTTCTTATCTGTGGTCGAAGTCAGTGTCTTTGTATCTGGCAAAGTCCCAAAAAATTCTTATAAAATTAATATTTCAACCAAAATCCCAATTATTTGAGGGCCTGTGGTTCATTTAAGGTGACACACATTCACATACTAAAGAAAATACTTGATCACACAAACGTGTGTCTACCATTGATGAAGAAATGGGGTAGAATTGTGCAGAATACCTCATCTAATATAGTGATGCAAAACTCAACATTTTTACAGTTTTTTTTCCCCGCAGTGGCATAAAGGCAGTGTAAAGTCAAGATTAAAACGATACTTCCACAAACGTTAGTTTATTACTTTCAGCTGCTCTGTTAACCATAAGAAATCCTCTGTTTTTGTTTGACCAAATCCTCTTTTTTTTCTCAACATCTATCACTGTCTAAAGGATTTTTTTAAACATCAGAACTGACAGATTTCATTTTTGTATTTCCATCTTTAGTTTTTCCTGCCGTTATTTATTTTTCCAAAGATTTACCCAAAAAAAACACACCCCTGGTCTCAGTGCTATCCTGTGCAGCTTTTCTTTCAAGTTTGCTTGTTTACATTTGAATTAAAATAATTATCGTTACAATCATGCATATTGTGGTACAAGCACCAAATTTGGCATGGATGCTCAGTAGGATCCCCCCTTACGAAGAAGCACAGCAGTTCAAATTATACTGTGTATAATTTTTTTTTTTAAATCTATAAAACATGTCAACTTTGTTA
>BSAI01000096.1:20344345-20454211 GCA_036245035.1 Adrianichthys oophorus
AAAAGGAAATGAAAGATCACCTTTGGCAGGAAAACCACATGATGGCAGAACCAGCACAACAAAAAGGGAAAACCTGAAAACATTCACAAAGAAGAAGAAGAAACCTTTAGTAAGAGCTTCTGTTGACATTAAAGCTAAAAAGATCTTCAAAGGAGCCTCTCATGTCCTACCCCAGGAAGAACCTTGCAGTCTCCATCATGAAGGCCACCGTACAGAAAGGTTCATAGGTGAAGGTTTATCAATGCTAGCAGAGACCAGTCCTGACCAATCAGAGCTTAACGGGTTAACAACAGACAGCTGCTGGAGGTAAACTCTCAGGAAGAGACCATCAAACCTCTGCACTGTAACAAAGTGGACTAATATAAGATTTTATGGTTTTGAAGTTGGGTTTTTCTGTACTTTTTACCAGTTTAGTCTTTTTTTCATAAATGCTGTACATTTTGTTGACCCTTGTCCCAAAGCTGATATATTCAATTCAAATCAACCAAACTTTATATGGATAAAACTGTTCAATACATGCAACTCAAAGTGCTTTACAAAAAAAAACTTAATTTAATTAAAATAAATGAATAAAGACCATTACATTGCACAAGTAAATATGTATAAAACCCAAACAATGCCCCCTGGCTTCGTACTGAAGTGGGGAAACGATATTTTGGTGACCTGTCCACACCAGTGACCCCCCAGTCAAGTTTACAGAATACTGTACCACGGGATCCCCCCAAGATCCAAGCAAAGAGCCAGGAGATCCTACTACAGCAACCCCGTTCACTGAGAAGGCTCAATCACTGATGTGTTCGATCTGGTTTAACTTGCGATACGTGTTCAATGCCTGCGTGGTTTGCATGTGGAGGCAGGAAACAGCCGTTGCAGCTTGCAAAATGTAGTTTGTTAGATTTATACATTTCTAGCAGAGATGCACCACAAGCAGTAAAAGAAACTGTTTTTTAAATCACTGAGGAAACATTTGATGCGTTGAGATTATCCTGTGACACTAGGTGTCTTTTATTCTGAAATGAAGTAATGTTATAAACTGTTTCATATTTTGAAAAAAATAAGTTATTTTCTCTCAATGTTTATTTTTATTTATGCTAAAAAACTAAAGTTAATTTATCTTAATATGAACATATTTTTCAAATCAGTATTGCGTTTTTCTAAAGTCGGAAGACTCTGTGCTCCTTCTGGGTTGTTGTCATTATGAAATGAAAACCCCCCTTTGTACAGGTTCATCATGGTCACCCCCACAGAAGATCTCCTCTGGCTCCAGGATGCTTTGCTCCATGACACCTGACATCCAGAAACAGCAACATGGAAAAACATCAAGACCATCAATGTTCTCTTTCTGATTCTGGGAAAAATATTAAACCACTAAAAAAAACAATTGGCATTAAAGGAAATGTTTTGATCATTTTAGACCCGCAGAACAGAATAATATGCATTTGATGAATTTTTAAAAAAGTCAATTGCTTAACAACATATTCCTAAGTACAACAAGTGAATGTACCTCTAAATTACACTTTTAGCGTAGATGGGAGCAAAGTGTTAACTTTAAACTCCTTCTTATCTCATAAATTTGTCAAAAAAAACACACAAAAATACATTTTGATTCATTTATTCAAAATGTTTATTTTTATTACAGATTCATGATTTAGAAGCCCGGAACTCTGAAGACAAAGTAAAGACTCCTTGGTGCGTAAAAGTGGTTCGCTCCCGCCCTTAAGCTCCAGTAAAGCTCTTTAAATCCCACATTAGTGTTTGTGAGTCACAGCAAAGATGAGCTACGGGGAGAGGTACGCGGTGTCGTCCTACCAGAAGATTTTCGGGGACTCTCCGCGGTACCCGGCATCCTCTTCCTCAGCCCGCGGATCCCTGGGGCACAGGCCCATGGCCGCGGCGCGCAGCGGTGCGCCCTCGCTCAGCCTCTACAGGCGGGTGGGGCGCTCCTCCACGGCTTTGGTTCCGGTTCCGAGCGGCTCGCTCGACTTGACCCAAACCTCCGTGGTGAACAACGAATTTAAAATCCTTAGAACAAACGAGAAGGAGCAGCTGCAGGTGGGTGAGACTGGAGGATGGATGGATGGATAGATGGAACTTTAATTTATTTGTTAGAGTTGTTAAAAAGGTAACAAAAGAAATGTAAAAAACCATATTTTTGATCTTAAGATCCCCAAACTATTCTGTGTACAATTTGATATTTCTACCTATAATTATGAAAATTATTTCCTTCAGTTAACTTAGTGTATTTACATACTAAAGATTTCTCACAATCCTTTGGAGAGCAAATAACTTCATTTTGGTTATTATTGTTGTTCTGAGAAATAATCCAAGATGATCTAACAAAATAAAGCAATGGTAAAGGTAGTTCAGTGAATCCTCCACCCTGTTCTTGCATACTAAAGTAGAGAGAAAGATTACATTTCAGAGAGGAGAGAGATTCAATGGAACCAAACAGGGAAACTCATCTGCCTCACACAGATGGATTAAGGCAACTACAAAGAAAAAAAATGACATTAGATAAAGAAGAACAATGTCATTGTCTGCAAGTGTCCAATATTTCCCAGCAGGCAGAGGGGGAGGAGCAGGAGGAAAAAACAACCTCCAGAAAAGGGAAAACAAACTATTGGTAAACATGAAAATCAGAACAGTGAGGAAACTGTGCCGCACTATACTATATATATATATATATATATATCATGTATTTGTTTTCATAATTCAATTTTTAAAAAAATCAAACTTTCATAAAATATCGATTTGGGAGGCATTGTTTAACTTATTTCAGGTATTTATTTTTACATAAATCGAAGTTCCAGCTCAAAAATAATTTTAAAAAAAACAATAAAAAAACAAAAAAAACAGGATTTCAGAAAACAAGAGTTCTGTGGAGAAATCACTTTACAAAAAGAGAAAGAATATGATCAGATCAATCAAAATACAGTACCTTAAAATGATGTGTCCATCTTCTAACTTGAATACTCTGGGCAGGGACCAGGTCCTGCTGGAAGATGCATCTCCATCCAGATCCTGGATCCTTGGCAGAATGAATCATAAAGTCCTCTAGAACATTCTGCTAGACTGTTGCAGTGATATTGGATTAAAGAAAGCAGAGTTTACCAACACCAGTGATGGACATTACAGTCCAGATCATGACTGTGTGGCGATCTTACACTGGACCTCCAGCAGCTTGGGTTCTGCTCCTTACCAGTCATCCTCCAAACCCTTGGACCATGGTTCCCAAATGAAGGGCACACTCTTATTTCATCAGAAGGACCCTAAAAACTGGCCAACAGTCCAGTAATTCTTCTCCTTGGCCCAGTTGAGACGTTTCCTTTGTTGGTCCAGGCTCAGAAGTGCTTTGACCCGAGGAACCCGACAGTTGTAGCGAATGTGGTGGTTTTTGAAGCTGTTCCTCCACCTCATTCCACTCTTTCTGGATGCCTGCAGGTTCTTGAATCTTGTCATTTTGATATTTGGCTGAAGCTCCCGGTCATCTGCTTTGCTGGTGCATCTTCTCCGGACACATTCTGTCCTTCCATTAAACCAAATGTTTGGACACAGCGCTCTGTAAACAGCCAGCCGCCTTAGCTATGAACTTTTGTGAATTACTCAGAATATGGAGGGGATCAATGATAGAAGTCTGAAGTCTTCCCCATTTTGAGCCAAACTGAGACATCTGTATAACATCTGTAGAACTTGTGCAGTTGCTTTCAGTTTAGGAGATTATTAGTTGGGTGAAACTCAGTTTAAAACATGAAGGATTTGCAAAACTTGGGGAAATTTCTCCACAGTATCATAATTTTCTGAAATCATATTTTCATGGGTTTTATGAGCTGGAACCCAATTTATGTACAAATATAAACAAATAATACTTTAAAATTTATCTGTGAACCCTAAATCTATATTCTATGAAAGTTTATTTTTAACTATTTAAACGAATACACTATTCCATGATATTCAAATTTTTTGGAAAGGTGGCACTTTATCTACTGTCTGCTTGCCTGGGGGCAAATGTGGCATCACCTTAGGCACTACATTTTGGCTTGTAAAGTAAAACCAAACCTCACCCAATTTTAACTTGTTTCAAGTTTTGTAACCTGTGGCCAGTTTTACTGAGTCAGTAGAGCTCCTTTAAAGAAAACATCACTTGTCCAGATATAAGCCACAGCTTTCCAGTTTCCAAAGACCTGAATGATGATAAAGAATCATGTATGCTGTTGCACAGGGTCTGAATGACCGCTTCGCCACATTCATCGATAAAGTCCGACAGCTGGAGCAGCAGAACAAAGTGTTGGAGACGGAGCTGGTGACTCTGCGGCAGAAGCAGAGTGAGCCGTCGCGTGTCGCTCAGCTCTACCAGCAGGAGATGAGAGAGCTGCGCTCACAGCTGGAGGAGCTGAGCAGGGATAAGGGCCACATCCTGATCGAGAAGAACAACTTGGAGGACGAGCTGCAGGTCAAACCTAATGGTTTCTGTTTTGGTCTTTGTGGTCAGGTTGACTGTTTAGATGTGGATTTGTATTTTGTCTAATGTGTCTGACCTCTGAAGCGTTCTCCTTTCAGAAGCTCAGTATAAAGTATGAGGAGGAGGTGAGGTTTCGGGAAGAAACTGAGCAGACCTTGAGATCCTTCAGGAAGGATGTCGACAATGCGGCCGCCGTCCGCTTGGACTTGGAGCGCCGGCTGGAGTCTCTGATGGATGAAATCTCTTTCCTCAAGAAGGTGCATGAAGAGGAAATTGAGGAACTGAGCAGCATGATGGAGGCGCAACAGGTCTCAGTGGGGCTTGAACTCGCCAAACCTGACCTCACTTCGGCCCTGAAAGAGATAAGAAACCAGTACGAGTCCATCGCCTCCAAGAACCTGCAGTCGGCCGAGGAGTGGTACAAGAGCAAGTTTGCTAGCCTCAGCGAGCAGGCCACCAGGAGCACCGAAGCCATGAGAGCCAGCAGGGAGGAGATCACCGAGTTCAGGAGACAGCTGCAGTCCAAGACTGTGGAGATAGAGACCCTGAGGGGCGCCAACGAGTCTCTGGAGCGGCAGATGGCGGAGATGGAGGACACACACAATGCTGAAATCACAGCCATGCAGGCAAGCTTCTCTAACAAAATGTATCTTCAAAGTTCGGCTGAGGTAACGATTCAAAGCAGAAGAAAATGCTGAACATCATCCATGCATATTGCAGGAACATTTCATACCAAAACGCAAAAGTTTGAAACATGCTACATAAAAGACAAAAATGTCCCACTTACCTCACATTTTTTCCTGGAAAGAGAGACGGCAGAGTTTAAACTAAAGCTACGGACATGCCTGGCATGTGACACACGTTCAAGAATGTGCCAACATGTATTCCTGAACGTGTGTTTACCCGTGTTTACCCAACACCACACCACACGTGTTCACACTGAACGGACAGGGCGGGGCTTCTTTTCTACTGTTTACTAGCGCATGTTCACCACCTACAGGCGGAAGAAGCTTAGTGCGAAATGTCAAAGTGGTGCAAATCTGGTGACTCTTGCTGCAGGTGCACTCATCCATTTCTCCTCCATGATCACTTTTGAACAGTTGGTGCTTCCGTGAATTAAAAGGGATGCCATCCATACGTCACTACCAAATCTGAGTCCCTGATTGGTCAAAGTATAATTGGTTTCACTTTCAAAACGAGTTCAATTTATACGTAGAGCCTGGAAATGGTGCACAAAGTTGTAAGTACTCGTGAACACGGGTGTTTTGAACCGAAGCCAGAGATGTGCATTTACGCGCTTTTGCATAGACTTTTCATTGGAAGAGGCCGCTTTATTGCAGAGGGCGGTGTGAACAAAGCTGCAACATTGTCAGCACAGACTCATTTGGAGATCATTGGCTGCAACTGTATGAAATAATAGGATTACAAGTGGGCAGCTCATAGGGCCAAGTCAATGATGTCAGCACTAGGGTAAAGCCGGCAGGCTCTTGCACACACCAGGCTGCCGGCTATTTTTATGTGACAAAGACTCAGAGCAAACAAGTGATCTTGATAAAGACTTTTTCTTTTTTTCTATTTTTAAGCCGTTTCTGGGTTGAGCGTGTTGAGAGTCTGAGAAGATTCCCACACCTCCCTCTTCCAGACGGCTGCCCTGGGTCAGCTGAGGAGACGGCGAGGAGCTCCCAGCTGTAAGACAGGATAACGTCTCCAGTAAATCCTGCCTCATCTGACCCTTAAAAAGCTGTGCTGGGACGAGTCTGGAAGGATTTCTGACCAGAAACCCAAACTACCTGGAATGGTCCCTTTCAGCAATAATTGACAGAAATTTTTATTCTGATTTTTTTCCTCCTTTTGAGCTACTCAATTCCCCTGATTCAGGGCACTGATTCAATAAAACTGTGAGAAAATCTACAAATTCAGGACTTTTTTAATTTTTAAATCACACTGAATTGTGTGGCGCAGATGTTGCCTGAATTTCACATTTTATCACATTTGACCATTGACTGTATAGGAGAACTGGAGTGAGCAAGTGTGATATCACCCATAGAAAATGATTTACCTCCAGCTTCAACCAAATGAAGTCAATTCAGTCGCCATTTTTTGCAATAAGAATGCTGCCATGATAGATCCATAGATCCAGCTGACGTCAGTAAGCAGTGATTGGTCCATATCGGTCTGAGTCATCATTTCTTTGGCAAACATTCTCACCAATCAAGAATGAGCTTGTTGGAAGGCCCACCCCTACCACTTGAAAGTGGGCTCAGAAAAGTCTGTCGACAAAAGATTTTGAACGTTCAACATGAGGCCACCTACTTTCATTGAGGCACTTGATTGGTCAGTTAATAACTTGAATAACTTGTACTACAGAAATAATATCATGAAAAAGAATTAGGATTATCAAGAACATGTTAAAAGGGTATCAGAGCAAGAATGGTTATTTGGAAAAATAGAATAACTGAGTAATAGCTGTTTATTTCTAGAACAAAGTCTATGGAAATTTGGCTTCTTGGAACCAGCGGGAACTTCCTGTTTCAGGAGGGAGAGGTTACTCAGTCCAGTTCTCATATGCAGTCAATGCACTGGACTCAAAGAAACTCCATTAAAAACAGTTCAAAAACTAAAATCCGTTGAGATTGCGTACAAAATGTTTTTAAAAAATTTCTGTTTTTAGCTCTTGTAAGGAGCTACAAAACCTCTGCTAACATTTTAAGACATTTGGGAAACATCCTCGCTCTTACAAGTTACTTTCCAACATTATTATTTTCATATATTGTTGTTCCTTATGTGGCCGGAAGAACTTTTTTAGGAGGTAAAATGCAAGTCAACTGATAAAAGACTTGCAGTTCAGTTCTTTCTTCAGCACATCATTACACAAAAGTTGAATCTGCTGTCAGTCCAACTCAGTTTAGTCTCTACTACAGTAAAAGAAGAATAATGATCACTGAAGTCCAGAAACAATGTAAGAGTCTGGTTTTTCTGGACATCAGTGACGTGTCCATTTGTCTTAAAAATGAACCAGGTGAAACATCTAGTGCAGAGGTGTCCCCTCAAAGATACATGGATGCTACACAATGACTGTATATGAGAACTGGACTGAGTGACCCCTCTCGCAGTGCGTTTTAAATAAGAAGTACATGCCGGCTCCAAGAGCCAAAATCCCATAGACTTCTATGGAAAAAGAAACAACTCAGTCATTCTATTTGTCAGACTAATCTTTCCTCATCTGCTACCTTTTAAACATGTTCCTGCTAATCCAAATTTTTTTTCATGATTTTTTTTTTCTGTAGTGCAAGCTATTGAAATTGGTCAATCAGATGCTTCAATAAAAGCATGTGATGCCCGTTGGACCCCATGTCCAAAGTTTGAAACATTTAATTGAAGGATTCTCCTGAGCCCCCGTTCAGTGACAGGGTGTGGACCTCCAACAAGGTCATCACTGATTGGTGAGAAATGTCACCATAGAAATGCCAACTCAGACCAATCACTGCTTTCTGACATCTTCTGGCTCCAACATGTTGACGTCGTTAAGACGAACTGTCTTAATTTTGTTGGAACCGAGAGTCAAGTTTTCTATGGATGACATCACACTCACTCAGTTCAGTCCTCTTATACAGTCAGTATAGAATCCACACTTCAAGCTGTGCTACAGAGTATATCTTACTTTGAAGTGTGGATTGCATTGAATTTAGGTTCATCCCCAGTTCAGGTTACGACCTTTGACAGAGAGCGTCTGTGACGTGGAGATGGCTAAAGGCTTTCTTAGCATAGGATTAATCCATGACCTGCTAAATACAGGAAGGTGATGTGAACCTTCTTAAGCTTTTCAGCTAAGCCCTAAAGATGGTGACACTCATTCATTCATTTTCCAATCCGCTTTATCCCTTTCGGGGTCACGGGGTTGCCGGAGCCTAACCCGGCTACTCATGGGCGAAGGCAGGGTACACCCCTGGACTGGTCGCCAGTCTGTCACAGGGGAAGATGGTGACAAAAACAGAAAACCGTTTATCAACTTGATGAAGTGACTTTTCAAGCTTTACAGAAAACTATCTAATGATTTGGGTTTGTGTGGAGTGGTTATTGATGAAGGTTGTCCGTGAATGTCCAGGAAACGCTGAAGTTCTCTGACGTTTGTCTCTTTGAAATGGTTGCAGGACACCATTAATCACCTGGACAGCGAGCTAAGGAACCTAAAGGGCGAGATGGCTCAGCACCTGAGGGAATATCAGGACCTGCTCAATGTCAAGATGGCTCTTGACATAGAAATAGCTGCATACAGGTACTGGATTAAACCGTGTCCTTATATGGAAGATACCTAGAGGCAGACATTAAGGCATTAAATAAAGATGTGAGAAAATAATAAAGGCTGATGAGGGTTTCTAAAGTATTTGGGAACATTCTGAGTTTTTCTCACACTCTGTAAAAATAAAGTATTGACTCCGGGGTTGTGTTTGTTCTCAGGAAACTGCTGGAGGGGGAGGAGACTCACTTCAGCTCTGGCATGTCATTCGGGACTGCCAGCTACAGCTACCAACCCCGAGCCTCAGCCAGCTCCTCCAAGAGCAACAAGAGAGAGAAAGAAGGAGGCGCAAAGGAAAGTTTGAGGGATGTAGGCGAGGATAAGGATGAGGCAGACATCAACTCCAACACCTGAGGACAGACAAGGAAAGAAAGCATCATAACAGATGTGGTTCATTTTAAAATCATATTAACTGAAATGTGTGATATTAGATTGGTGTTTCATGTAGGATTATGGGAATTGTTGTCCGCTTTTACTTATTTATGGACTATAATGACATCGTTTACTACTGTAACACAAAAAAACTGTTTAGTCTGGATCCTGCTGGGGGATAGAAACTCAGAAATAAAGCTCCACAAAGATGTGTGGCCAGGTGATGAATTTTAGTTAAATTTATTTTAATGGAATAAAGTTGCATCTGTAAAAGCAAACAGATTTCCCTTCATGGGATGAATACAGTCTATGGAATCTGATCTAATCTATGAGAAAGCAAAGAAAAGTAACAGTTGGTATTCAAGTGCTTCTGCGACATATTAGAATATCATAAAAAATCTGGATTTTATCAATTCAGTTGAAATATAAAAACTAATATAGATTTTAACTCTTAAAGTGACACTTTAATGAGTTTTTTTAAATTTTCTTATAGTAAAATATAAAAAATATTAAATTCTGTATTCAGAAAGCTAAAATATTTATTGTATTTGTGGAATAAAATATTTTAAAAATCCATTTTTCTTTGAATCTCTTCACAATTGCTGATTGGGCTTCAAAATATTGTCAGGACTGCATTCCTCTGCTGCTTCTGGATGTTTTTCAACCACGTTTCCTTTGTTCTCAAGCTAAGCAGCTCTGTAAACAGCCACACCTCCGACCTCACACAGGGTGTCGGGTCAAACCCTGCATTCCCTGTGATTGTGTAAAGGAGTGTTACTACTTCTCGTTTTCCTTTCAGCTTTTCTCTTCAGAGGTCACCACAGCGAATCAGCTTCCTCCATCTAACCCTGTCTTTTGGATCCTCTACATGTTACAAATGTTGAAAATTGGGTATGTTTTATGTACCATTAACTTTACTGGTTATGAATAACTATTTCTAATGTCTTTCATTCATGCATACA
Source organism: Adrianichthys oophorus (assembly GCA_036245035.1). Classification (NCBI taxonomy): domain Eukaryota; kingdom Metazoa; phylum Chordata; class Actinopteri; order Beloniformes; family Adrianichthyidae; genus Adrianichthys; species Adrianichthys oophorus. Next base: position 20,354,436 of record BSAI01000096.1, read on the forward strand.
CTGTATGTATTGAGTAATTGAGTATAGAGTAATCCTGTACGTATGGAGGCTTGAAAACTGTTGTCTGGAGAATTCAAACTAATTTCTCTTTATTATTTTATACAACTACTGATAGAGAGTTGAGTCTGGAATTTTCTAAGCTCCTGAAACTTATCAGAAATTGAGAATATTGGGATCGGAAGACAGAGAGCCTGGAATGACATGGTGCAGAATGGCTACTTTGGCACTTATAGGGTTAATAGGAATTTGCCTTTTACTTTTTTTACTCATTTTGTAGCACAAATGTAACCACTTTTGCAATACAATAAAATGAAATACAATGAAATGAAACATGCCAGAAAACCAAATAAAAACCAAACCAAAACATCTGGAAAATTAAACAGGATCTGCTGAGGTGGGTAGAGTAACATACATTTTCTAGTTTTATTAAACATAAACAAACTGAACTGGTATATGGCATATAGGTTGGTTAGAATTCACCTAACTGGCGCCGCTTGAACACATCGTCAGTGAAGAACCCAGGGTCATAGGGTGTTTCGGGTCTTTGATTTTCAGACGCCCTCATCTGGGCCATCCAACCAGGGTTGACCAGGCCCCGGTGTGTCCAAGCAGCAAGCTACTCCACTCCTCCCCTCTCTTGATCCATGGTCCTTACCGTGCCACATTAACATATCTAAAAAGCCCTCTACCTCGATTACTTCCGTTTTTCACTTCTGCTAGTTTTCCTGAATCTTGGTTTGTAAATCATATGAAAGTTGTTCTAGCATCAATCGGCCTAAGTCCAGAAAACTACTCCTAATGAAGCCATTCAAAGTGTCTCCTCAGTCTCCCTTCAACAACTCGGTCACTGGTCCTCGGCTGCGTATTTGAACATCCGTCCAAACTTTAATGCAATCCTCGCAGCTCAAAGGTCCCTCAAGCCTTAACATCTCTGGCAAGTCACATACAGCTGATGGTGGTTATTTCAAATGTAAACAGCAGGTCCTGACTCTTATCAAGCTCCTCTTATGGGTGTTTCAGTTGCCATTCAACGCATCATATTACTCAACAGTTCTGATGATGGGTGCAATCAGCTGCCAAGTAGCACATGCTTATGGTTCAAGCCCTAAGTTGGTGCGTTCAATAAACATGCAGCTCAACACAGTCAGCGCCATCTTATTACACAAAGATAATATAGAAAAGATAACATAAAAAAGAATATACTATCTAAATAATAGTTGCTTTAAAAATGACACAAATGGTTGAAATGCTTGCTTTTCAATTACGTCTCTCACTTCCAGCCGAGGTTTAAAGAAAATGAGACACCAAACAGAAGTTCACCATTCTAGCTTTTCCCCTAAACGAAATCTCTTCAATTTTGCATCTGTTAAACAAATCTGCACATAGCTGTAGTCCTAATAAAAAGGACTGTAGTTGAAGTGTTGAAAAGAAGTTGGGATTCTCCACTGACAGGTGGTTTGACTGAATCCGAGATTCACTGAGATCAGTTGGTCTTCTCAGCAACTCATTGCAATCTGGCAGCAAAAGGAAGTAAAAATATATCCTGGATCTGACAAAATAGTTGTTTTTTTTCTTTCTGGACTTCCAGGTTCTCTTTCCTGAAGCACATTCACACATCTAACTATATAGAAACACTAAAGATTTGCCTGTTTCAAAACCATCTGGTCCTTGATTTTTGGTTACCCATCACTAGAACTTTTTGTGTTCATAAAAATCAATTCACGTATGTGCCCATCACCAAGTTTGACCCTTGAACCCACAGAAGACTGAAGAAAAGAGAAAGGTTTTGGTTGTTTACTTTATTTGAAATTGAGAAAATACAAAAAATAATTTTGCAGAAAAACCTCCAGAGCTTTTCCATTCTAAAAGAAAGTATTTTCATCCAGATGAAGTAGACCGCTGGTAAATGCTTCAGTTTACATTCTTTCACCACTGTGGACACATCCCAGCTTTGAGGTTTACAGACGTCTTTGGTATTTGGAATTTTTTTTACTTAAATCACATGTAGTCCTTGAAGAAAAAAGCTGCAGGTGAGTGTTTGAGACTCCTGCTTAAATGAGTTGAACAGAAGAGGTTTTGAACATTGAGTTTGAAATAAACTGAAGTTCAGGCTAGTTTCAACTACAGCAGCACTAACTTCTAACTAATTGGCTTTGACACTTCCATTCAAATGTTCGTGTTGTTGTGGTCCTTACTTCAGTGAACATGTGGTTAGAGTTTAACTCACATAAATAAAAGCCTGAATGGATGAGAAGAGGTTTACGTCAGTTTATGTGAAACAGTCAGGACTCCTAACAGTTCATTTGTGACAGATGTTCACATGCTAGCAGATTCTGAAAACCTACTGAGCTTCATCCAGAAGTCCAGCACAAGCATTAAGGCAAGCAGTTCTTCAAAAAGTCGAGAAAAACATGTCCACCTTGTGTTCAGGACTGGGAGGGCAGGACTAAACCAAAGTGTAGAACCAGCAGACCGTCCTGCAGCAGAGATGATCAACATGAACAGGAAAGTTCAAAGTATTCATGGAGAAAGCTAGATCAGTGGTCTCCAACCCTTTTCAGGCCACGGACTGGTTTAATGTCAGACAATATTTTCACGGACCAGCCTGTACGAGGATGAAGTGGGCATCTGGGTTTTTATTTTTGAGAGTAAAGTTTATTGTCATCCTCTGTAAAATATCTGCTGCTGCTTTAAACTTTATTCGATGTTGATTTTTCCTTAACCCAAAACCGGAACCAAAAAAAAACTAAATCAGACGCTAACTTCAGCCTCTTCCGCCTTTTAAAGTGTGATGGATAAAAACACACAAAATAAAGGTCACTTAAACTGGTATTTTCTAAATATAATTATAAACATGTTTGAGCAGGTTTATCAACAGCACCCTCATAACATTAGACAGTTGGTTGTTCAATGTTCTGTATTATTTTTATGGTGTGTGGGAACAACTGTCATGATAAATTTATTTTTGGAGTAAAGACTCTGGGTTTTGTCTGTTAAATGCAGTTTCTTTTATTTTGAAATCAAAGTCTCTTCTTTCCTTGCCTTTTCAGCTGAAAGAAACTTTTCAAATGCGTTTGTTTTTGTTAATTGTGTTTGCTTGGGGGTTTCCATTTAGTGGTCGGCACAGCCGCTTTAAAGAAGAAGTGGATGGATTTTCCACAAGTGACTGAGCGACTTGACATGCGTAAAGAATGAGTCGAATGTGGTGGAGAAAATCCATTAATTTTCCAAAATAAAACTTGCTTCATAATCAGCTAACAAAATGAAATTTAAAAAAAATATTTTTTGTCTGCAGACCGGTACCAACTGTCCCACAGACCGTTATCAGGCCATGGCCTGTGGGTTGGGACCACTGAGTTAGACAACACGAGCGCTGGTTTCTTTGGACTTTTGTACCTGTAGAGCCTCTTTTCCAACAGACTTCTGTATGTCTTTTAATGACTGGTAATGATCCAGAAGGTGATCTCCACAAACCATATCCACCTGCAGACACACAAACATTTAGTGTTTTCATTTCTATTCTCCTCTGTTAGTGCACTAACCAAACTGTTCTTTCATTCAAAGAAAGTAGTAACTAAAATGGAACGTAGAAAGCTCCTCTTGTATCAAATACATTTTTAAGTAAAAAGTGAAAACAGAGCAGCAACTTTGCTGAAATGGAAAGTGACTTCCAGCTTTGTCCAGGCTGGTTACAGTCATGCAAACATTTGAGGCCAAGAAATCAGAGTAAGCTGCTAATCCTCCTACACCTGTCACTAAAGACTCCACCACCTCCACCTCCACTCTTTAGGTTCTGTCAGACGTTTCTGCTCCAAACCCATAAACGTTGCTTATCTGAAGCAGAAGGTAAGATGTTCTTCAGCCATATTAAGGTTTTTGTTAACACTATAACCATTCCTAAAAATTCATTGGATGGTCTTCTTCCAAAGTTAATGAAGCTTTGGCTCATAATTGTCTATTATGTATAGAAGATTGCAGTCATTTAAGTCCAAATATTGAATGAATGCATTTTGCTCCACTCACCTGGCAGGTTGAAGTCAGTTCCATCTTCTTCCTGATAAACAACTCCACGTGACGGACAGTGGCCTCCCCCGACACGCAGACATACTTCCTCTCTAGTGGCTGAAAAAAAAAAAGTACAAAACATGGTTTGAAAGCAAATTCAGCAAAGGCAAATAAAACTTAGGGTGTATTCAGACTGAAAAGTCCGTTCGTATGGACCAAGTCCGCTTAATTTGTTCTGAATTCAATCCTAAACCTTGTGTTTGGTCCCTATTCAGACTGCCTTCCAACTGAAATTTTTTTTTTTTTTTAATTCAAAGCTTGTAAACAAAATCACAGGACTAAAGATCTCTTCAGTCATTGGCCAGGAATTACGAGGGCGAAGCAAAGCAACAAGAGAAAGAATAGTTTAAGTCTTAGACTTTTCAGTCCATGTCAGGATATTTGACTGATTCAAACTTTATATTTTGCTGACCAATTTTGAACGTCTGTATCAACATCAGGTACAACTTTTTCTACTGCTACTCTGGTGTGGTGGAGGCATGCTGCAAGGTGGTTACTGCTGAGGAAATGACAGCTAAGAAGGTAATCTGATACGGGTTTATGATAGGGATCGCCCGATATGGTTTTTCTCAATATGAGAAAATACAATACTCATATTTTTTAAAGTCTGGGTGGCGGATAGACGATATTTAGGCTGATATTCATTTGCAATATTCATTTTGAAAATCCATCCATCCATCCATTTTCTTCCGCTTATCCGGGACCGGGTCGCGGGGGCAGCAGTCTAAGTAAAGATGCCCAGACTTCCCGCTCCCCAGCCACTTCCTCCAGCTCCTCTGGGGGGACCCCGAGTCGTTCCCAGGCCAGCCGAGAGACGTAGTCTCTCCAGCGTGTCCTGGGTCTTCCCCGGGGCCTCCTCCCAGTGGGACATGCCTGGAACACCTCCCTAGGGAGGCGTCCAGGGGGCATCCGAATTAAATGCCCGAGCCACCTCAACTGGCTCCTCTCGATGTGGAGGAGAAGCGGCTCTACTCCGAGTTCCTCCCGGGTAACCGAGCTTCTCACCCTATCTCTAAGTGAGCGCCCAGCCACCCTACGGAGGAAGCTCATTTCAGCCGCCTGGATCCGGGACCTCGTTCTTTCGGTCATGACCCAGAGCTCATGACCATAGGTGAGTATTGGGGCGTAGATCGACCGGTAAATTGAGAGCCTTGCTTTCTGGCTTAGCTCTCTCTTCACCACGACGGACCGGTACAGCGACCGCATAACGGTGGACGCAGCACCAATCCGCCTGTCGATCTCACGCTCCGATCTTCCCTCACTCGTGAACAAGACCCCAAGATACTTAAACTCCTCCACTTGGGGAAGGAGCACTCCACCCACCCAGAGAGGGCAAACCACCTTTCTCCGGTCGAGAACCATGGCCTCAGACTTAGCGGTGCTGACCCTCATCCCAGCCGCTTCACACTTGGCTGCAAACCGTTCCAATGCATGCTGGAGGTCCTGGCTCGATGAAGCCAACAGGACAACATCATCTGCAAAGAGCAGAGAGGAAATCCTGTGGTTCCCGAACCAGACCCCCTCCGGACCTTGGCTGCACCTAGAAATTCTGTCCATAAAAACTATGAAAAGAACCGGTGACAAAGGGCAGCCCTGCTGGAGTCCAACATGCACTGGGAACAGGTCTGACTTACTGCCAGCTATTCATTTTGAAAATAATAAAATAAAATGGGCAATATGCTGTCATATGTTCAACTCAGGGGGCTGCACGGTGGCGCAGTGGTTAGCGCTCCTGCCTCACAGCAAGAAGGTTCCCGGTTCAAGTCCTGGCTGGGGGACCTTTCTGTGTGGAGTTTGCATGTTCTCCCCGTGCATGCGTGGGTTTTCTCCGGGTACTCCGGCTTCCTCCCACCGTCCAAAAACATGCTTCGCAGGTTAATTGGTTACTCTAAATTGTCCGTAGGTGTGAATGTGAGTGTGCATGGGTGTGTGATTGGGAGCCCCTGCGACAGACTGGCGACCAGTCCAGGGGTGTACCCTGCCTTCGCCCATGAGTAGCCGGGTTAGGCTCCGGCAACCCCGTGACCCCGAAAGGGATAAAGCGGATTGGAAAATGAATGAATGAATGTTCAACTCATGCTATTTTTTACAGCATTTGGGAAGCCTGTAGTTGATATAATTATAATTTAATCCAACCAATCAAGGCAACTTCTGCACATGTAATAGATATATTTTCCCCCCCAATTCCACTGTACCAGTTTTAAATAGTCAAAAAAAAAAAAGCTTATGCGTTTATTGATGTCCAATTGCCCCTGAACTCACCACGGCACGAAGTTCAGTGGCGACGAGTGTGGACTGTGTCAGAGTTAAAAATGGATGTGAAAGGAATTTGGGAAGGTAGGATTACTTTTCCTTTTTTTTATATCAAACACTCAGAGTAAAGGAATTGGGCACAGGCATGCAAATGGGCAAAAGTGGCAGCGGAGAATCAGCCACTGCGCGGTCATCGGGCCTGCAAAACAGCCTAATGCGCGCACCGGTCACATACACACACTTCATCTAACGATGTCATTTTTGCTGTTTGGATTCTCTCAATCAACACAGAAAGAGCTGAAGATATATAACATTTAAGTTGTCATTATTGCCCTGTTTTTTCACGGCAGGCGGTGCTTTGCTGTGGCGTCACTCAGTATTTTGTATCTTCATTCTTTCCTGCTATAAAACTCAACAGAATTTAATCTGGTTTTTAAAGTTTTAATCAGCCAATAAAAAAATTAATGGGTTGCTTACATGTCTTTATTTTATGATTTATGATATTTTATTATTTAGTGGTGAGGTAACAGAGCTGCCGCTGTTTTTTTTAACGTTGTTATGATATTCTGCACAAACTTGCGAGTTGTAATAAGACAAGGACAGAGATGTTTACTACAATTTCCGGGGAATTTTCTGTGTTTACTACCTTTGAATCATACGTGCAGGCGAACAACCCTCAAGAGCTTCACCACAGAGAAAACTTTTTTTCTCCACCATGTTTAACCTGCTTCAACCTCCTCACAGCAGTTTCATATTCTGATTGCCTCTGCCTGTGCGAGGTTAATCAATCAGATCGTGCAGGATGATGCTGAAGACATCGGCGCGGCTGCCTCAGAGCCAAAAACAGCCGGTTCAATATCGGCCGGTTGGATTAAAATAAGACAGATATTCATAGGTGTCAAAATAGCCAATATCGATATCAGTCGACCCCTAATTTATGACATATAAATTGTCAGTGAAACAGTGAAGCAGTGTATCGCGTTAAAAGCTGTTTTAATGAGTCTGCATTCATCCGACCAAAATTTTTATGAGATGCTGTTGCATTGCTGCTCCACATTTCTCTATGGCTTTGTTTACATCACATAATGCCGGCTACAATGGATGTTTTGGTCCAGTTGTTCCGAGCACAGTGCCTATTCATACTGAGGAAACTCAAAGCGAACCGAAGTTCAGTTCGATGGGATTGAACCGAGACCACTCCAAAAGATTGGTCCCAGACCAGGGTCCACTTGGAATTTTCAGACTGAAAATTTGCTCTGGATTATTGGGGAATAAAAACTCTGGTTCACTTTAAGCAAACCAAATGTGTCTAGTCTGACTACACCCAAAAACACCAGATCCAAAGAATTTTCTCATTTATTACAAAGAAATTTTAAACCACTGAATACCTTAAAATTACAGATCCCCTCTTCTGCTCTGAAAAAAACAGAAAAAAGACAAACTTTTATTACACAGTCATTGTTTGAGCTCCTTGTATGAAATATGAGCTTTACTTTCAGAGCAACAGACACATTACTAAAAACTTCAAACCTTCATCTCCTTTGTTCTATCACTAATAGATTTTTGCACATATTAGTTGTTCATGACGTTAATTCCTCACATTATTTTTCAGATAACAAACATTTCTAAAGATTTAAAACAACTTCGAATGTTTTTCTGTTCAAAAATGTTTACAAAACCTGATTCCACTTTTTACTAATGTATGATGATGTCACGCTTGTAGAAGAAAGACTGAGGAGCTTTCCGAAAAACTGCATCAATAAATAACAATACCACTGTTCAGTACTTTAAAATTAGGATTCTGACAATAAGATGCTGGACCAGTGGAGGCAATTGAAAGTTGCATCATTTAGTGAAAAATATTGCAGAAATTATATTTATATTAGACTTTAAAAAAAACAGCTGATAAGCATGTCTAAGTTGTGTGTAATTTTTATTAATAGTTGAAGGAGCCTCAAACACATTGCACTAATTGTAGGGGCATTTGGAGCTTTAGTGGTATCCAAACTTGTTTTTAAGGGGGAGCCGTACACACTTAAGTCTGGGTATCCCTCTGCTGGTAGGATGATACATGTCGCTCCTGTGTCGTAGAGGGCGAAACGCATTTGTTCATGTGGGTGCTCTGAAGCACACAAGTTTACATGTAAATGTAAGTCATGAAATATTGTTTTTGCATGAATTTTTGAAGTTATAAAACGAATGTGTTTATGTATTTTCCGAGCACCAACATAGATGACCAACAACTCTTCATTATGACATCCAGCAGTAGTAACTAAGTAAAAAAGATACTTTTTTTCCATATCTTTCCTATTTGAGGGCTAAATGTAGGAGTAGGGAGAAGCCATAAGGGTAGGGAATGAATTTGGATTCTGCCTTAGTATTTTTAATTGTCAGCATATATTTTATGGACTTGAAGTTTCTACCCAACAAACTCCAGGAGTAGAGACACATCCAGCTCGGGGGGGATGGTGAACACTGGCAGAGGAAAGCTGTCCTTTTTCTGTCTCTTCACTACAGCGGGACCCTGAGGGGAGAGGACCACTGCAGACGACAGGAGACAATGAAAAGATCAACTCCCAGGTTTTCTACTTCTCTACATCTATAGCTGACATGCACAGAATGGCAGGGATGTCAAACTCCCGGTTTTCAGGACAGCCTCCAGGTGGATTTTCAGATATTCAGTCTCATTTGCTGCCAATTACCTGGATCAGGTGTTTAGCCAATAAGAAGCTTCAATGGCAGGTTGGTTGGAAACCATGTAGGACACCAGTCCCCGAAGACCTGGATTTTGACACCCATGATCTAAAGGTTGTGGTGTGAGATACTGACAACAGGGTGTCACATCAGCATAGAGCATCTTTTACCTGCTTTGGGTACAGGGAGACCTCTTTCCTTGTAGAAATTACACATTTGTTCTCTTTCAACTGTTAATTAAAATAAAAAGCGTGAAAAACAAATTATACATAACAAATAGTTCACTTCCAGTAAACAGAATACTCAGTTAAAGTGAGCTAAAGTGTTAACCCTGCCCATGTTGAGCCCTCAATGTGCTTTAAAGTAGAGCATGCAATGGCCACCGGTACAGAAGACATGTTTGAAGAGGATCAGGTGTTGAGACGGCTGTGTGTCCACACTTACGTTCTTCCAGGAAGGGAACCATTTTGTAAACAATATCCTGCAGCTGTCTGTCAGGTCTGGAAATGAGCAGAACAACAACATAAAGCAGTAAAAGAGGTACAACTGCGGGTTTCTACATATCACTTCCTTACAAGCCACAGTGAAATATAATCATCTGGATTTAAAACATTTACTAAATATTAGAACACTTTTCTATCACTTCAAACTATAAAAGCCTGGTTAGGAGCATTATGCTGGATATCAAAGCATTTGTTCTCTTCGATAAGACTATATGACTCACCTGATGTTGTACAGAGGCTGTGTCTGATGGACCACAATGCTGCATGTGGGGCACCTGTTCGTGTGGAAGAAATGTCTCACGATGCAGCTTTTGCAAACTTGAAAAGACAACACACAAAGCCCGTCAGAAAATCTTTACCATTATTTTTTCTTGATTTTACAGAAAAAAAAAGCATCTTCGATCACACTGTGTTTTACAGTACGTAGAGGAGATGGACAAACAGATCAGGAAGGTCACGTCTAGAGCAGTGGATCAATTCTTGGGTGGCGATCTGATTCGATTTACAAATGAAACTCAATGATTCATAAATCGAACCACAATTCTTCGTCTGGGCCCACTGCAGCTGTTTATGCTTGTGAGTGTTGTTTAGGGGCGCCCCAATAGAAGGTTTATGTATAACTGTAAGCCTCTGGAGGATCCTTCACCTTGATGTTCATGGGACTCCAGAGACACCAGCAGCTTCAAATATGTGCTTGCTGCTTTGCAATGGTATTTTAGCAGCTGTTCTTTTAAACTGATGCCTGACAGAAACCTTCCTCATTCTGCCTTTATCTGCATGAACTCGTGTGTGCTATAAATCAGACACAAAACTCTTAATAGTACCATGACTACACTTAAGTTTTCATGAAATATCTAAGGTTTTCATACCTTCTCCAAGGCATTTAACTATTTCATGCTTTTCAGCAGCAGAGATCTTTTTTTCTATATTGCTTAAAAATGTTTGTCTGCTTAATTAATAACTTGGAACGTCTTTTTTTTCGGTAATTTTTCCTTTAATTGAGCTCATCTGGCAAATTAACTATCACAGGTGTCTGACATTGATGTCAGTGCCCCGAGACACAAAATCATCCATGACTTTAATTGAAAAACAAAGAATTGTTTCTTTTTAACACTTAAATACAATTTGCATAATTACTTGGAACGTATTGTAGAAGTTTTTTTAAGTAAGGGTTAATAAAATAGCATTGATATAATTCAGATTATTTTAGTTTATACGTTTATGGCTGAGGTGCACCTAGATCAGAGGTTTGCAACCTTCAACATTTAAAGAGCCATTTGGGTTGATTTCTTACTAAAATAAAAAACAATACAGTGGAAGAAATATGGTGAAATTGGGTGTTTGTGTTAGCCTGGGGGCGTACAGGTGGTTAGGCAGTGAGTTTCATGCCGGATGTTCTTCCTGACACAGCCCTGTATTTTTAAGGCACAAGGAGACCCAGGAAGCAGCACCAAGGATCTTAGGACACTCATTGGATCTTAGCTTAACCCAGGTCCTACACTCAGTCAACTGAGCTATCAAGCCACCTCTAACTGTTACGCAAACTTCATTACAAAGACATGCAAAAACGTTTCCAATATATCTAGAAAAAATGTAATTTACAAACAGCAGATCAAATAGCTTTTTTAAAACATATTTTGGCATTAACTCAAAAAAGTGCTTTAATAAAAATATTGCACAAAGAAAATAGGCCCAAGTTGAAATAGTATTGCAACTGTTTGATTAAAAACCAACAGTACTGCATTTGTGGTATGTCATATCTACAGCAACAGGATTGGATACGTCAGAAGCAGATTTTAGATTCAGATTCAAATCAATAAAAGAGTTACTTAGAAAAAGTTTCTTTAAAATTGTTTTATATTTTATGTTTTAAATGTGTTGTGACATCCTCTCTGTTTGTATTTAACATAATATAATTTTATAAAATCAAACCCCTGAGGTTTTTCTATGTAAAATAGAGTATTTGGCTGGTAAGTCAGTCAGTTGTTATGGATGTGGTAACACAGAGTTCTTAATAAGGTTCTCTGCAGCTTTAAGTTTTTTACTTAATCAAGATGTTTTACTTTAGTAAAGTGTGTGGTGTCAAAGGAACAGACACTTGGTCCACAATGAAAGCAACTTGGCAAATTTAGAAAATGTTTTTTTCCATTTGAAGAAAGAGTACTTGTTTTTTAAAGTACTAAGTAAACTTCCTTGAATGTTAGAAGTAAGTTTACTTTACAAACAGGGTTCCTCCACAAAAGTTTTGGAATTTGTGTCGTAGATAAGTAATCACAGGAAAACAGGTTGGAGGAAATGATAGTTGTGAAGAGTGATGGAGAACAGGTTCAGTACTAAATCCTGCTCCTGCTGCTGTTTTCAAATCAGCTGAAATTTTGTCTTAGATGCCTGGAAAATGCATATAAAGGGCCCCAATTTTAAATTTTAAATATGTATTATTCTATAGTATGAGTTGGAAGTAAAGAGGGAGGGAATTCCCCACTTTTTAACAAAGTGAATTTCAGGTCCTGCCTGTGTAGTATCAAAAAGGATGGGGTAGTTCTGGATCTCTGTGATCAGCCTCTCATCGTCCATGGTGTTATATGACCGAAATTACGCTCTATCACACATGTTTACAACACGGTGAAAACAGGAGTACAGCGAAGCGAGTACAGCGAAAAATAGGTTTTATTTTGAAAAATGTCCCAACTTCACAATAAAGTACTACGGTTCAGCTCCGGCATCCGGAAAAAATTTGAAGCAAACGAAACAGATACAGAGCGCTGCAGAGACCGGACCTGATACGGTGTGAGAGCCTCTCGCACTTTTATGTTATATAAAGACTCTAGTGTCCGCACCGGAGTCGGACCCCATGCAGTGTGAGCCCAGGGTTAGGGTCCACTTTTCTTGGACTCGGGGCTGTACAAGTTAACTTTTAAAGGCAACAATAAACACATAATCACAGATGATTTGTGATTCCTGAACTTACAAATTCCTTTTGCTGCATAAATGCAAATGTGTGTCTCAAGTTTAGCATAAAAACCTAAATGATTATCGATAGATAAAATAAAATACCTAAATATTTCCAATAAAATCATTAAAGTAATCTGAATGATGTTGATTTCAATGAACACAACCTTTTATATAAATAGAAACCTTGTTTATTTTTTTTCATCAGTGATTCACTTTTTGAAGAAAGAGTTAACAATATTCACAGATTTCCTACATTGCGGTTCAGCTAATTCTGAACAGCATAAATTGGAAATATAAGAACTGACAAGAGACCATTTCCCACAATGCATTGTTTTGTAGTCATCCAGCTGCACTCGCCTAAGTAGGCGCCTTGCACCCGGCCCTTTCTCGTGATATTTTTACAATAATTGACATGTGACGTTGCCGCGAAAAACTAACCAGCATACACTGCGCACCGGTCGATTTTCAAAGCGCTGCGTCTGCCTGGGTCAGTTCAAGCAAGCCTAATTTGTAGTGATGCTCACAGACACATTGGGCCTGCTGTCAAATCTGGCAGCGGAAGGAATTGTGGGATACCATTCCTTTTGTTTGTTTGTTTGGTTGGATTGGGTCGGATTGGGTTTTGTTGTCTGATTGTTTTACTCTGTTTAACCCTTAGTTATTTTATCCTGTTATTTTAATTTCTTTCTGTACCATGAGTGAGAGGATGATGACCATCTTGTGTTGATCACCATCAAGTGTATTAAAAGATAAAGCCCAACTGGTTACTTAGTTGGGCGTGTTGAAGATAGATGCCTGATGATACTTGCGAGCTGACTTAGAAAAACCTAAATTGTTTTTATGCTACTTGTTCACATTTCATATTGACATCTGGCAGAACAGAAAGAAAGTCTGTGTATATATAATCTGACATTGGTTATTATTTCACAAACTGAACTTATCAATTAATTTTTATTTACTAAAAGCAATTTTCATGTTTTGCAGCTCAAAGCACTTTACAAATAAAGACAAACAATAAAATACAAAACAAGACAAATTAAAACCGCCCCCTCCTTAACTGTGGCAAACTTTGTTTTTTTTTTTTTCCCCATGGTGCACATTAATTTAAATTGCCCAGTCATGAAGGCTGATGTGGAAAGTAATGTACTTTGAGTGAAACTATAAAGTTTTATTGGAAAAAAGGTGCAGTGTTTATATGGGTGGGTGGGTGGGGTCACAGTGACAGCACTGGAAGCTTTGGCACAGGAAGTCTTTTATTTTGAAAGGAAGTAAAAAAAAAAATCACATTTTGAGAAAATGCTAGTTTCTCTTCATATTTTCTCTTATATCCATGCCCCCCAAAATGCAAATATAACTAGTGTCTATTTTACAAAATTAACAGTGTAATGAATGTGAAGCAGTATCAAATTTTCCTTAAGGGTAAAATAAGACTTTGCAGTTCCTACTGAGTTTTGATCATTGAGACATAGGCTCAAATGTCTCTTGTACTGTTAAAGGTTGCAGACCCCTAGTTCACGCTTTGAACTGTAAACCACTCACATGTGTGCAGGCACTCTGTGATGGTGCTAGCATCAATGAGGAATCCACAGCAGAGGCCACAACGGATGTACGGATAAAACTGATTGAGAGGGAGCTTAGTCTGTTGAAACAAGAAGAAGCAAGTTACAAACCCGTACTGACAGCACTTAGTACAGTTTCATCTGTACCTGCTACAATTACTTCAGTAATATTTCTGAAATTTGTACTCTAGGGTGTTTACTGCCATGGTTTTAACTAAGAGTAGATTTATAATGAATAAAAATGTTATATTTGTACTCTATTTTGTAGAAGTCCAAAATAATTTTACTGAATCACCACATTTTAAATATGGTTTTAGATCAATGTAAAGACAGATGCATTTGGTCTCATTGATGTGGCTCAGCTTTGACAGTAAAGTCACTATGCATTGTGCAAAACTGCAGCGATGAATAACAGTGATGCACGGTGAGTAAACATTGAAGACAAAAATGACCTCTGCTACTGGGAAATAGAAGAAACTCAAAGTTAATACAGAATCAATAATAACAACGCTTTAAATATGGGTCATGGTCAACAATGGCAAAAACATTCATTTTATTTCTGAATTTTAGAAATTCCTGCTGTTTCCACGGTTGTAAACAAAGAGTTGTTCGTATTTATTTGTTTAGTCAGTTCAATATTTTTCACTAGAATGGCTAAAACATCAGAATTTCCATGATTTTTTTTTTTTTTTTTTAAGAATTTAAAAGTTTAAACTGCACTTTAGCAGCTGTTTCCCGTCATTATTTACATTTTTACTTCCACTTGAGTACATTTTTGGAAACATGCTATACTTCTACTTTGCTAATATTTTGAAGTAAAACTATGTTTACTTTAGTTCCATTTTACTCTGCTCGTCTCTGTTTATCCCATAAGAGCTGAACTCTGGAACACAGTAAATAAAGACGGACAATTCCTATAGGAAACAGGAGCGTGAAGGTAACACGTCGACGTACCTCGTCCTCTGAGTCGTTCCAAGATGCATTTGTGGACCCTTCATTATCCCAATGACCAGATGGAGCAGACATCCCCCACCTGACTCTCACAATTACTTAAGTTAAAAATTAAATTTAAAAAAAGCGAAAAAATGTTCACCCTAAACTTTAATATCAATTGTATGTTTGATTTTCTCAAATGTTTTCTCTTCCAAAAACTTTTTGTTATTTAGCAAAGCATGTCTGCTAACGTTAGCTTCCTCATCTAAGCCAGAACAGAGTTAAAAACACAGCCTGTGTTTTGACTTTTCTCGAATCAGTTAAGTCAAACTGTCCTTTCCCCCCAATCTTTTTAAATTTAAGGTGTTGTTAATACGTTACCAAAAATACTAAATAAGTTTCTCTTAATTATTTGCTGCTCTCTATACGTTGTCTCCTGTAACGTTATGTCGCTCGCGCGTGGTTTGCCCGTTCATTTGGGGGGGGGGCAATTTCCGGTTTGTACTTTTCAGAATAAATGTGACGTTGACAGACATTTGACTTTAAATATTATGTTTTGAAGCATATTTTATTTTTTCCCCAGTATCACCGGTGTTATACTTTAGTGAAATTTAACAAATAATAATAAAAAATTTCACTGATCGTCAAGAATTTAAAAGCAGTCTTAACTCATTTCAGGGCTTTTAAGTCAAACATTTTGACTGTAGTGGTCTAAGGATTAAAAAAGTTACATAATGTTTTTTAATCAATTGTAAAATTTTGACCACTATAAGTCTTAAATAATAATTGAACTGCTTCAAACTGAAGCATGATCTTGTTCTGCAAATTGCATACATTTATTTTGAAGGTGACGTTAAAGCGACGTACAGCCCGCTGAAGTCCGGTTGATGTGAGTTCCTAAGGACCGGGGGTAAAAGGGCCATTCAGGCCGGTTTCTGACCAAAGTCCTGTTTCCACCCATTTTAGTTGTCCCCTCTGGACAGCAACTAAACATTGTTTGGCACAAATCCTAAAAATATAAACTAAATAAAATAAATAAATAAAATATAAATTAAAATTGTGGATTCTGGAAGGAACACAAGGCGTCTTGATTCAATGTAATATCAACAGTGGTATAACAAAACAAGGTTTATTTCACTTTACAGGTACTTCTTTAAACCTCATAATTTATTTCATAAATAAACTTTTGTTTTTCAGATAAGTTTGTCTCTTCTGCTCTTCAAGCATCCAATAGGAATGGATAAGTAAAACGAAACCTGCTCTGAAACGTACTTGGATTTATTTATTTTAGAAAAATATCAATCAAGACGTTTTTTTGACAAAACAACAAAAAAGATTATATAAGGATAATTTTATCAGGAATCTCCAGGACAGGATCTCCAACCAGTGATCTACAGAGAAGATCTGATTTAACAGCGACTGTTCTCAGTCGCATCCTGATGGGGTTCCTGCTGTCTGAATGTATTCTCCTGGCTAATCTTCTAAAATTTTTGTTTTTCCGCATTACAGTTTTTCCCGCATAAAAAATTCCAGAGATTTTCCATAATTTCAATCCAAATCTAAGAACTAAATCCCGAAATGAACCCATCAACAAAACCTTCTAAGTTAAAATAAAACAATAAGCTTCAGAAATATGGATAATGCCGTGCAAACATCAAGAAAAGTTCACAAAAACATGCAAACACAGGTTTACATGAAGGCAATGTCCTCAGACAAAATGATTTTATTTTTCTCCAAAAAGCCTTAGTGTCATCAGCTGTCTGCAAAATAAACTTCTTTTTTAGAAACATTCAGATTACACAGTGGTTTAAATCTTGACCTTGAGGACAAAACTACAAAGAAACAAAGTGAAATTTGTAGAGTTAACAGATGTGACAAGTGAATGATATGAAGATTGGCTGTAATTGTACATTTCACAACACATTTTATTAGAAGTCATCTATAATGATTTCACATTAACAACATGCTAACATGTGCCTTCTCAAACTGCAATCTTTTTGTGGCATTTGGTGTCTGCAAACAGCCTGTAAATGTGCGTCTTTCGCGCTCTGAGTCATGTGTCATGTTGTTTAGGGTGACGTCAACAGTAATGGAGTTGAGTCATGTAAGGATGCTGGCTGATGATGCATATATTAGAATCTGGAAGACCCTGCTTGTCACTGCATGATATTTTTTGACAACTACTTGGCATAAGGAGCTCAGTGGACTAGTGGAAAAGTGTCCACCCTGAAACTGGGAGATCTGGAGTGAAAGGTTTGAATAATGGGCCTTGATGCCTCTCAGCTTTAGGAGTGAGGTGGTAATCCAGAAAAATGGTACCCGAGTGCAGGAGGGGTTAAAAAAAAACTCCCCACACTAAGTTGGAAGGCAAAGTAATGAGGCAAGAAAAATCCTTACCTGATGTTCAACCACCTGCATCCATGCTGACAAGCACAACTGACATGTAGAAGGATCTATACTCAAAGCTTTGATTACCTCGCTCCTTTGCCTAAAAAGGAGGCTGTTTTAATGATTGTATGCAACATAGTACTGTCCAGCTTTCTTTTGTGACTCTGTTTTGATTTTGAATTATATTTGAGGTCACTGGGATTCAGAACTGGTGAATAATCCTAAACCAGGGATCTGCAGCCTGAGGCTCTCTCCATTATAGCTCTTTTATTTGGAAAAAAAATTTTTTTTGAATAAATAAATGAGTTTGTTAGTTAAGATTTGTCATTTACTTTTGAATGTTTAAACGTTTTAAGCTGAGGTGTTCTTTACATTATTTTGATTTAATTGTCTTTTTATTTAAACTAGTTCTGACATTAAACTGAATCAAGAGGTTTTTATCTTTCCTCCAAAATGCCCACATGTCAGATAATTAAGCAAAATTATTTATTGATCTATTCACAGGGTAAATACTTATTAGAATAAGTATGAAGCTCATTTCCTTATATTATAGTTGCTTTTCAGAGACAAGGTTCTTGAAGTATAATTTCAAGTAAATCTTCTGCAACATGAGGATCTTTTTTGACAAAAAGTATTTTATTTTGAAAGGAAATTGAAAGTGCCGATGTCAAAAGTAATATAAAAGAAATGTAATATTGTTATCATTTAATAATTGTACATATTTATAAGTTGAATTTTATAAAATAATGCCTTGATGGCCACAAAAACATAAATTAAGTGTATTTTTGTAAACAGGAAGTAGGATCTTGTGGCTCTTGCTGGGTTTTGGTTTGTAAAAAATTGGACCATATGGCTATTTTAGCGTTAAAGGTTCCAGACCCCTGTCCTATAGAGAGGATTAGTGAAAATGTCACTGCTTCTGCTGCAACATCTAAGAAAATGTCCATATGTTAAAAAAGTCTTCAAGAGGGATTCCATTACATACAGCTTGATGAGAGCTGTAAATCGTCAGAAAACAGAGCTTTAAATATGAACTTTAAAGTTAAAAACAGTTACGTATATTATTATTTATGTATGTATCTAATTTCACTTTATTTAATGCTCTTTATTGGTTTTCAAATATAAAATTATTCTTTAGGTTTTAAAAAAATGTTATTTGAGTGCGGAAATGTACTACTATTTTAACCAAATAAAAAAACTTTCCACTTAGTAAAGAAAAAGATTTTATTAAATCACTTTTTAGATAAATTACTAATCAAAAGATATGAATCATATTCGGGAAGTTGTGGTAAACAGCTGTCACTGGAAGAAGAAAAGCAGGACTGTTAGTTCTCCAGCAGAGGGCGCTATGGGACCATAAATGGAAGGTCAGTTTCTAGAGGAGAACTGCAGACTAAAGCTGTGATGTTCAGCCTTATACTGCCTCATGCAATAATAAAATATGAACTGTTTTTCTGTCATTCTTGCAAACTTTTGATAAATAGCAAACACACTAAAAATGTAGGTTAGTTTTACTAGTTTTTGTAATCTTGAACATGTGGATTGATGACACATTGGCATTCTTGTGAAATTATTGACGCTAAACTAGTCTATTTATGCACAGAGGCATTATCTAGCATGCAGCATTCAGGTGATGCAGCAATCTGAGACTGCAAAAAATAGTCTTTTTTTTCTCTCTGCGGATTGCCTTATGGAGGTCAACCCCCTGCTATGGTGCAATGAGAATATACAGTATGTAAATGGTCTACACTGCTCCATCCAGACTGAACAAGATTTAACCAGCCTGTGCCTGACTGGGATTGCTTACTTTAAAACTTCATACACGCTTGACAATAAATTCCAGCAGTGAAGAAAAAAGACTCATTTGTATGTGAAGGAATGGAGGGACAAGACTAACCCTGAATGACATAAAAATGTAAATAAACTAATTGAAACGTTCAGTGTCTGACACATTTGTTGTCATGAAGTGAGTTTTATACAAATATACTCTGATTGAAAAAAAATAAACTGAAGAAAGTCACTTTTTGCTGCTGGTGTGGCATCAAGAAACTTGGTGTGCGAGAGTTAGAGTTGGACAAAGTTAACACTCAGTGGTTTCACTGTATTTTCTTGTCCTACGCACATAAAAAGTAGAAAGTAATGAGCCTGCCTTGCTTTGTTTGCAATGTCAATGTCACAAAAGAGTCACAAGTGAATGCCACTGTACGCATGCACCACATGTAAATGATCAACCACAACAGTTGTTGCAGAAATCGGCCACAGCGCAGGCATGGCCGTTTCTTTATGAAACACTTGTCTTTTCATGTGCAAAAATTGACTTTAGACAACTTCGCCTCCCTTCGTTCCTCAAAAGTGGACTGACCTGTTTCTTTCTAGAAATGTGTGATGCCTTTCAAGTGGAGAGTGATCCATTCTAGGAATGCAGAGGGCAAAGCCAGCGCTGTTCATGAATGCACCCAAAGATAATAGGCTTTGAAATCTTACTTGTTAATAACAGGAGCTCACATGTAGGCTGCCTGTCTCAGGCGTGACACAAATCCAAGGGCACGACAGATAGGTGAAACAAGGATAGTTTACTCCATTATCTATTCAAATAACAAAATGAACTGCATGTTCCTTGAAAGTTTGGATAAATTGGACATTCTATGTGTTTGCAAACTCAAAAGACAAAGGAAGTTTAGTGCACAACGCAAAATAACCGCACATTTGGGTGGAAATAATATCAATGAAAGGAGTGGGGAACAGTGTTGCTGGGTAAACGTTACAACAGCCTTTCAAAAGCCCTCTCCAAATGACTTCACAGGCTTGTGTACTATCGCCACTACACACCAAATCCAGTATTTTTCCATCAAGTAGCGCGCGCGACCACGTGACCGCAGAGGAGAAAAAAAACTGCTGTCATGTTCATCCTCCGTTGACAGCGGTGCTCTCACTACAAAGCTCCATAGTGTCCCTAAAAAACCTCAAAATATTCCTCCATGGCCCCCGCGTGCTGCTTCTGACATAGACTGACTGATAATCTGGCATTTTGAGCTCAGTTTCACACTCAGGAAACTACATTTTCCTCCAGGTCGATTTCTAACCCCGTGCGTTCATGAGCATGTAACCACTCCCACTCGTGGCTGGTGGAAAATTACCAGCTTACAAGCAATAGGCAAATGAATGGTCCCTGCACGTCGACATGTCATACAAACCATTCGTCTCCTTGTGTGTGACAAGTGTCTTATTCGGTATATATTTCGCTAAAATGAAACTGATCCGTCGCTGCCGACCTAAGTGGGAATATTTTCAACACTGCGCCTGTTTACGAATAACTTATGTATGTGTAAAAAATAAATAAATTAAGCTGCACGTTTAACACGACTATTTGAGTTGTATTCAATGTTTTAACTCCAAATCCCTCGCGCGGAGTCATGTACAAGTCCGTTCTGTATGAGAGTCTGCCCTCTTTTTTTCTCCGGGCGGAGTAGTTGGATGGCCGCTCTGGCGAATTGAAATTGACTGACAGCTCCGTCCTCCAATCAGAGGACGGAGGAACAGTCTCCGCCAAAATAGCAACCAATCAGCTCGCGCGGTGGGCGTATCCTTGGTCCAAACTTTGCGCGGCGCCATCGGCTGAAAACTAAACCGAGATGGAATCTCCCAGTCTGAACCGGTTTCAACCGGTTGTGAGTTAGTTGCTTGAGAGAGGATAGGAGGCGCAGGCATACAACATCTACACCGCCCGACTGGAAATTCACCAGAGTGACGATTAATTACTAAATTAAGTTTTCTTTGTTTCTTTAAAATGTTCCGGAGTGATGAAATGCTAAGTTTGCCGTAGTAACAGCCACAGAGTCTACAGTTCTTGCCAGCCAGACATCCCTCACTGCTGGAGCTGGATAGGCAACGCTTCAATATTAGGATTTTGTTCCCCAGTCAACAGTGGTACTGAACTATCCACTAGATCTTGTAGTTTCTTTGGCAAACGCCACTCTTTTGAGTCAGAGCCTCGGACATTCGGTAGGTAACTGGAGTCTACAACCATGCCATGCCGTAATGAACTATTTCTGGCTTTGTGTTTGCAGTGAACCAAATGCAATTGTCGTTGTTTTAAGGGCTTGCAATACCAGACCTACACGGACTGTCATTGTGCCCTTTTTAAAAAAGACATGCTACTATTGTAAATATAATGGGATGAGATGGACAACCAACTAGCTCACCGCTAGCTAGCATTTACCTTCGTGAGAATGACTGAGCTAACAGTTAAAATATTGCAAGTAAACAATTACTCAACATTTGCATTTGAGACGGTTACGTGCTAATTCGTTAATCAATAAGTAGCCTGATTAAATCCTTGCCTCTCCCACCAAGGCAGCATCACTCGAGTGCGTGATCAAAGCGGATGTGCAGTTGATGTTGCTAGGTGCTCCGCGGTGGCGCGTGCTAACTCTCCAAAACGTAGCTAATAATAATATTAATTTTTAAAGTTCTGTCGCCGCGGAGTGCAGCCACTCGATGACAAATTAACTTCCAGAGGCTGCGCAGGCAAAAACTGCCAGTAAAAAAAAAAAAAGTGTGGACGTCCTATGTCCCTGGCATCTTTGGTGGGAGTGGTTGGAGCGAGAATGTGATGGACCACATGTGATTTGTTCATGCACGCGCCATCCACTAGCTGGAAATGCCGCGTACTTCTTAAGCTAATTTTAGCAGTATGTGTAAGGCACGCTGTTTACAACGGAGTTGCTCTGCGTTCGGTTACTATCGTCGTTTATACAACCCCATCCCAAAATCTATCCGTTATTCCTGCTTCCCGAAGTATCTGGGATAGTCAGTTCCATCACTTGCGGATGTAAACAACATGACGTTGTTTGGTGTATCCGGCACGTGGTTCCCCAAAACTTTATACAAAACAGACGAGTAGAAAACAGTGAATTTTTAACCTTTTAAGACCCAGACTTTAGCTTCAAGTGCACTTTTATTTCTCCAAACAAGTCCTGAAAAGTGCACCCTCACGAAAAAGTATTACTACAAGTATACTTAGTCTGTACTAAAGCAAGTATGAAGTACTGTGCATATACTAGCTACACTTATAACGTTCTAGTGAAGAAGTGTTCATTTAGTATACTGCCTACACTACCCATACATGGTCTAAAATACTTGCTATATACTTCAGCGTACCTCCTAAAATAAACTCCAAGTGTACTACTTTTTGCTAAGGGTACACTTGAGCTCAGAAATTAATGTTTATTTACAACAAGCCAAAATCTGCCCCCAGTTTGGTGATTTTAAATGTATTCTTTGACATTTTCACTTTCATATAGTTGCTAGAAGTCTTAAAACTACAAATTATACTTGATTAGCTGTGTTAAAGTGTTTACAAAGTTTGTTTGTGTTGAAACAAAGCACAGCTAACCCACTAAAGCTTTGGTTTTACCTAGTGTCAAACATGGCAGAGATGGATTTGTTGTAGCCTTGATTTGGTGAGTTTAAATGTTAAGTTATTTTGTGGCTTAAGGACCCATTCTGATGAAAAGAATGTTGTTGTTTTTTTTTTTAACATGTTCTTGTTTCATTGTTCTGATTGAGGACATATACAAAAAAATTGAGCTAAAAATTGAATTTCTAAGTATTTATTTATTCAAATTGTGAATCAGGAGCACACGAAGAAGAACTGTTTGAAAAGGCTTGTATTTGTGACGTGGAAAACACAATCGGTGGGCCACAAGCTCCTTGCTCCATTCCATTCTGTCGTATTCACTTGTAGACGACTAGATCCGTGTACGTTTTTGTTTTCCTCGTCTCATCTGGCAATGCATCTGGAGAGCTCCACTATTGCTCACCATTTTTGTTGTAGCAGTAATGTTAGGTTGGGGGGTGTGAGGGGCTGTAAGCTACCGCGAGAACATAAACAAAGTGGTGATGGCAAACAAGGGATGGCTTATTCCACAGCAACGCTCCTGGCACAACTCTGAGGCGAATTTCTATCAAACTCCTGGCTCTGTGTAGAAACTATGTCCTAGAAAAAGACACAACTTTTAAAAATTTTGGCCAAAACAGTATAACCATAGTTTAAAGACCACTGGAAATGCTTAAAAATAGATCAAAAGAGTGGGACTTTAATGCTTAGTTCATATGACTTCCCCATTGAATCTACCCTAAACACTCATGACCCCCCCATGTCCTTGCCACAGACCTCTATGCCAGCAGTTATGACAATGTTAGCAGACCATGCAGCACAGCAGCTGCTGGACTTCAACCAGAAATTGGATATCAACCTGCTGGACAATGTGGTGAACTGTCTATACCATGGGGTTGGACCTCAGGTATGTTGGGGCTTTCAGATTATTTTTTTGACCAATTAAGACAAATTAATCAAGTTTTTGTTATTTCCACCTTTAATCTGCTCATCATACAAATTCTCTACAACATATTTTTGCATTATGGTTGTTGTAACATATGCAATGTAGACTTTTATTGCAGCATTAAGTTAAGAAAAGTTTGTCATAACTTTGATTTTTGCAGCAAAGAATGGCCCAAGAGGTGTTGACACACTTAAAAGAGCACCCTGATGCATGGACACGAGTGGACACCATCCTGGAGTTCTCTCAGAACATGAACACCAAAGTAAGCAATCCAATGTATTTTCTATATCCTATTTTAGGATTCAACGATGTCAACTCGTTTGGTTTCATAATCCGTATCTGTCTGAGCCATTCAGACAAACACAGCACTGCCAGTTTTTTTTTTTGGGGGCTTGTAATGGTCGACACACCAAATAAGGTAGAACTCTGACCTCCTGGTTACAGTAAACAGAGTTCTTGTTCTTTGATTCACTTTTACTTAGTATTCAAACATTAGCCAACGTGCTAAAAAGTACAAAATAAGTTTGATTGCAACTAGCACATGGATTTACTTATCTCCTGGTCTAACAGCAAAGTCTACATTAAAAAGTACATTTTGTATGAGGTAAATGCTTTCTTTACATGTTAGACTTTACAAAACTTTTTGATTTTTTTAAACAAGTCTTGTTGTCCTTTTCCACCATTAAGTCCATGTTTGTATAAATTGAAAATCAAAGTTCTGACTGTTTTAACAACTGTTATTTTTATGACTTGTGATAGGAAGAAAATTGATGCTTCATCTTGTGCCTCTGGACACAGATGGAGTTTGATGGTAGACCTCCACAAGGTTTACCTTTTTCTTGAATTTCTGTGATTTAAATTGTGTTCATTAACATTCGTATCACCTGTTTCATTAGGCAGAAAAAGCTTCAAGATCTGATTCATAGAAGCAGTCAGAATGGCAGAAAATACAAGAATCATGTCATTGTTCTCAACTTTTTAAAACTCTTTCTTTGTTGTTAATTTTAATTAAAAATGATCTATATAATATAAGCCTGTAACATGTAATATCATATCAGAGGTTTTGTTTTTGCTTCTTAAGGTTGTTTATGTAGGAAAGCAGCTAAAAATGAAAATTAAAACACAATGTGTGCAGCTTTCCTCTTAACACCTTTTAAAGTGTCACACTGTTGGAGTGAATGTGACTAAAAATCTTTTAATGTTTCTGCATGGACTGTAGCACAAAAATAATCCTGCCTTTAGTTTCATACTCAATGTAGTTGAAATATTTTTAAAAAATAAAATCCAAAATTTTCCCTTTTTCTTTATTTTTTCTCCAGTTTTTATTTAATTCCAAAATAAAAGTATTTTTAAATGGTGTCTGTGTACAATAACAGAAACTGTTTTAAGATGGATTGGTGCCAACATGCCAGTTCCTGCCAGGTCTAGTCTAAAGGGGCATTCATTTGGTGATGATCTTAGATCACTTATCTGTCAATCCTGAGCAATACAGACCACATAGCAGAACTAAAAATAACCAGTAATCAACATACAGGATAAAATGCATCATCAATGAACATGGTTTGTAGAGGAGGAGGAGGCTCTGTTGAAGCAAATATTGATACTCGAGTTTGTGTCACTAATAATTTAGACCATGACATAATGTATTTTATCTGTTTTGATGCTCTCTGCATTATTGTCCCAAAGGCCCTTTAAGGCTACTCGACACACTTAAAAATAAATTTAACAAAACTGTGAGATGCTGGTGGAAAAAATACCCATAAACTCTCCTATAAGGTTATTATAAGGTTAGTCTAAAGTCTGGGCCGACTTTGGCTTGATTGTCATCAGTGGCTCTGAATTATATTGGAGGGGCCCAATTTTTATTTTGTATCTTGAGATACTATTGGATTTAATGATCATCATTTTAAAGCAAAAGACCTGTAAAAAAAAAAAAAAGATGAGTAAACAAGGCTTATGTTTTGGTAATAACACCAGCAAACCCCTTAATCTTTTTTTTTAACACCATGAGAGTCAAAGGTTGTGCAGTTATCCAGGTCCCAAACATTAATCTTTTACGTGCATTTAGTTAAGTTTTAAAACTTAATTCTTCTTGTTCAGCCTTATTTCTCCTCAAACATCTCTGAAGTCACCAGGCTCATTTGGAACCACCAGAGCTCAGTCTGGTTCTTTGTTTTGGTCCATTTTCCTGAATGTGTGTTAGGGTACAAACATGGGGTTGCTGCAGTGTTCTGGAATAAGTTCACTTTTAAAAAGAATTCAAATGTATAGTAAAATATTTTGCAATCAACGTGCAAAGAAGCTTGATCTGAGAAGTGCAGTGTCATAAGGAATTAACCTCTCTTGCCTCACTGTTTGTTCCAGTACTATGCTCTTCAGATTTTGGAAACGGTTATCAAAGCACGATGGAAGATTCTTCCTCGAAATCAGTGTGAAGGTAAACGTTTATTTTGTGAAAAATGTCAAAAAGTACTTATCTAGTGGGTGTCTGAGCGGGGTGTTTGCTGCTGAGTTCTTTCTTTTTATTTTTGTTGTTGTTGTTTTAATGTGAAGTGCTGTTGCCATGTTGAAGACTATTACCCTACTAAGCATTCTGGTTTGTTTTCTGCTTGACTGGCTTGGCCTGATTGCTGCAAAGAGGTTCAATATTGCACTTCAGCAGCTAGTTCAGGAAGAAAATGACCAAAAACACCCAGATTTTCCCGAGCTTTGTGAGGGGCATCTTTCAGGGCGTACGAAGGAAGGATTTTGGCTATGTTTGGAGTACTTTCAAAATACTAAACCCTCCTCTTATCCTCATCCTTTATGCTTTAAGTTAGAAGATTGCCGCTTCTAGGTGATGAGTTTAATTTTCTTGCTAGCATGCAACTGTAATCCCTCCCATGTGTCCCTTAGCTTGCATAACTTGCCAGTAAAAAAGAAGACAAAATTTTTATTTTGAAAAGCAAGAACTTCAAAAGGAATCTGGATGTTTATAAATAGATGCACATTTTTTTTTCGCATTTTTATTTGTTGACATATATTTCCCACTTCTACAGAGGAACATTTCCATGTATTGCAGTGTAATGAGTTGATCCAGTCATTTTAGTGATGACCAAACATGTACGCTGACTTTAATTCTTGCCTAATTGCCTATTACACTGTTTTCTAGCTCTGTTGGTGAAATAGGTTTTAGGGCTTAAAAGTACAGACGGCTGAAAATTGCCGTCCATTTTTTTCTTGTATCAGCAAAGGGCAGTAATAATTCATAATCATTGTCAAATCGGTTGATTCTGCCTCCCTCCATTCTTCTATAATTTTGCTAAAAATTCATTTTTCCCATTGACCTAAGACTTACCTGCTTCTGACCGTAGATGCCTGAATTTTGTTCAAGTGGCAAACCCAGTGCAGGGCGACCGGCAAGTATGTCTTTTCCCCCTTGTGTCAGAGTATTGCCTCGTTTTCGGCTCCTCTCACTACACCCCAGCACACAGTTTTTCAGTTTAGCTGCAGTGCAGAAGCAAATAAAAGGGAGCTGAAAACACAGTGTTTTAAGATGCTCTGCTCACATTGCATATGTTGACTGTGAGAGCTTCAACAACGGCTTCAACTTCCACCGAACCCACCCAAAACTTTTTTTGCCCTGTAGGAGTTCAGTGGCAGTTGCAGTCCACATCCATATGCTTACCAATATGTTGTGCAACAGTGTTTAAATGGAGGACCACACCCGCTTGTGTGTGACCAAATTCGTGATCAAATTGGCAGAAATAGCAAATGAAATGCCAGCAGAGTGTGTGAGGGTTACTGATAAAGTGCTCCAGGCAGCTGGTCATGTCAGGATATGTTTCTGTGGATGGTTTACTGCCGCCCGTTTAACATTACCTTTTCTATGTCTTTATGTATTTGTTAGGTATTAAAAAGTATGTTGTCGGACTGATTATCAAGACTTCATCAGACGCATCAAATGTAGAGGTGAGTGCACTTAGAGTTGATGGTCTTTAAACTGGACATTTTTGCAGCTAATGCAGGCATAAAGTCAAGGATTTGGACAGAACAGGCAGGTATGAGCAACTTTTCCAAAGGTGAAAATAAGGGTTACTAAGGAAAATGTGTATTATTTCCTGGAATAATTGAGGAAACTGCAAAGATACCCCTTTATTTCATAAATCTTTCTAACTATTCTCTGTTGTGGTCCCCAACCTTCTTCAGGACCAGTTTAATGTCATATAACATTTTCACAGACCATATGAAGCTGAAGTGGGTGTGGATTTTTTTTTTGCCTCCAATTTCTCTTAACTTTCAGAGGTAAAGTTTATCTTCATCCTCTGTAAAATTTCTGCAGCTGCTTTAAACTTTATTTGTTCGCTAGATTTTGTAAAGAAACCATTAAAATGTGATATAGATTTTCCCTTATCCCATAACTGTCAAAGTAGATGCTAAAAAAATGAACTTCAGCCATGTCCAACTTTATAGGTGTGATGGATAAATACAAAAAATATCAAAATTATGGTCTGTAGAGACAGCTGTCACAATAAATCCATATTTGGAGTAAAGACTTCCTGTTTTTGTCTGTTAAATGCAGCTTTCTTTTATTTTGAAGTCGAATGCTCTTCTTCCTTTTCCTCACTGAATTTCTTTCTAAAAAAGAAAACTTTCCAAATACGTTGTTGGTTTTTAACTTTGTTAGCTTGTGGGTTTCAATTTAACGGTTGTCACTGCCGCTTTAAGAAAGCAGTGGATGTATTTTTGACATGTGACTGAATGACTTGACATGCGTCAAGAATGAGTCTGGTGGGGTGAAGAAAAGCCATTAGTTTTTCAAAATAAAACTTCCTTCAGAATCAGATTAGAAATAAAATGTAAAAAACTTTTTTTCCCCCTACTTTTTCCTCTGCAGACAGTTACTGGTCTGCACCCATTAGGTTGGGGACCAGTGCTCTAACGCTTTTGTCTTGTAAACTGCTCAGGTTATCTAAACTAACATGTTTTAAGTTTTTTTCCTCCCTTTTTTGAATTCTAAACCAGTGTGTTTCAGTGTGAAATCACAAACCTATAGCAACAATTAGAAACATTTATTGACTTTCCAGATTTAGATTAAGTTTACTCAAAATTAGAAACTTAACACATCATTTCCAGCCTTTTGTTTTATTAAAATGTCTCTAGAATTAAACTTTGGGAAAAATAAAACGTGTTGGTACTATTTATCAATTGACAGCTTGTCCTAAACTGTCATTTAGTTATTTAATAACAAACAATTTATGTTAATGTTAAAACACGGTCACAAGATAAATGACTCTTTAAATGGAGTTAAATTTACTTCAGTGTAAAAAGTTTGGTTTTTGTTCTGAAGCTTTTATTTTGATTGGTATTTGTACTGAGACGGATAAAGCAGGTAAACAGACAGATTGGTGTTCTTCATAAGACTTTAATGAGGTGGTGAAATGACAGATCCTACAGTGTAACTGAATCTGACGACTTTGTATTTGTCTCCTTACTTTTTAGAAAGAAAAAGTGTACATTGGCAAGCTGAATATGATCCTTGTTCAGGTAAGATTTGCCTCACAAGTTCCTCTGAAAGGCTTTAGTCTGACGATGTCGTCTGTCTTTGTGGTTTCAAACCTCTGCCCATAAAGTTTGTGTTTCTGTGCGTCACAATTTGAATTTCAGTGTGACAAGAACGCAGGCTTTATCTGGAGCTTTCTGTATTTTATCATAATTTGATTTTAAGATTTTCATTGAAGATTACAAAATATTGCTTACCGTCTTCTAAAAAGACAATTTGAAAGTTGTTTCTGGCCAGCAAACTTCCACTTGAGTTAGAAGACAGCTAAAGTAATCAACAAGTTCAGTAATTAGTGATGTGGTGTTTGAGGTTTCTGCTCCCTTTTCAAACAAACTCATGGTTTTCTACTGATGTCTATGTATGTATAAAGCAAAAGTCATTGTCTTGAGATCATAACAGAATTACTAATTTCCTCTAGAAAGTGAGCTGTAATTTTGTTCTGTCATTTCAAGAAAAAACAGTTGTCATTGCACTAAATCCAGTTAAGTTTTTTTTCTATTTAAACTCTGAAGGTTTTCATAAACTGCTTTTTCATCTCTACACTTAAAACGGTTAGTCAAAAACTATTATTTGATTTGTATAAAACTTCTAAAACTCCACGCTGAGTTGTGCAACAAAGAATACTTTATCATTAAATATTTGAAAGTTTATTAAGAAACCTTTGTTATTATTGACGCAAATGTGACTCATTTCAAAATAAAAGTCAAGGATTTTTTTTTTTTTTTTTTTTTTGGGACAACTCAATCCAGAACGGTCTGGAAAAACAGATTCCAACTGAGTCATGAACATACCCATAAGGCTTAAAAGGTTCATAATGTATAGAAGCGAATGTGACTCATATTTCAAAATAAAAGTAAATGCCAGAAATGCTTTTTTATTTTAACAATATAGCTGCATATAGCTCAAAAATAAAAGGACATCTCAATCCTCTGAATGGCTTTTTCTTTTTCTTCTCCAACACAGCTCATTCTGTAACTTTATTAAAATTATAAATAAAATGGCATTTGACAATTCAATTTCAAAATGTTCATTTGTACCAAAATTCAATAAGAAATATCAAATTTGAAAATTAAAATGGATTACCAGAAATGCTTTTTCATTTTCATAGGCTGTAAAGTGAACGCAGCATCGGCTCATCTCGTTCCGAC
Organism: Adrianichthys oophorus; assembly: GCA_036245035.1. Classification (NCBI taxonomy): domain Eukaryota; kingdom Metazoa; phylum Chordata; class Actinopteri; order Beloniformes; family Adrianichthyidae; genus Adrianichthys; species Adrianichthys oophorus. Next base: position 20,384,817 of record BSAI01000096.1, read on the forward strand.
ATCAGGGCACTAAAGATATATTGTTGCTAAGCTCGAGTGTAAACATTCTCCATTTGTTATCCTGCAGGTTTTTTTTAATCGATGTTTAAAGTCGGTAATATTTTTCCTAATAAACTTTATTGACAAACAATGTAAAACAACAAAAAACTGAGTGCCTCAGGCGGGTCTTAAATGTGTACACATAGCAGAAGAAACAGACGAAACAGCAAGAAAAAAAAACAAACGAAAATTATAATTTTATATAATATGAGGAAAAAGAATCAAATAATCTTCAGGGTTCAATAAATTTAATAAAAAAAAAATCAAATTAGTTCAAATTGCTTTTTTGTTTCGAAGTTGTTTGATAATGTTACAGTACTGATTTCATTCAAAAATGTTGTAATCTAGGAGGTTTGGAGTTAGACCATTTAGCTTTAGTGAATATTGAATTTTGCCAGCAATAAAAACAACTGTGTAGTGAAAATAAAGTCTTTGTCTACTTTGTCACTAAGGTATCCAGAATAATTTCTTAATCCAAAAATTTTAGGGTTTTTTTGTTAAATTTCCACTCTAAATTCCAACTTCCATCCAAAACATATTTGTATGTTTGCAGTCCACAAACAGATAATAAATTATTTCCTCTTGAGTCCCACAGCGTGTACAAGATCGGTCCATGTCAACAGCAAAATCTACTCAAAGTTTTTTTTAGCAGAATACACTTGTTTTACTTTGTTATTTAAAAAGTAATCCGACCAATCCTATTTTCATATTATGTACAAAAAATATTTATTCTTGAATTGCACAATACTGTTATTCCAAATAAAACAAGATGTTGAAGAGAATTTGTGTTTATAAATTAGTTTCCAGGCCAGCAAGGTTTGCTAATAAAAGTTTGAAAGTTTTGTGGGTAATTTTTTGATCTTGAACTTATTAATCTCTCCCATTGTGTCAAATATATGGTTGGGAAATGTGTTCCAGATATTGTCTATATAAACGACTATTGTTCATCCCTTTGCAAATTTCAGGATGTAGATTACATTAGGTGACCTGAGATGCCCCTTCAAATGTAATATACCGGTAATAGCGTATGTCTTCTAATAGAAGCCCAGGCGTTTATTCCAAAAATGTGGCAGCCAGCCTGGTGTTTATTAGAGACCGGCACAGACAGAATGGTGATGGTTAATGGGTTCATGTCACAAAATGTAGACAACAATATCAGATGAACATTTCAGGATTTATTGAAATGATGAGAACATAGTATTCTGTTCTAAATAGCTCTGGCTGTGAACGTTTCCCCTTCTTTGAAGCATCATCAATCTCTGTATCAAAAATCCTCTGAGCAATGGATATTTCTTCTTTGCTGATTCCTCCTCATCACCTCTTGATTCACTCAGATTCTTTGTCGGATGATCTGCTCACAGAACATCTCGTAGCTGACATCAAAGGCTTCTTCATTTCTGAAACAAACAAACATATATAATACATTAAGTTTGCAACAAATAATGCATCTAAAGACAATATAAATGTGCAGCCTGTGCCAATTTTTACATTGGCCACATATTAAGTCTTACATTTCTTCTGTGGTCCCAGTTTCAGTGGGGTTGTTGAAGAACCTGGTGTACTGATGGAAACAGGACTTGTTATATCGAACTTTGACAGCTGTGCAGTCTTTATCTTTAATGTGCTAAAGAGACCCAGAGTCTTCCTTCATCTCAGCAGCTTTGAGGAACAGACCTTTAAAGAATGAAAATAACAACACGCTCTGTCTGTATATGTGTATTACACATATTTATTATAGAGACAAGTCAAATAACAGTTTTTGTGTTGAATCTAATGGGCTGTAGAAAGCTAAAGCTAAAATTTTTCAACTCCTGTCCCTAAATGGGAATTTAACACAAATAAAACCTAGAACAATTAACATCATATACAGGACCCTACATGAAAACATGTACTACAAGTCTACTTAAGTTCAAATCATCACAACTCTTTACAAAATACTTGAGTAGTGTCTGTGAGAGTGGAAGAGACTGAGAGACGGGTTATTTCCCACATACCTGCTGATGTGCTCTGTGAAGATGATGCTTCATGCATTTGCTGGACACAGTGATGTATTTATCCTCTTTTTATCATCTGATGGACAAGACAGGCAGAACTTGACCAGAGGACAAAACAGATGAACTCATTATTGATTGTAGTTTCTGGGAATTTTTCAGTCGTTAATCCTGACGTGGTTGAGGCTCAGACTCGACTCTTTATGCTCCATGGACACCTGGACGTTGTCTTTTACGTTTGTGAAATAAATCCAAGCATCTTTTAATTGATAAATCTTCTGTAACATGTTGGATGAAAACCAGCGCCTCCTGGAACAATTGTTGAAGTCCATTGTAATGCAGTGCTGGCTCGTCTCTCAGCAGTTGTCTTGGACTCACCACTCAAACAAAGCCGTCGTTCAATGCAGTTTAATAATGTTTCCCATCGTTTGGTCATAAATCCTAAAATACTTTTCCTTTGACAGACAAAATGTGCATGTAACACCTTTGAAATTGCTTTATTATACGTTTCAGAGTCTTTTCCTCCTACAGACAGACTGTCACGTTCGCCACCATCTTGGAAAATGCTGCTCTCCTATTGGACCAGCAGCTTACAAGTGACCAAAACCGTTGCGCGTATGTAAACATGTGCTAGTAACATAAATATTACAGACTTCAAACATCGGTTAAAAAAGACTACAGGATAACACATGGAGAACGTTTACACCGGAGCTTAGCAACAATATATCTTTGTAACTGCGCAAAAAGTCTTTAGTGATGTCTGAAAGAGATGAGCTGATGGTGTTTTCACTTTACAGCCTAGTGACACTCAGGAAAAAAGAAGAGCGAGCACTGATGTCAAAGTGAAACTGATTTTTGAGACACATTTTGCGCTGTGAGATTTGAAGACATAATTAATGCAGTTACAATGTGAAAATGAAAAAGCATTTCTGTTAATCCATTTTAATTTTCAAATTGGATATTTCTTATTGAATTTTGGTACAAATGAATACTAGAGAACTTTTTGAAATGGAATTGTCAAATGACATTTTTTTAAATCATTTTAATGAAGTTACAGAATGAGTATGTATCATTAATGTATCAATAATCTTTTTTAAATTAGCATTAAATAATTAAAAGTTGTGTTTAATGTGTCAGTATTTAATTAAAATTCAATTTTAAATGGTTAAAGGAACATGTATTTATTTCATGGTTTAATGAATAATATAATGAAACATTTCATGGTCTCGTTTGCAGCATTTCATTACGTCCCATCAAACTCAGAGGGCGGGCCTAACAGATCATCTGTACTCCATTGCTCTCTTGGCTTGTTTAAATCTCATAATGGCGCAGAACTGCTGATGAAACTTGGGAATTGATTTAAGTTTTTATGGTTGTGCCTGGCATTTCACCCACATACAACATGAGTTTCATGAGGTTAGCAGTCCTGCTTTCACATTCTCTCTAGGTCGCTAAAAAAGATCACGAAGGTCATCGTCACTGAAGCCGCCAGGGTAAGGTTTAGACTGCAAGAGAATAACTGAGTACAGATGATCTGAGTTAGGCCCGCCCTCTGAGTTTGATGTGACAGTTTGACAGATAATGCAATGAAATGCAGCAAACCTACCATGAAACAATTCACTAAATCAGGAAATAAATACAAGCGTCTGAAATCATTTAAAATTGAATTTTAATTTAACATTGGCAGATTTAATGACACTTTTAATTATTTTACGCCAATTTTAAATAAATAACAGCACATTTCTTTAATCATTTCATAATTAATATATTTATTTCCATTTGTCTTTTTTATCCCACATTAGACAATTAAATAATTATGTCATTAAATATTTAAATGCGCTTTTTATATTTTAATGCCACATACGTTTAAACATTTATTTTCCAATTTAATTTTTTTTATGACAAAGTTTTATAATTAATGTCACATTTCTTTAATAGTTTAATGTTGTATACATTTATTTCAGTTTGTCTCTTCCAGTCCTCCATACTTTGTAAGTTTGTGTACTTGCTGTGTAATCAGCCCCTACTGGCGTTTCAGTGTACTGCAGGTGTTGCTCATGGGGTTTTATCAGAACAGCACTTTTTTAAAGCAGATCAGCATAACATTGCATAACATTTACTGCTGTTCTCCATACTCTGTTTCATCGTTACCGGTAGTTTTTTAAAGCTGGGGGCAGTTGAAGTGTGTGTTTGAAAGGATGTTGTGGTCAAAGCTGCTCATGGGTTTTGCGTGTCATTGTGTTCATGTAGATTTCCTATCTCCTTTAAAACAAAGTAAAACCCTGCAGAGTTTCTGCTGCAGTGCACGACAAAAGCCTGTGGTGCTGCAGGACAAGACTTCAAGGAAATGATCCCTTTTCTTTATCCCTATGATTTCACCCAGAAGACTCATCATGTGACCTTTTTAACAATAATAATTGGTCAACTAAGTTGACCTGGTTTGGGTTCATTTGTATACGTTTTAGAGGTTAAAAGCTTCTATTGTTAGATTTTTGGAGAGATGTCTGTAAAGCAGAGGTACCAAACCCCTCCATGTCAGTCACAGCAGCCTGTCTGCTCCTGTCTGCAGATCCTGAAGCAGGAGTGGCCCAAGCACTGGCCAACGTTCATCAGCGATATCGTAGGGGCGAGTCGCACCAGCGAGAGCCTTTGTCAGAACAACATGGTCATTCTGAAGCTGCTCAGCGAGGAAGTGTTTGACTTCTCCAGTGGCCAGATGACCCAAGTCAAAGCCAAGCACCTGAAGGACAGGTCAGCAGGTCGCACAAACACTAATCACAACAACAGTGTCAGATAAACATGAACCTAACAGAAAAAAAAAACTGCCTTATATATCAAATTCAGAACTAAAGTCTTTTGGTTAAAGGTTTAATGTGGGATTAGCCTGAGAAAAAATAGAATATTTGTTGATTTAACTTCATTTTTGCTTTAGTTGTGTAATTGTGACTGGGGCTGCCCCGGTCCAATTCCAAGTCATTTGAGTTTGAGTATGTGCTCATATTGATCCAATACGTTTGTAACACATTTAAAAAACGAATACATTTTAAGAACAGATCCAGGTTTTCATTTTATTAACAGTCTTTTTATTACTTAACACTTAAACAGTTCACTTCTGTGAAGTAGCTTGAGCAATCATGCAAAAGTAGTGTAACTATGAAGTAGAGATGGTTAAAGCTTCAGAGCTATTGAACATTTCTGATCAGATGTTATTCACATCGCCATTAAAAGATCTTAAAAATAATGATGACTTTCTTCCTAAATTGTCGTAGTAGCATAAAAGTGATAACGAGTAGGCCTTTATTATACAAGGAACTATTGCGATATTAGTGATCAATATTGCAATGATGGCATGACTTGCGATACATGAACATATAGAAAAAAACTAAAAGTAACTAATATATCTATTCCATTTTACTGCAACAGTTTTGTTTAAAAATAAAAGCAAAAAGGTCAGCATAACTTAAATTAAACTCAGAATGACCCACATCTATTTGGGAGACGAGCATCTAAAATAAAAGGGTTTCATTTGATCGTCCAGCGCCACAGGGTCCATCAGATTGATCAAACACATAAAGGGATTTATTTGATTCTTTAAATACTTCAAGCTCCCGTGAGATTTTGTTAGCATTTGTGTAAACATTTAGGGGAACCATTTATCACAGTTCACGCTTCTTTTGTGATATGTGTATCGCACACGCTGATATCATGACAATAAATGTGATCACTACTCCCTTCCTTGCACTTTGTAGATGGTCCTTTAGCAGCCGTATCACTGCAGTTTCTATGTTGGCAGCAAGGACAGAGCAATTCTCATCCAAAAGAAACAAATGCCTTTGTAGGTTGTGGTTTGAAGTAGGACAAACCAATAGAGACACCTTTAAATTTTTATGAAAAGCCAGGAAGTATCAATCTATGAATTTCTTTCTTACTTTACCAAACTTTTTTTTTTTTGGTGCTTCCTGCTTAAACTAGTGTCGTATTCTGCTGCGCTTTTTGGTAATATAATGTCTTGATCTGTTCATGAAATGCAGCCTTCTACTAGGGCATTTATTTGAAATGACAAGCTTTAATTATACATCACTGATCTAAATAATAAAATAAATATTCACTCCTTGATTGGGATACAACATCTGATTCTGATCGAGTGTGATACTATGTGATTGGGCCAGATTTCCAATCAGATAATCTGACCCGGACATTCCTACTCATACCTCACTAAATCAATTCTAAGAGGCTGTAACATGGTGAAAAAAGTCAGGTTATATAAATGTTCATTGTTTAGATTAACTGTATGGTTTGTTCCTATTACCAGTTATTACAGGATGTCTGTATTTCTGATTGTTTCCTTTAGCATGTGCAATGAATTCTCCCAGATCTTCCAGCTGTGTCAGTTTGTTATGGTACGTGAATCACCATCATCACCTTTCTGTTGCTGTGCTTTTTCATTTACCACCCTAGCATTTCCTTTAACCGGTTGTGTCTGCGGTTTTACCTACAGGAGAATTCCCAAAATGCCCCTCTTGTGCACGCCACCCTGGAGACCCTCCTGCGTTTTCTCAATTGGATTCCGCTGGGCTACATCTTTGAAACCAAGCTGATCAGCACGCTGGTGTACAAGGTGGGGAAGCAGACGCTTGTGAATAATGTGTGTTGAGTGCAAAGACACTGAAAACCTGCCTGACCTCTTCTCAGTTCCTGAACGTGCCCATGTTTCGCAACGTGACCCTGAAGTGCCTGACGGAGATCGCCGGTGTGAGTGTCAGCCAGTACGAGGAGCAGTTTGTCACGCTCTTCACCCTCACTATGTGTCAGCTCAAACAGGTGAGCCGAAGAACGGGAAAGTCACACATCCGGCTCAGGCGTAGGGTTTTTTTCTAACTTGGGAGTATCTGCGTTCAGATGCTGCCACTGAACACCAACATTCGGTTGGCCTACGCCAACGGGAAAGACGACGAGCAGAACTTCATCCAGAACCTCAGCCTGTTCCTGTGCACCTTCCTGAAAGAACACGGGCAGCTCATTGAGAAGAGGCTGAACCTCAGAGAGACGCTCATGGAGGTAGGACAGAATATTTTTAGTTGCAGAAACCTAATATTTAACAGGTGGCACTGGAGACGCTCGGGAAACGGGGGCAGCCTGGATCTACATGGCAGTACAATACCAAAAGATGTGGTTCCTACGCACTCATTTGTGTCTCTAATCTCCTGCTTCCTCAGGCTCTCCACTACATGCTCCTTGTGTCAGAGGTGGAGGAAACTGAGATCTTTAAAATTTGTCTGGAGTATTGGAACCACCTGGCAGCAGAACTTTACAGAGAAAGTCCGTTCTCCACGTCAACATCTCCTCTGCTGTCTGGAAACCAGCACTTCGACGTTCCACCACGTAGGCAGCTCTATCTGCCAGTGCTCTCCAAGGTGCTGCCAACACAACACTATCAACCCTGTCAGCTTTATTGGTGCTGTATAATCCTAAATGATTCAATAATGTGTTTGCAAGAGGTTCACAAACTTGCTTGCAGAAAAATCAGTATGCAGCAGCCACAGAGATGGGTTTTTAGTTGCACAGTTGCTGAAAATAGTTACTGAGTACAAACATGTAGCTTTTCCTCTCCTCTGTACTTATTTTTAAACCGCCACAAACCCTCGTGTGACATAAATCCGGATTTCAAATGAGAAGCGTGTCTTTAAATCAGCTCACTTTTCTGAGTTTAATGTCATGTGTGCAATGGCAGGTTCGTCTGCTGATGGTGAGCCGGATGGCCAAGCCGGAGGAGGTGCTGGTGGTAGAGAACGACCAGGGGGAGGTGGTCAGAGAGTTTATGAAGGACACGGATTCCATCAACCTTTACAAGAACATGAGAGAAACCCTCGGTATGAAACACAGAGACCATCTCTAAGTCCTGATGGTTTGTGTGACGGTTTGTGTGGATTTACAAACTGTATTCTTAAATTGTGAACCCCACGGCCTCTTTAGAAACGACACGTGCAGCTTTACACCTGCTAACGGCAAGTTCCAGCAGAACGGAACTGGGTGGAGTTAATGATTAGGAGTCCAGGTAGTTCTTCTGTGATCCAAGTTTTCCATCATGTATGTTTAGAAAAGTTGGTTTCAGTCAGAGAGACTGGTCAGTCAGGTTAGTCTCTCATTATCAGTACTTCTAGTTTCACATCTTCTTAGCTTAATCTTTTTGTTTCTTAGTTATAAATATGTTTTTTTTTCCTTCCACATTAATGATTTACTAACTTGCGTGGGTAATTTCCACCCATCCAGAAACGTCTTCATTCATGAGCAGCTGTGAGTTTGACTCAGAGTTGCAGTACCAGATTTCCTCCACTATTGGACACTCTGGATTATCAGTCAATAAATGGTCTATTTTTGAACTGTCATATAAGGCACATTTAACAAGACAAAAGAGTCAGTCTTTAACTCACAGTAACTCTAGAACTTTTTTGAGAACATCTTTTGTGGTTCCACAAAGAGATGCAAGTTAGATGCATCAGAAACGAGGAAAGCAGGCGCCTTTTGAAAGTGTGTCTGTCTGGGAAAGACGGCACTCTGACCTGAACAGAAAAAGCAGTTTTCACTTAAAGATGGATGTAAGGAAAAGTAAAGCGTTAAACTATACCAAGTTAGACGGGAGGATTGTTCTTTAACATGTGAACTGTAGCTGCTACAGTTGAGTCGGAGTTTTTACCTGAAATCTTACTTGTATTTTCTGCGGCGTCGTTTGTAGATTAAAGAGCTGTAAATGCCGTCAGGACTGATGTGAAAGTGTTCTGCTGCTCTCTAGTCTATCTGACTCACCTGGATTATGCGGACACGGAGCGCATTATGACTGAGAAGCTTCACAACCAGGTGAACGGTACCGAGTGGTCCTGGAAGAACCTCAACACCCTGTGCTGGGCCATCGGGTCCATCAGTGGAGCCATGCATGAAGAGGATGAGAAGAGGTTCCTGGTTACAGTCATCAAGGTGTGGAAAATGCGTTACCATATGTAAAGCATTAAGATAGTTTAGATAAGGCTGTGGATCATCACTTTGGTGTCTTTTTCTGGACGAAAAAAAAGTAACGTATGTATTTATTCACCATCACTTACACCTTTATTGAGAGGAGATCCGAGCCAACAAAACATAAGAGATAAAAACACAAAGATTTTTGAAAAGGAATTTGTCACTTCCAACAATGTTGCACTCAAAAGCTTTTCTGTCAACTTCCTGGTCAACTTTAGCAGGAGTCAAGACATAAACTTCACTCTGGCTTTAGATCGTTTAGCAACAAATCCTGAAAATGTTTTCCACAGTTTTCCATCTTCAATGTTTAGCTAACTCCAGTTCCAGTAGATTGATGACAAGAAGAAAGTAAATGAAGATACAGCAACACCTTTTGAGCAGATTAAACTATTTATTTTTCTCTAGTGTTTGTTGATTTTAAAATAAACGCTGTTCCAAGAAGCCGTAATAAAATCAGTATTTGACAGAGTAAACAGAGCATAGCATGTATGTTTCTGTGTTCTTATGCCCAGTGATCCTCCTGTGGTGCTGCTGTTTGATCAAAGAGAGTTTTGTTTTCCATGTCGTCTCGGTTTCTGGATGATCTTGTTCATGTCGTTTCCAGGATTTGTTGGGTCTTTGTGAGCAGAAGCGAGGAAAAGACAACAAAGCTATCATTGCTTCAAACATCATGTACATTGTTGGCCAGTACCCGCGCTTTCTCAGAGCTCACTGGAAGTTCCTCAAGACCGTGGTCAACAAGCTGTTTGAATTCATGCACGGTGAGAACTTCAAAATGAACGAAATTTTCAGACTTTGACTGTGATGCCTCCGCATGGATAACAGAGCTAGATGAAGACCTTTTAAACAGTCCTTGGTGCTGCTCTGTGATTGTGTTCAATTTCTGCAATCTGGGAGATGGCCTTGAACTGAACACGGCAGCCGAAAGTGCAAAAACAAAGATTTCGGAACGCCAGACGTGCAAAACAAAAGACATGTCAGATTTAAAGCCATCATTAAATCGAATGTCAAAAGTTGATTAAAGAAAATGTCAAAGAAGCTAAAACTGAGTCTTCCATCGCTCTACTTTCTGACCAGAAACCCATGACGGTGTTCAGGACATGGCGTGCGACACCTTCATCAAGATCGCTCAAAAATGCAGGCGCCACTTCATCCAGGTGCAGGTGGGAGAGGTGATGCCCTTCATTGACGAGATCCTAAACAACATAAACACCATCATCTGTGACCTGCAGCCTCAGCAGGTGAGCAGATCTTCATCACAGCAGGTGTGTTTCCCACATTAGCAGAACACCGTCTCACATGGAGCATCGCTCTGTGCAGGTCCACACGTTCTATGAGGCAGTGGGCTACATGATCGGGGCTCAGACGGACCAGGCTGTTCAGGAGCACCTGATAGAGAAGTACATGCTGCTGCCCAATCAAGTGTGGGACAGCATCATCCAGCAGGCCACCAAGGTCAGACCCGCTGGTTATGTCACTTGCATGGGTGATGGAGGCAGCCCGTTCATTCCTCCCTCTGTGCCTCTTCTGCTCAGAACGTTGACATCCTGAAGGACCCAGAAACCGTCAAGCAGCTGGGCAGCATCCTGAAGACCAACGTCAGAGCCTGCAAGGCTGTGGGACACCCCTTCGTCATCCAGCTGGGACGGATTTACCTGGACATGCTCAACGTCTATAAGTGCCTCAGCGAGAACATCTCCGCTGCCATTCAGACAAACGGTGAGAGACGTGGCGTTTCACATAGTCCTTGTGGCATGAATCCCATGCTGGTTCTGACAGAACAGACTCTCGAGGAGCTGCTCCTAAACTCTGATTCCTGGCACGTTTTGTCTTTTTTTTTCTGCTGATTTTAAAATCTCTAGTCCGAGTTATTTTGTAGTTTTGTTCTTCAGCTAAATCAGGGCTCTGCAGCTTTAAAGACTTAAAGAACCCATTTGGGTTAGTTTCTTACTGCAACGACAGCTGCAGAGTCACACTTTCTGCTTAGAAAAATACATGTATATAAAAATACATTCATTAATAACATCTAACTTTGAAATATTTATAAAAGTGCTACATTTTTTAATTGTAAAAACTTTTTTTTTTACTTTTGACAGAAGCACATCAAAGTTTTTTTCCAAATAAAATACTCCCTGCATTAGATAAGATAATATGATGAGAATATGGGCTTTAAGCTCATTACTCACAATAGATTAAACCTTTTTCTATAACTTTTCTGTTATCCGACATGTTAAAAATCTAAACATGGGTATCAAAACTGTGTTAACTAAAGCAACATGACCAAAGCTACAAACTAATTGTTTATTCAAAGCATTTTGCTTAAACGAAAGAGCCACAATGGAGGGGTAAAGGAGCCACACGTTACGGACCCTGATCTGAATGAACCATTGATGACTAACCTGCACAGATTGTGGTTCAGCTCCAGCAGGCAGAGCTGAAGGTCTTGCTGTGGTTTGTGTTTACGCTCCTCCGTCTTATCTCAGTAAAATGTCTTGTGTTGTAGGCGAGATGGTCACCAAACAGCCGCTGATCCGGAGTATGAGAACGGTGAAACGAGAGACACTGAAACTGATCTCAGGCTGGGTCAGCCGATCAAACGACCCACAGATGGTGAGAACGGGACTGCGCTTTCAAAACATCCGAGCTCGTCTTTGGAACTCTGATTGTGCTGTGGGGTTTGTGCTGACGCCATGTTTGTGTCTCTCTGCTTCCTTTCTAGGTTGGAGAAAACTTTGTCCCTCCACTGTTGGATGCCGTCCTCATTGATTACCAACGCAACGTCCCTGCAGCCCGGGAGCCCGAGGTCCTCAGCACCATGGCAACCATCGTTAACAAACTAGGCGGTCACATCACCAGCGAAATCCCCCAAATCTTTGACGCGGTCTTTGAATGCACACTAAATATGATCAATAAGGTGAGATTGTTGGGCCTCACATGGATGTTTCTGTTCAAACCTGAACCCAGTAAACGACAAAGCCCTTTTTCTCTTTCTTGGAACAGAACTTTGAGGAATTCCCGGAGCACAGGACTCACTTCTTCTACCTCCTCCAAGCCGTGAACTTGCACTGCTTCCCTGCTTTCCTGGCCATCCCTCCAGCCCAATTTAAGCTGGTGTTGGACTCCATTATTTGGGCCTTCAAACACACCATGAGGAACGTGGCCGACACCGGTACGGCTGCACGGCTGAACACGCACATCTGTTAGAAATGACAGCATTAGTTACACAGTACAGCCAAATTTAAGATTGTGTTCTTATCAATTTGAATATTTTATATGTACGACGGATTATTAGAGCCACCATAAAAAAATACATTTACGAGATAAATGTATGAGAAAGACGTAATTTTCTGAGAATAAAATCGTAATATTACATAGGAGAAAAACATTCAAATATTTACAAGAACGAAGTCGTACAGCTGAGAAAAAAAGTCGTAAGAATACAAGAATAAACTCGTAGAATTTTGAGTAAAAGTCCACTTTTTATGATAAGATATTTCCATGAATTATAAGTCGAGAATTTACTAGATTAATCAATTTATGAGTCAAGAAGGTGTTTACTAAGGAAAATTGAGACAACAAAAAAATGAGACATACATTGGAGCATACGTTTTCAAATAAATGTATTACTTTATTCTCATAAATTTAAACTTTTTTCTTAAATATGTACGATTTTATTCTTGTAAAATTAAAACTTTTTTCTTATAAATGTACGATTTTATTCTCATACAGTTTTGGTAAACCATTGGCCGACAGTAAAGTTAGACGGCTAATTATATTATCTCACATAGATTTCTATGATATGGTTATGATATGGTGATTATACCATCCTCATAAGTAGCTGCATTGATGGATTCAGTTGGCAAGTAATGTGAATGGAGGTTTACACGCCAACTTTACCTTTGAAAAAAAGGTGGCCTCATAAAAATGATTTTTTTTTCCCAGAACTTATTTCAGTAACTGAACTTCAGTCTTATTTTTTTCCACTATGAAAAAAATGTGATTGTTTTACTTTAAAATTAAACCTTTCACCAACACTTTACTTAAAAGATTTATTTACTGCCAGTGACAGTAGCGCATCACATTTGTTTAGTCTTAATACTTAAAATCTAACATTATTTGGCATTTTAGAGCAAAAATTACATTGGCTGAAGATTTTTTTTTTTTTTTTACTATACTCTACTATATTTATGAAGATGGCAAATCAATAATCTCGGACGTTCCAAATATTCATAATTGAACTTTTGGGACCAGATCGTGTTACTTGTAACAGCTGTATGCTGGCGATGCCTCAATAAAACACGCTCTTTGACATAGCGTAACTCTTGAACCATTAATACGATCAAAGGGATCGGCTGATTCTGAAACGCCTTTTTATCTCGATTTTACACCGCTACGCAAAGCGGCTTTTCTCTTTGTCCAGATCAGCTGATTTACGTTGATTGCCTAAATATTTTACGATTGTAAAACTTTGAATGTCAGCGTCAGGCTGCTTTTCTCAGCTTCAGAATCCACTGGAATTATGTTTGTTGCATAAAGATTAAAAAAATGTCAAAAGAATGGAAACGCTGAATCTAAAGCTCTAGTGTTCAAATGTAACATTATTCTACATGTTTACGTAAAAAAAAAAAAAAAACAGTCTTTTTTAAAAAAAAACACGCACTCTGCAGAAGCATTAGGACTTTGTCTTGGACTTCCGGCTGAAATGTGTGGGATCACGTTGGTAATCAAATCCTAACTGGTTCGGCTCCCCCAGGTCTGCAGATTCTGTACACTTTGCTTCAAAACGTGGCTCAGGAGGAAGCGGCTGCTCAGAGCTTCTACCAGACGTATTTCTGCGACATCCTGCAGCACATCTTCTCTGTGGTCACTGACACGTCACACACTGCTGGTGAGGATTTCCTTCCAGGATTCAAACCAAATAGGAAATGCGTCTTCTGTAGATGATCAGATGAATGAACTCTTGCATCTCTGATGGGGCCTTCAGATCTGGGCTGAGTGTCTGTGTGTGTTTGCATCTGCAGGCCTGACGATGCATGCATCCATCCTGGCTTACATGTTCAACCTGATAGAAGAAGGGAAGATCACAGCACCGCTGAGTCCTGCCAACCCCTCCAGCAACCAGATGTTCATACAGGAATACGTGGCCAACCTGCTGAAGACTGCCTTCCCCCACCTGCAGGAGTATGTGAAACATTGCGCAGAGCGTCGGTCCTCAAACAATCGTGGTGGTCTTTAACAGAGCTGTGTGCTTCTGTCTGATAGTGCTCAGGTGAAGGTGTTTGTGACGGGGCTGTTCAGCTTAAACCAGGACATTCCTGCCTTCAAGGAGCACCTGAGGGACTTCCTGGTCCAAATAAAGGTAAGCTTCCTCTTGTTACAGTCTGCAGTCCTTCAGCTCTTGCTCCTCTGCTTTGATGTGACCAGAAGCGGACGTCTGGACGTTGTTTTCTTTGATCAGACGGCTCCGCGTACCTGCAGCTTTGTTGTTTGGGAAGCAGGAGCTTTGGCTCTTCTCACAGGGGTTATCAGGCCCAGCATGCCTTGCTGCTTAGCTGCTGTTTCCACAAATAACACTCACATGGAAAAGGTTGTCCTTCAAAGTCAGTTGATGCTTTTGTTGGACTTGACCCAATCTGTTAAAAATCATAGTTTTTGTTTAATTAACAGCCTTTTTTCTGATGAAGGAGGACATTCATAAAGAAAATTAGGCCTAAAATTGCATTTCTGAGTATTTCTTTATTCAAATTATTGTGAATCAGGAGCAGAGGAAAAATTACAGTTCGAAAAACCGCACATTTGTGGCGTAAAAATATGCTGGGCGACAAGGGCAGAGCTACAGGAGACATTATTTGCTGCAACCCCAGCAAACTCACACACAATTTCTGAGTCAACATTTGTATCATAATTGACAAAGATTAAGAAATCATCAATACAAGCTTGTTTAAGCATTGCAAAAATGACAAAAGCAGTACTTTTTAAAGAAATTCTGAGCCCCTAAAATTATTTGCTAACACCCCTGTATTGCGTATGCCGGTCCATCTGGGCTTTCAGCGTCCAGGCCTTAGCCAAAATCCTTGCCTTGCTGTCCATCCAAGAGGAAATTTGTGTTTTATTATTTCCCCCAGTTTGCTGCAGAACACTTTGAATTGAGAGCAACAAGGGTTCTTATGAGCCACTCATAAGCAGAGAGCACCAGAAATGTTAGTTGGGGGGGGTGAAGAGCTGTAAGATAGCGGGAGAGATTGTAAACAGAAGGTTGATGGGAAGTGGGGGCAGGGTTGCTCTGCCCCAACGGTCCCACCTACAATTTAGAGGGGAATTTCTAATGAACTTCTGAAGTTTTTAGCTAGCAATCAATAATAATAATCAGAATAAAAAGACCACTGGGAACTCTGAAAGTAGTTCAGACAATTGAAGTGGGGCTTAAACTGCCGGTGTAGACGACTACGTTCACGCCGTGTGTGAATGAGCTTGTGACCTCTTCTGTGTGGCAGGAGTTTGCGGGTGAGGACACCTCAGATTTGTTCCTGGAGGAGAGGGAGGCCTCGCTCCGGCAGGCCCAGGAGGAGAAACACAAGATCCAGATGTCAGTGCCGGGCATCCTCAACCCCCACGAGATGCCAGAGGAGATGTGTGACTGAGCCGCAGCTCCAGCTAACCTGTACAGTATCCAGCAAACACGCAAACCACAGCAAACCCAGAGAGGCACTTGTGCGGCGGGAGGCGGCCCGCCCTCCACCGAGCGCACCGTTCCGGTGGACGTTTATTGACCAAATTTCTGTCAATACTATGTAAATGAATACCGCGTCACCCTGTGGCCCTTTTTACATAATCCGCGTTTTGTATGGAGATTTTGTGTATGACCTTTCCACAGCTGTTTAATCCACGTTCATGTTTGGTTGTTCTCCACTCCATCGAGCATCTGCATGATAACCTAAAGATTCAGACTCTCGGTTTGGTTTCCTGTTCCCATCTCGGCCGTTCTGTTCACTCATTGGTTCAATTGTAAATGTTTTCTGTGGACAGCGTGGGAAAATGGCATAGAAGCTTCTAGAGTGGCGTCTTTCAGGCCCCGCCTCCCTCCCCAGTCAGGTGGGACAATGTGAATTTGACAGAAGATGAATGAAGGCTGCGAGGTGCTGCTGCGTCTGCAGGAAGGGAAAGCAAACGTGTGCATATCATCCCAGTTGTATAGCATCTTTAATACCACGGGAACATTTTCTTTGTGTTCTGTTTTTTTGTTTTTGTTGTGGGTGTGCGCGCGCGTGCGTGTGTGTGTGCTGTCGCTTAGTCGACATCAGCGTTTTGTTTTCCTCTAAGAGGATCCTCACTCCGTTGGGAGCCTTCATTAATGGGATGTTTTCAGACATGGCGCAGGTATTTATGGCTTCTCGGATGGTCGCATCTTTTTAACAGCTCCTGTTGAACTCAGATGGCTTTTAGCATTCTCATTTAGATTGTTTACTGTGCTGTAGTGCTTCAAGACACTACCTTCTAGAGCAAATTTGAAACGATTAAACTGGGTTTACATTTAATTTTGTACTTTTGCATTTTTTTTTCACTTGTATTAAGTTCTGTCCAGATAACGTTTTCTTTTTGTCCAGAGAGCAAATTAGTTGCCAACGAGTTTAATTAAGACAGAATGTATAAGACCACCCATTTTCTGATGACAGATTTCTCTTTAAGGTGTTACTTTGTTGTGAACTTTTTGAACTGATTAAAGTTGAGAATTTTATAACCCTGATCTTTGTTTGGATTCCGTCATTCTCCAGCTTTTTACCATTGACTGTATATGAGAACTGGACTGAGCGACTCCTCCCTCTCATGTTCCAAACAGGAAGTACCCACTGGCTCCAAAAAGTCAAAATCCCATAGATTTCTATTGAGAAATAAACAGCTTTTTCTCAGTCATCATGTTTGTCAAAATAATCATTCTTGCTCTGACATTTTTTAACATGTTCTTGATGATCTTCGTTTTTTCTGTGATTCAAGTTATAAACTAAACTGACCAACCAGGTGCCTCAAAAGTAGGTGGTCTCACATCGAGTCTTCCAAACGACAGATTTCATGTAGCCCTCTTTCCAGTGGTAGGGGTGTGTCCTTCCAACAAGCTCACTCCTGATTGGTGAGAGTGGTAGCCAAAGAAATGTTGACTGACAGGGACCAATCACTGCTTACTGATGTCGTCTGGCTCTAATGCGGCAGCGTCTGTTTCAAGAAAAAAATGGCGACTGAGGTGACTTCATTTCAATGGAACAAGAAGTTTGTTGTTTTCAATGACTCACCCTTACTCAGTCCAGTTCTTGTATACAGTCAACTTTTTGTTCAAGGAAGCCCCGCCCCTTTCTGTCTGCTGTGTTTGAGAGGAAATGGCTGTTTTTATTTGGATTGACTCCAAAGCTTTAGTTTATCCAACATTTAAAATAAAAGTGTGAAGAACCAAGGTTTATTTTTTACTGTAAAATCCATTAAGGGATGAAAAAACATTTTTTTCTTCTAGGTGCCCCTCAGCCATAAAATTATAAACTTAGCATTCATTTAAATCTCAGTAGTTAAGTTAATAACTCTTTAAAAAGTCTCAGAGAGCCACTCTGGAGGTCTAAGGGCACATGTGGCCCCGGAGCCTCAGGTTGCAGACACCTGGTTCACTATTCTATTAGTAGAAACTGTTTTTTTTTTATTATAACCAAATAAAATCTTGTTTGACATCAGTTTGATTAAATTCAGATGTGAACGTTTGATCACGCAGATGAGTTTTTTTTTTTTTATTCCAGCAGCTTCTGCGTTTATTTTCTCTGCATCAAACCTGTGAATCCCCGTAGAACCCGTCCGAGGATGAAAACCACCTGTCATAAACATGAGACGGCGTCCACTCACTTCCGCTCAGAAGTTTGGCTTTGCTTCATGGCGTGAAACGCGATGCTACCAGTAATCCCTGCTGGCACGCCGCTCTCCCATTCAAGGATACAGCCTGCTTGGAGGCAAAGGAATGAGGCGCTGCGGCTCCCGCTCGTCATCCTGATGTATATATTTAGAAGGTTTGGGGTTTTCTTGAAAAAAACAATTCTGACTCAGCACTTCCTGTGGATGGATTTGGGTGGGTTTCCACAGCGACTCAGCAGCTCTGTCACACTGGCTGTTCGCTTGCTGTATTCAGCCTTCCGGCTGTAACTGGACCCCTTTCCTGACAGAGCCCCAATCATTCTCGGTATCTGCTGTTGAGGAGAAAGCTGGAACAGCTGGGTGACCCCCACCATCACACTCTACCCCCCACCTCAGCTCTGGAACTGTCATGGTTTTAGTCAACTGAAGGTTGGAACTCGGGTCAGAGTCCTGGCCACCACCGGCTAAAGTATTAGAGCGGGGGGGGGGGAGAGAGAGGTCATGTTCAAACTGGGGCAAAGGTGATTGTTCAGAACCCAGTGACCCCCTCAAGGTTATCTAGTGGAGGAAAGAGGAACAGCGGCTGGGTTGCATTTCTCATTTAATTGGTCCTAGTGTCACACAGTCACGATGCAGACCTTGTGGGAGAACACTGAAGGAAGATGAATACGGAACCGGAAGAGACTGTGAAGTTCTGACAGCCAGAACTTTGCTTTTCAAACAAGCAAAGAAAGCTGCAGAAGCTGTTTCTGCTAATAAAAGAGAGAACAGAGGCTTTTATTTTGAAATAAGTAGCTTTCTCTCTTTGACTTGCAGAAATCCCTGTAGGTTCAGAGGTGAACAACTAAAGCTCCAAGCTGAGCTGGACCCATGGTTCTGCCGCACAATCAGATCCAGGTTGTGGAGGGCGACGGTGCCCCATCACTGAGTTAAGCTGGGACCGGTGACTGAAGGGGTCATCAGGAGTTGTCCTTACGTCGTCCGGACTTGAGCGAAGCGCATTTTAGGCCTGTAGAGGCAGACAGGGAGGGAGATGAGCTCCTGACGGTGGTGCGTGCAGGTGCAGGCGCAGGTGTGTTGGTGTGCAGCAGTGAAAGGACCTGGGTGTCTTTTCGGCGCTCTGCCTGGCTTGGGATGAGCTCTTGAACTGCGCTTCGAGCCGGGCGTAGATTCCCCCTGGAGGCTGCACAGCAACACAAACACACATTCAAGAACAACAACGGCTGCACAAACAACTCCTGCAGCTCAACTATCGAGAAATAAATCCAGGTCAGGCCTGAACTCATCGTTTTGTTTCCATAAAGACCACAGACCTCTTTTGTGTCCTTGGATTTACTCAGCTCCTGATCTCCAAACCTCATCCTGGTCAGGTGACCAATGATCTCCACCATGCGGCGCTGGTCTGCAACACAACACAAAAGCAGAGGTTGACGTAAACCGGGCCTCTGCTAGATATCGGAACAACAGAGTTGGGCCTCACCTTCTTCCCTCTGGGCGTCCTGGTTGTAGCGCAGCGAACGGGAGACGTCCCACTTGCTCTTCTGGATGCTGACTCTGCAAGATAACGCCAGCAGTCGGAAAAACGGTTTGGTTTGTGGGGAAGATGTTGGAGCGTGAATGAAGGGTGGGGTCTGAACTTACGTGAAAGGCATGCTGTCTCTGCCCTGCGACTGCGGGGAAGCAAACATCAGGTTAACACACAGGCGTAAAAAGTTTCACTGTAGAGCCACTTTCTTATCAACAAAAAGAAAAACAGTTATTCATTTTTTAATTAATAATCAAAATGTTTGAATACTTTCAGATAATTTGCTGACCCCGATGCGTGTGAGCTCACCTTCTCTGGTTTCTCTTTGCGATGGAAGTTGGGAGAGGACAGCTGCTTCTTCAGAGGTCGCTGACCTCTCTTGGCCTTCTTAGCAGCTGGAAACAAATAAAAACATAGAGGATGGGAGGTTCAGGGGCGCCATCTGCAGGCTGCCTACAGAAACTTCGAGACTTAACACTGGCAGAAACTAGAGGCTGGACCAACGAGACGTTAAAAATAGACGTGTGCTAAAAAGAGAAAATGGTGTCACTTCCTGTCTTTATTATCTGCAGGGATCAAATCAAATGAAGGATCTGAGGCAGATCTTAAGAGATGATTGTTTGTTTGTTTACTTATTTCAGTCCATGGAACCCAAGTCTCACAAGCAACAAAACCTTCACAAGCTCTGATCAGACAAGTTTCAGCAAACGGATGTACAAAAGCAAATATGTTTTCTTTTGTCTTAATTTCATTGAAAAATCGTTAAAACAGAAGAAAAATAAACAATTTGCTGACTTTACTGGATTTTTTTCTGTCTTTTGACTGATTTAAAGGTCTTCTCTATAAAAAACAAAGGTGTTTTTGGTGCTTTTAACATGTTTTTGTGACATTTTTCTGATGAAGGAGAAAATATATTAAAATGAATAAAGATTAAAACTGCATTTTTTAGTTGTTCTTTATTTAAATAGTTGTGAAATATGGGTACATTAAAAAATGTCCAGAACTCAGAGGCAAATTTCTGATTATCTCCTGCTGCTCTGCAGAAACTATGTTCTAGAAAACCACAGGGTTTTAGCTTGAACTAAAAACTGCTTAATCATAAAAGAGCCCTTTTACAATAGATCAGTAAACGAACAAAGTGGACCCTTGTAAATGAAAAAGAATATATTAAATGTCCCTCCCTGTCTACCACCACTGTGTTTGAGTGCTGCTACGATCAGTCCACAGAATATTTCTCTTTGTTTTTGGACGTGATCCAGATGTTTTAATCATTAAGGAGAAAAGTCTTTGAGTACTTTTTGCTCAGTTGTGTCTTTTCTGCATGAACTCGTTCATTGATCTATTTTTGTCTGGCTGCACAAATAACATTTTAACTCTTTCCGAACTATTGACTTTCTTTTATTTTCTGTTCTTTCATTATTTAGATGGGTTTCTGTCTTTTTTATGGAAATGTCATGGTGCAACAACGTATAAAATAAATGAATCGACTGCAGCTTTTGATTTTGCATTTCAGATTGAACAAACTTGCATCACAAAAGCAGAAGTCCTACCTTGTTTCTTGGACTGCTCTTCTTCGTCCCCGACCTCGTCTTCAGTGACCTCCGACCCCGTGGTGTAGTCCTCGTCCTCAGACAGCAGAGACTGCTGCTTCTAAACAGACAACGGTTCCCTAAGGTTAGATCAAGAACAGACGCTGCTCTTTTCTACACAACAGCTGTGAGCCAACAAGCAGCATTTAAAAAACCAGGAGAGGTCCTACCAGCTGGAGACTCCAGTTTTTTAAAAGGGAAAACTGGTAACAGAGGAGAGGTGGATGAGATCAAATCTAGAAAAAAAGTGCAGGAAAGATTGATCTAAAAAAAATAGACGCTCACAGAGCTGCCGTCTCCCCTCAGAGGCCCCAGGAGCGTCGGCTCCAGCTGAAAGTCACAGTCTTGGACCTTTTCAGATCTGGACGGGCTCTCCTCGCTGCTTTCAGACACACACAAACAGGTCATTTCCTGAAGTCCTGCTATCATTAATGCTAGAAAGCTGCACAGCATCAACAAATGCACTGGACCATCTCAACATTAACTGGACACAAAACAAACCAAAAAAAGCAGGAAACACACAGGAAGTCTGAACTGAAGCTCACCTGTCCACAGGTGAAGTGTTGGACAAACACACTGCATCTCTGTGCAGCAGCAGATCGTTGAGCACTCTGATCTGTGCTGACGTGGCCTCATCGCAGTTCTCCTCGCTGGGGACGCTCACAATGTGGTCCCGCATCTTACAGCCCTGCACACGTGCACACACGTGCACACACAGGCGAAGCATCTCTTTCATATTATTCCCCAAAGCATGCTGAGATTTTAAATGATTGTAGATTTTTAAGAAGCTAACTAGCATGTCAAAAGCTCAAGGGAAAAAAATCACAGGAAGTAGTTGAGGAGGATTTTATTTTATGTTTTTGTAGTAAAACTCCAGCCTCTCAGTTTGGACAGGTGGAGTTTTGATTGACAGGGTCAGGTAACAATCCTGAAGACGCTGCATCTGCAGCTTCTGGAGGCTGGTGAGAGAACTCTGGCAGCTGCTATTATTCCATGATGATTCAGAGCGTTGGTAATAGGGCTTTGCAGAGCGATGTGAACCTCGTCATGGACGATGAATCACACCATGGGATTTGCAAGAACCAACAGTGTCACAGAAGTGCCGGAATATTTTTAATTCCCTCCGATTGTCCGACTGACGCTCCGTTTAAAGGCGATTAGTTTTTTTAATAACCTAACGAGGTACATTTTTCAATTTTTAAAACTAATAAATTGTTATAAGAATAAAAATGATTTTTTTTTAATCTGCTTGTTTGAATGTGTCACAGTGAAACAAGCCCTGCAACAGGCTGGGGACCAGTCAAGGGTGTAACCTGCCTTCGCCCACAAGTGGCCAGGTTACGCTCTGGCAGACCCGTGACCCCAAATGGAACAAAACGGGTTTAAAAATGGATGGAAATCAGACGAGAGCGAATTTATGAACCTTTGGGGTTCCTGTTGGGTCGAAGCGGAGGACCCTCTTCTTGCAGCAGGGGTAAACTCCCGCTCCGTGCCACCCTTTGTCTGCCCCCGCCCCCGGGTACAGCACGCTATCCGGGTGGTACCTGCAGCGGGTCAGCTCTGCACACACAAACACCTGCGCAGAAAAGCGGCGCTCACAACCAGGTTTACGTAACTGCTCCTGGATCATGCGGGTGGTTCTGACCTGCTGACACCGGGAGCAGGTCAGGTGGTTGATGGTTCCCCAGATTCTCCAATAAACCGAGACCCAGGACTTAAGCTCCTCGTAGAGACTCGTGATGTATTCATGGACATCCCAGCTCTTCTGCCTGCATCAGAAAACAGTTGACAGGTAAACGGATGAGTCCTCACCTGCACTGAGTCACAACCAACACTGAAACCTGGAGTGTGTGTAGACGATTTCTCCTCGAGCATCCACATTGATTTTTCCTGGAACACAGGAAATGCTCCTCTCCGTGTCTTTGGTCAGCAGCTTAAGGCACAGTCCACACCTGCATGAACATCCAGGAGGTTCATTAGAAAGACTGAAGGCGTGTGTGCAGAAGAACAGGAGGAGACCTGACCTGTACAGAGAGGAGGCGTTCCCCGGAGAATCTTTGCTCTGACAGTTTGGATCAAACAGACGCTCGATTTTTTTCTGAAACAGTTTGCTGTGAGAGAGAAGGAGGAGAACGCATTCGTTTACCGTGGCGCTAAAACTGAGAACAATCATCTACAAACGCAAAAGTGACTCAGCAAAACAAAACGTCCCGTTTAGCAACAGATTTCTGCCACTGAGACATTGATGCATTGATGACTGCAGACTGAGATACAAATCCCAGCTTCTTCCTTGTTTCTTGCAGATTTTCTGCTTCCACCTGAAACACTTCTCACCTCTTGAACTTGTCCTTTTTGTCCCGGATGTCATCGGCTTCGTTGTGGTTGAAGAGCTCGGCGATCAGCGCAGTCAGGTTGCTGTTGATGCAGTTCATGTTGCAGGACGTGGCCACAATTGCGCTCATGTGTTTGTGACAGTACTGGATGCACTCGTCTACCTGATCGGGGACCGAAGGACAGCTGTTACAAAAGCGTTTTAACCGGAGCTCCAAAAGTGGTGAGGTTTACAACAAACAGACATTTACACCAACATCCATGCAGCAGATGAGCTCTGCGCCTCGTTTTTAAGGAGCCAAAAACAAACGCGCAGCAGAAGTTCTTCTTTTTACAACAGACCTGAACAGATAGCCTCACTCTGCATCGCAACACTTACTAACGTATCCATCTTCAAGAACTCGGAGGAGATCAGGATTGAGATGACATTGCTGGGCTCTGTAACCGACAAACACCACATGACCAACCAAGCCAACCCCACAAATCCACCAACAACACCTAAACGCAACAGCCACCAGACACACACCACGATTAGTGAAAAAGAGATCAAGCACCGATGGAGGAGATGAGCACCTCAAGCATTACAAAGTGTGATCGATTACGACCTGTCCCAGAGATTTACCCAGCCGAGGTTTGTCCCTGTTCCCCTCCCCGGCAGAGTTCCTCCTCACGTAGTTCATGAGCCAGTCAAAGATCTGGACGTCACAGTGAACCGAGATGTCCACTTCCTCCCACCTCTGCGGGTCCACAGACAGATACTCAGCAAAGTAACGCATCTCTTTGACCAGAAGATCTCTGGGGCATGTAAAGTCCTGCTTCAGGTTCTTGGTCTCGTCACACACATGGATCACCATGTTGGGACTGAAAGAGGGGGTTGTTTGGAGATTTCAGAAGAGCTTACGTGGTATGAAGGCTTCATCCTTTTCAGCGGGAAGGAAACTTACTCTCCAGGGTTTTGGGGCTTGTCCTCCACCGAAGAGGCTCGTTTCTCCTTCTCCACAGGATCGCCCTTTGCTGATGGAATCGACCTCCTGCCTGCAGACATCAGTGGATAACACAGTCTAAACTAGTGAACCAAATACAGAGGAGGAAATTAGGATTGCAGACTGTTAATTTGTGGGAAAATCTTCAAAATCTGTAAAAGACCAAATACTTATTTCCTGACTGACCTGATATTTTGCTCTGGCTGCTTCCGTCTCTCTCAATCATGGCCTCGGTGTTCAGCAGCGTGGACACAGCATCTGGAGCTGGCATGCATCCTTCAGTTAGGGTGTTACACTGATAGTCCACATGTGGAAACGCCCCAGAGCTCTTCAGCTCCTCAAAGCGACGGGAACACTAAGATCACATCAAAGATGAGCCTGCTGCTACACTGGAGAAGCGGGGTGCAGTCGGAGACGTTCGGTTACCTCTTTGGGGGTGAAGCCTGGCACCAGCTTGGCGACATTGTCCCAGTTTATGGGCTGGACCACATCCCACAGAGAGCCCAGGACCATGTCCAACACCAGGATGTTGTTGTCATAAGGAAAGTTATTGTTGTCCGAACAGAAGCGCCTCATCTCTAGTGAACCAAAGAAAAATACAGAACACAGAATTCATCTCTTACGACACAAAACATTCTCAGCTCCAAATGTTTTTTGGATTATTTAGTCATATTATTGAGCTTTAACTGAGTTAAATAACAGAATTTATCACAGATTTACCTACACAATACATTGTATGTTGGAAACATTAGAATCATCAATATAAATTCCTGCATTTGTCTAATTCAATAGACTGGTGCGTAATTGTTTTTATGGTGGAGAATGGCAATGATGCGTTCACAGGCCATTCTCCAGGTCCTGATGCTGCATCCTGAGACGCATTTAGGTCAAATCAAATCAAATCAACTGGTTCCACACACACCCTCAAACAGCTACACTGACGCATACTTATCCGGTTTTGGTGATATTCCTTACTCTGGTCCCGTGGAATCAAAGAAGCGTTGGAATATTTAGTGTTATTGCGTGGGAATGATGCTGCGCTGTAATTCCATAGGCTGCTAAGGCTAGCTAACTTTGCGGGACGGGACAGCATCTGCTGCTTTCAGGGGAAGCTCGTATTTTTTCTACCAACTAACGAAGCTAAAACGCGACAACTAGTGACGCGTTCATGCCGACATGCCTCAAACGTGTTAAAATAAGATGTTTTTTTCTTAAATATTAATGTCGTGCTGTGGTGTAAGTAAATATTAAAAGACGACTACAATCTGGATTTGATTGTTAGATTAACTGGACTATAATTAACTTTGAGCGGGCTGTTAAAATTTTAGAATTTCCCATGCTCCACGAAAGCAGCAGTAGCCTAAAAAAAAGCTAGCATAAATATTTAGTCTTCACGGCCGTATTTTTCTTTCAGACACGCGGAAAAACAAAAAGTTTACATAAAATTTATCGAAATAAAATCTAATCGTGTGTATAGAATACACTATTGAATAAAATACACTACTGAATGAATAAAAAGCTGTCCGGTTCTTCTGCCGAGTCGCCCCCGATGTCGCACTGCAGCAAGTAAGGCGTCCCGTTGCCTAGAAACGAAAGCCGTAAATCCGAAAACTTTGTCGTACATCGGTATTTCAAACAAACACAGCGACAGGATGTTATTTCAACACACATGCAACATTTAAAAAAAATAAACAACTTTCAACTTAAATATTTTCTTTTGGTTGCATCTTAATACTGTAAAAAATGAAGAACACTTGATTTTCAAAGATTTATTTTTCAAAATAATTATTTTAAGTATTTACAAAATTACATCAGACTAACAAACTTAAAAATGTGCAAAGTTAGCCCTTTCTTACTCTGAGTGAATAAAGTTTCACTTGATCAAACAAAAACAAACAAGCACAAACCTACAGATGTCAACCAGGCTTCAAACTTCACGTTTGTCATGACACCATCAACCTTTTTTCCTCTCTCATCAACATCCAGCGCATCCCATCATCTGACTTTACAGAACACAGATGCTGTAGAACACACTAATCAGTTCACACACAATTCTGTTTGAACCATTTGACTTTATGGGGAAAACTGCACTAATGAATGAAATCAAGGACCTACAGAAGAATTCTCTATGAGGTGATCATTAGTGAAGTTACAAACTTAAGATTACTGACAGATGATGCACACATGTACATGCAATCATCACAGGTCAGTCTTTTCTGGGATTTTCAACACTGTGTCAGAACTCATGCTGGAGCTGAATGTTCCCATACTGGAGGCACCAGGGATATCTCTGTACGCTGATTCTAGCAAGTGGTCTGTCGAGACAGCCATGGAGGGATCTGAGGTGAAACCCTGCACTGCTGTGGACCGCGTTTGCGCAACCGCTGATGCTTGAGTGGTCTGCTGTTTCTCCTGCTGCACCTGAGCGAGCTGTTCCATCTCTGCGTGCTTACGGCCTCTCCTCTTGCCAAGAACCTTCACATAGTTAGCTGGGACTAATCCAATTGTCTGGCCATCCACACTGGCCAGCAGCCAGCCTCGCACCCGCGGTTGCTGCTCTGCAACCAGAATTAAATATACCAATTGTTAATAATGGAATTTTTTGGATTATTTTTTTTTTAGAATTGATCAAGACGCATTAGAGGAAAGCCTTACCTTTAGGGGCCAGGTTTAGCATGTCTCCAGCCCGCAAAGAAATTTCTTCTTCAGAAGCAGCAGAAAAATTGTACTCCGCTCGAGCCACAACATGATCGTCCTCCCCACTGGCCCAATCTGTGCCTGCAAACAAACATTTTCATTGAACACATCAGGTAGAAGAAAACAGGATTACATCAAAATAAGTATTTACATTTGTTTCGTCTGCAAAGTAAAAAAAATGTTCAACAGGTGATCGAGAGCTACTTTTACTGACAACACCACATTGTTGTCATTGGTGTTTTCATGTTTATCTGTTGTCTAATTCTTCAAGCAAATAATAAAATAAACAAATTAAATCGAGGATTAAATGTCAGCCTTACTATTTTTGTCAGAACCAGGGCTGGAGCTAAGCAGCTTCCAGATGAGGTAAGGTCCACCCAGAACAACAGCAAAAAAAAGGAAAATAGGCCAGGACTTTACGCTCTGATCATCCATTCCTGCTCCATATCCTGCGGAGGAACCTGCTGCCACGGCATCACTCGTGCTGTCAGCCCACAAGTCTTCAACATTCGACCTTCTCCCAAGCAGTCGCTGCAAACGCTGGTAGAGATATCGCAGCGTGCGCACCAGAGCGAAGGCTGACAAAACTCTAGTGAGATGAGCACGAAGCCTTGTTAGGTGATTGGCTACATCCAGCACGGCGCGAAAACTGTTGTACACGGCGGAGAAAGTGGCGTCCAGCATCATGCTAACCGAAGCAAAAGCCTGGACGATGCTTTCAATAGACTGGAAGGCCCCACGACTGCTCTCCTCTGCCTGCTGTACAAACCGGCTGGGGGCGATTTCTTCTGTATGGGGCAACCGACTGTACCCTCCGAGACCGTAGCCACCACCGAAGCCACCGCTGCCATAGCTGTAGGGGCTGTAACCACCATAGATGGAGCTTCCATAGGGGTTGTAAGAGGAGGTAAAAGAGGAATAGGATGGACGGTACGATTGCTGGAGTGGGCGAGGAGGCACCGGAGGAGCCATCCTGGTCAGAACTGGAGGTCCGGCAGGAGTGGAGGAGCCTGCAATTGGTCCAAAGTCTGTCGATCTAGGTATAAATAAAGTGTTTGAGGTAAACCAACAGAACAACCAAGAATCTGTACATAAAAACAGACTTTTAGCTTTTAAACTCCTAACAGATTTCTAACGGCCATTTACACGTCAAACAGAAAGATGATGTCACTAAACACGAATATAACAAGATTTTTGCATATATTAAGCCAATGAAACAAGTATCTGCCTGGCGACTTCTATTGAGGGAATGGAGACACGAAAAGGGCCCGTTTACTACTTGGCTAGTAGTACGATTTTAAAAAATTAGACGAACTGTAAATATATTCGCAATCATCAATTTAAACTTAGACGCGGCTATGTTGTTTATAAACCATTAATAACTTTAACTCCCACGTCATATTTTGCTTCATTCTGTTCTGCAACTGTTGAGCTAGCAGTAGCTGTTTTAGCCAATAGCTCACTGGCTTTAGCAACGTTAGCGTTCAGCTAACTAAGAAATCTTCGAAACATGAGCTGATATGCGACAAATAACCTCCTGAATCTCATTTACTTGTAGTTTATAGGTGCACTCATGGCGCCTGGAATTCGCCTTTCCCAGGGTTTCAGCGGAGCCTGTGAATCCATCGCAAAATTTGTGTTGGATAGCTAAAAATATGCGATGACAGTTGTCCGGGCACTTTCCGTGCTGCCTTCCTGAACTCCTCGTTATTTTCTGAATTTAAAAAAAAAAAAAAACTAGTTCGTGATTTTTTCCCCATGTTTCAAGTGTATGATTGTTAGAATTTTTATGTGATATCTTTCACCTCGGTTGTGGAACAAATGTTCCATTATTCATATTATATAACAACTATTATGTTTTGTTATATAATATTCCTTACAAAAAGTATCAACGAAATCAACTCGATTAGTACTGCCTGGTGATTTAAAGTCCAACCCAAACATCGCATTTTTACTTTTGTCCACAAGAGGGAGCAAAGAATCAACAGAAAAGTTTGATGAATGGCTGTCAGTTTTGCTGATTAAAAACAAAGTCATCTCTTTAAAATACGTTATTTAAAATAAATGTTAGATACATTTTAAAATAAAATTCAGAATCAGTAAATGTAAAATAAAATAAATGTTATATACATTTTACTTAAAAATAAAATTAATCTCTTTAATTAAATCTAATACTAATGTTGATTAATAAACAATTTATGAATTGTATAGTAACTTAAATTAATGTGAATATATTCAAGTTGTTTATTACATTTATTTTTTTCATTTCATAAGAAATTCACCTATTTGGAAGTAGAAGTGTCAAACTGAATAGTTTCAGTATGACAGTCAGTAATACTCATATTTACTCCACAAAAGTAAGTTTAATAATGGACATGCTTTTTTTTAACTGGTGCCTTGTAGCAATGCCTGTGTATCAGATCCTTTACTATCTTAAAGTCGATCACAAAAACTAAAAACTGAATCCAGATCGTTATTACACGGATGAATTTCATTGGACTAATAATGTGAGTCTGATGTCAGTGTTTGCCCCCCACTCACAAACGTCAGTCAACTCTGGCTGAGATGGGGGGCTTATGGTAGTGAAGACGGCTGCTCCGCTTCAGTGTGTGCAAAGTGAGTTGTGGTTTCAAGAGGGAGTCTCTGTGATGTCAAGTGTGCAGGCAGGCAGGCGATGTGGGGGAGCGCGTGCAGAGCTGTCGCTTCACATTCTACCAGAGCTCTGTGTCATCCCCATAGCGTGGGCGTGTGCGGCCGACTCCGTCATCTGTGGCATCATGGTATTTGGTTTGCTAGATAAGGATGGGAATCCTAAGTGTCATTTGGTGAGAAGATGCCAGAGTTCTGAAGATACCTGATATAAAGTGGTTTGGTGGGATTGCCTTCAGCGCTTTGCAAGGTTGCTGCACGGCAACCATGAAGGTCTTTCTGTCGTGACCTGGTTTTGGACTTTAGAATGCCACACAACTGAAAGTTCTGAACACAGAGCAAAGGTGCAGCGAAACAAAAAAGCAGAAAGAACCTTTGTGACTGTGAAATACTATATAAAATAGTTGAATCCTTACAGTTGCCTGTGCTGCATGAAGCAATAACCTAATCTTGAAGACACCGGCAAACAACACACGTGTAGCTTATGACATGTTTTATCTTGTCTTTCATGCATGAAAAAGTGTGTGCATAAAAAATGAAAGAAGCAGCTATTTCTATGCATAGAACAGCGCAGAAATGTCTGAAACGGACAAAAAAAAATCGGATACACTCTGTCCAGCCCGTCAGAAAATACAACTCAAAGTCCTTAAAGGATCAGAAAAACATGCTTGACTGATAATTCATTTAAATGTTCTCCTTTTGGTGACCTCTGTCTCATTTCTCTTCGTCCGAAGCTCAAACCTGAAATGCGACCTCCCTCGGACATGGCGCTCTGAAATTCCAGGGTTCCTGCTGTGCTTTTGGCGGACTGGCCTGAAAGTGGTGTGGGCACTTTCTGTTGCACTGTGGGTGGTTGTGTATTTATGTGTGTTTGTAACATATAGAGGAAGACAGGATTGCATAAAATCTGCGTGTCAAACAGGGAAGTTTGAGGCATTTACAAAAGTGGAACTGTCAAGAAAATATTGGTGGAACGTACAGAACCAGCTTTATTGCTTTGGAATTATTACTAAGAGATGAAAAAAAAGTAAAACAAAACAGGAAGTTGTTTAAAAATAAATTCAGACCACAGAAAGCTAGTTAGCTTGTAGCCTTTAGCATTTACCTTGGAGCAGTCGCTGCTTATGGCTGCTAAACTATTAATTGCTTGCCAAATAATTTTGCAATTTAATTATTATTTCTATAATTTTTTTCCAGGTCAGGAATTCTGACATGAACTTTTCTAAAATTCAATTTCAAAGTGGAGCTAATGCCACCAGAACCTGACAAATATGGTTACTACACATGGGAAAACAGAGCTAAATACTAGCAGTAGCCATGGCTTGAAAACAGTTTTTCAAATTAAAGGTCTGTGTTGTAAATACACTGCTCAAAAGAATAAAAGGGACACTACAAAAACACATCCATACTGACAGTCAGGCTACCACTGTCGAACACATGGAGAGCTGTGCGGTCCTCCAAAGAAACGCCACCCCTAACTATCACTGACCCACTGCCAAACCGGTCATGTTGGACAAAGTTGCAGGCAGCAGAACGTTCTCCAGTGTCTCCAGACTCTGTCATGTCTGTCACACGTGCTCAGTGTGAACCTACTTTCATTTGAGAAAACCACAGGGCTCCAGTGGTGAATTTGCCAATCTTGGTGTTCTCTCCTCAAAAAAAGGAGGCAGTGGTCCTGATGCAGGGTTGTTTCCCTCCTGCAGCCTCTTCCACATCTCCTGACGTACTGGCCTGTCTCTTGGTAGCGTCTCCATGTTTTGGACACTACGCTGACAAACGCAGCAAACCTTCTTGCCACAGCTCACATTGATGTGCCGTCTGAGATGAGTTGCACGGCCTGGGCCACAACACTGCATTCAAAAGTCGCCAAAACATCAGCCAGAAAACAAAAGGATGGAGAAGTTGTCTGTGGTCACCACTTGCAGAACCACTTCTTTATTGGAGGTGTCTTATTGATCACAGATTATCTCCATCTGTTGTGTGAAATTGAAATTGATTGACAGTCAATGTTCCTTCCTAACTGGACAGTTTGTTTGATTACACAGAAGTTGGATTGATTTGGAGTAACATTGATTTAATGTATATTTAAAGAGCCTATATCATGCAAAATCAACGTTTTGAGGTTTTAAGCATCTTAAAATGTTAATTCCTCACAAACACACCAAATTCCCGCATCTCTGAGCAGCAGCAACTCTGAAAAGCTTAAGAACAGTATGATATGGGCCTTTATGTTTACAAGAATAATTAAGTATTACTTTTTATACACTATAAACTTAAAAGTTTCAATTTAGACTGAAGAAGTTTTCGGTTTGTAAACTTCAACTACATGTACATGGTCTAAAGTTCTTGCTATACTTATATTAAAGTATACCTAATAAAATAAACTTCACGTGTACTACTTTTCTTTAAGGGAAAGTCTTCAGAGTAAAAATTCTACATTTTACTGTTGAAAGTTACATTTTTGTTCAGTTTAAGTAACTATTAATGTGAAAACGTTTTTTTTTCTTACTCAACGAGATTAGTTTGCAATGGAATTTCATGAGTAAAATGTAGTCAAGCATGTGAAAGCAGTCACATTTCCAGGTCCAGACTTTCAAGAGTAAATAAAAGGCAGCATAACTCGGTTTCCACACTAGGACAGCAGAAAACCACAACAAAATAAAGTGATTAGTCCATTTTAAATTGTCAGAGAAATGTGGTAACCCTCTGCATTTTTGGATTTCAGTGGATGCACAGCATGTTTCATCTAATTTTTGAGAAATGTTTTAGTTAACAGTTTGAGAAATTGCCTGAATTTAAAAAGTAAGAAAATGATTTTCAAAGTCTGGAAGTCAGATTTGTTCTGGAACAAAGAGAAAGTTGTTTTTAAGTTTCTCCAAATAAAATCGACACTTTTTAACACTTTACCCCAGAACAACATGCAACTCTGAGGCTGGTCAGACATCTGCAGCGAAGGCTTTGAGGGATTTTCCCAGCTCTCAAACATGAGTTAGGTCTTGCAGAGGGAGCCATTTTTGCAGTGCATAATGTGTCCAACCTGTAATTAAAATGTGCTGGAGGAAGCCTGCAAATTGCAGGAGAAGATCAGAACCAGTCTTCATGTTTCATTGGAAAGTTTTCAGTGGAAAAGAGCAACTGCGAGTCACACAATCAGAGGGAATCATGTTTAGAATGGACCTGAAAGTAGACTCAGTCATATGTCATACTATAAGAAGGTAGTCACGTGATGCAGCTCTTGACTAAAAGTTAAAACGTATGAAAATGAGACTCTTGTCAAGGGGTTGTACAGAGTTTAGTGATCTCAGACCACTCATAAGTAAGTCAGGGGTTTCTATGACGACAGAGCTGCTGCGTGGCGTCTCCTCTGCTGCAGGGATGATCAGGTGGAGTGTGACAGAACAGAGCTGGCTCTGTGAAGGAGGCGGGGGGGAGGTAAGA
Source organism: Adrianichthys oophorus (assembly GCA_036245035.1). Taxonomy (NCBI): domain Eukaryota; kingdom Metazoa; phylum Chordata; class Actinopteri; order Beloniformes; family Adrianichthyidae; genus Adrianichthys; species Adrianichthys oophorus. The sequence goes on from BSAI01000096.1 coordinate 20,417,953, forward strand.
GGAGGAGCGTTACTGGAAATAGGTGGTTAAGCAGGTTCAGCTTGCATTTTCCAGGACACGGGTAGGAAACATCAAATGAAACACACACAGTCACAGTGAGCTGTGAAAGCGCAGCATGCACGCTCTGGCACGTGCACAGCACGCTCTGCATGCAAAACGCCAAGACCTGCAGAACTTTTACTCAAAGACACTTTAGTCACGTCCTAAAAGCAGCGATGCAGAAGTGACTCTGCAGATAAAGGTTCTCCACGTAGGGAAAAATTAAAGGTTGTCATTTGTCTCAGAGACTGATACACTTTTCTACTGTATTTATTCAGATTCTGTACATTTCAGCACTAAAGTATCTTCTATCATTTAGATTTTAAAAACAACAAATTGAAGCTTTTAGGAGACTTGAACAGCTTTTTATTTTGTAACAATTTCCCATCATTTGTGACTCACCTTTGCAGAATCCAAAGTTAATTTGGCAAAAAGACTAGGAAAAAAATCCCAGTAGATGATCTGTGAAGACTGTCATCCATCCAGGATGGTTCTATGATTATGTCGCTTTCTGGGACATCGTTTCTGCAGAGCGGCTAAAGTTCATGAATTCACCTCTGAGTGCTGAGCAACCCCACCCCCCCTTTCCCTTCCCTGTTATTAATAGCCCTCTGTTTACGCTCTCCCCTGCTAGCTTACAGCCCCTCAAAACTCCACGATAACGTTAACGTTGCAACAAAAACAGTGAGCAATGTCAGAGCTATCCAGCCGTACAGTTTTGGTCCAGATTCCAGCTGGAGGGAAACAAAGACGTACAAGTGGATGCATCAGAATGGAGAGGAGCGGGAAGCTTGTGGCCCCCCTAGCTTTTTTTCTACATAAAACTCATTTTCAAACGACATTTTTTTGTCTGCACATGATTCGCAACAGTCTAAATAAAAAATCCTCAGAAATGCAGATTTAAGCTTAATTGTCTTTATGCATGTCCTCATCTGAGTGGGTCTTTAAGTTAAAAACTGTCAAAAGGATTCATCTTTAAAAAACAAAGGCTAGAAACTTTTTCTGCTTTAATCAACTAAATGTTGTTTTTTTAAAATATATATCTCTTTTTAAATTTTTTTATCAGTATTGTTGTCAGGAAATACAGCAACATGAGGGCAATTAGACGCAGAACATGACCAAAAACCAAAGAACATCACAGAAAGAACAAAGTTAAAATGATCCTCATAGAGCTAGAGAGAAGAAACATTCTAAAAATATGGAAAAAGATGAAATTCTTCAAGTTTTCTTCAATTTAGAAAGTGCTCTCAGCAATATTTTGCTTGAGATGGAGAAATGGACTCAGGCTGATTGCTTTAGGTCATTTAGGGCTGCTGTTTTGGTGTTACCTGTTGTCCCAGGTATACTATCTAACCCACATTGGATGGTTGATGCAGCTGTTAGCATCTCCTTTGTTAGTATTAGTGCCAAACGAGAGCAGAAAAGCAACATTTTAAGGACAAGTGCAGTCAGAAACAATCAAAGTGAAACCAAAAACTACTGTCTGTAACCTGTGCAGTGAGGTTAAATTAGGATTCACTGTGGTTCTTCACACTGAGGCAGGAAGGAAGCTGCACGCAGCATTTCCCCTCAATCTGTCAATACGAAGTACATCCTTGGTTCTTGGGTAATGACGCCTGAGGACAACATTGATGGGAATTCTCACACTGCTTTTAGGAAACAAGATTTCAATCAAACATTGGATTTGTGAAGAGTAAACTTTTCTCATGCATCGCTGCAGGAGCAAATCAGAGCCTGGATTTTATAGAAGACAGATTTCCGATAATAAGCTGCAGCTTCAAACGTGTCTGTACTGTAAGGAAAAGACGCAGCACACTGGACCGCTTTCCTCTAAACCTCCATCTGACTGTGAATTCCCCCTAAATATTCGAGGAACATCTAAAAATCAGTTGCGTCACCACAGTGCACTCAGACAGAGGTGAGCTGTGAGAAACAAACATTTGGAAAAAGTTCTTTGTGGAAAAGTGAGTCAGCGATGGCTTTTTCTGGAGCTAAAATGTAAAGAGAAACAAGAAGACTTCTGCACCTCATCCTAGACTGACATTGCCCAACAGCAGCAACTGCAGCCGCAGGATTTCCTTTGTTATGCAAGGAAAGACTTCTCACTTCAATCATGTGAAAAAAGTTAACATTTTAAAGGAAAACTTAAAACACACCACCCATTATTCTACTTCGTCTTCACACTTTTCATTTTTATTAACTGTATTATCAGTGGCTGAGTTGGAACATTTTAAAGTCTTTGGAAAGGTGGCAAATTAGAATAGTAGTAGAAGGCCAGTACAAATGGAAGGATCAAAACACATATTTCTAACAGTTGTTCTTTTGTTTAAAAGTATTGCTGTTGTCATTTTTGTCAACAATGATACTAATATTGACCTCAAAAATGGGGAGGGGGGGCCTTTTTGCTGCCCCCCCCTTAGCTCCACCCCTGCATAATAGTGACTCAATCGTTTCCTGCAGAGAAAAATAACAGAGTGGAGTTTTTCTGGATAAAACGACAAGTTTGAAAAAGTAACATTAACTTCAGCCTGAGCGGTTTCTATTGTTTTTCAATGAAAAACTCAAACTACCATCAAGTAACATTCTTAAACTCCTGGTCAGATGAACAAATTACTCCCAATAAAGAAACACGGTAAATATAAATAAAACACTTAAATAGAAATGTTTTAGTCGGACAAAATAATTCATTGTTTTAACAGGTTTTTATTTGTTTTATTGTTTTTTATCAAACGTGTATGTTCTTAAGATGTTCTTAAGGCATTTTTCTGATGAAAGACAACATATGCAAAGAAAATTAAGCTAAAAGTAGCTTTTCTGAGTATTTCTTTACTCAACTCTTTTCTATTTTGAGACATTCTCATTTGTAAATTTGTGCTTAATAAAGATCCACTCTGATGAAAATTGTGTTTCTGGCATTTTTAAAATGTACTTGTGGCATTTTTCAAATTATGGTGGATATATATGAAGAAAATTAAGCTAAATGTAGCATTTCTGAGTATTCCTTTACTCAACTCTTATCTATTTTGAGACATTCTCATTTGTTAATTGGTGTTTATTTAAGATCCACTCTGATGAAAATTGTGTTTTTAAAATGTTCTTGTGGCATTTTTCAAACAAAAATTAAGCTCAAAACTGCATTTCTGAGTATTTCTTTATTTAAATTGTTGTAAATCAGGAGCAGACGAAAAATACCTTTGGAAAAAGATTGTTATTGTCAGAAAATATGCTGGGCGGGCTACAAACTCCCTGCTCCGCTACATTCTGCTTCATCCAACTTGCAGACAATTAGATCCACGCATGTCTTTGTTTTCCTCGTCTGAGCTGGACTCTTGATCAGAACTGTACATCAATATGGCTCGCTAAGCAAAATAAAATGTTCAAAATGGAAACAACACGAGGAAAGAAGAGGATCTGATCAAAAGTACAGAAACCACAGCCTCATATCCACCAGCAAGGTTGCCTGGGAAACAAGCAGGACCAGGTGTAGATGTTGTGGGTCATCCAGGCCTTGAGTTTGTGGGACAGGAGATGACTCCAGTGTCCAGCTGGTTTTTCGGATGTCTCTACTCTACCTATACGCCAGAAGTCATGCTTTCAGTAGACCTGACTGTGGTCATCTGGCTTTGTGACAAAACTTTAAGACACATAATGCAAAATGCACATTCCAAACATAGAACCCTGTGGGACACCATAAATGTGAATGTAGCTGCTTTATTCCAATAACATTTTTTATTTAAATTAAAGAAAGGTATGCATTCATCATACATACACATAAATAGAGATTTCATGTTTAGATTTGTTAGAATAATTGGAAGGAACACAACATCAAAAGTTGTGGCAAAAGTTAACTGAAAGACAGGAGCACTTGAAAAGATTTTAGCTTTCTGATGTGGTCCTTTCACTGGACTGTACTGTGTTTAACACTGAGAGTTTGGTCTTTTATGGTAGAAATGCAGATTTGTTTATGAACTGACATAACTAGAATAAAAGAAAGTTTGCTTATTAATCAGTTAAAGCCAAAAGAAACTTGATCATTCATTCCTCTGAGAGGTTTTACACAATTTGATCCCGGGACTGATGGTGTTTGGGCAGTTACGCACAAAAAAAAAATCAGTCTTCAGCAGCCGTTTGTGTCTGTGGCTACACTGCAGATTTAAGCTCCTCCCTCCAAGTCACAGCAGCGTCAGGCAGTCAGTCACAGGAATTTCATGCTGCTTGGAATCCCTTCTTAAAGGCCCGCTCTGATCATCTTTTGATCTATTTTCAAAGCACTTCCAGTGGTCTTTTAATTATGATGATGCCGTTTTTATTTGCCAAAATTAAAAAGACTTTCACTGTCTAGGACATAGTTTCTGCAGAGCGGCAGTAGTTCATCAGAAATTCCCCTCAAAGTTGTGGGTGGGAGCACTGGGGAGGAGCGGTCTGCTCCTGATTTACAACAATTTAAATAAAGAAGTCAGAAATGCAATTTTGAGCTTAACTTTCTTTATATGTCCACCATCGCCCCAAAACAGCCACAAGAACATTTTTAAAATGCCAAAAACACAATTTTCATCGGCGTGGATCTTTAATAAGCACTAATTTACTTATGAGAATGTAAAAAATAGATAACAGTTACAGGTTTTAGTGTATTCTCTGCACTGAGCAATAAAACCTTCTTTCTATGGATAATGAGGAAGAAACCTAGAGTGAAGTGACCATATGCTTTGACTGTGTGGGTTTGGAAAGGAAAAAGACAATCACTAGAACATCTGAAACAAGATAAAAGAGGTCAGTTAGCGATGAGAGGATGAAGCTGGCAGGATCACTGGAACCATCAGAGAGCAACATGGTTGACAGTTCTGCCGTTAAATAGAAAACAGAGAGAAGAGGAACTGCAAAGAAAGTGAGGAAGTTTGTTCTGAAATGACCACCAACGAAAAGTCTGACGCAGGTTCAGTGGTTCATGTCACTCAGAGAATGAGAGAGGAGCTGGGGTCGGCTTGGACTTCTACTCTGACAGGTTGAGCTGTTTTAGCAGCCATCTGTTCCTGTGGGTCTCTATATATTCTCTCCATCATGAGAAAAATGCCAAAAAAAGCATGTTAAAAACACTATTTTCACTGGAGTAGGTCTTTTACTCCTGATTGTTATACTTGAATCTTTTAGAAACCAAACTTGAGTCAGATTCTTTAGTTTTCCTGGCAGTTCTCTCCACATCCTCCCTGTAGTTGGAGCTCCTTTCTTTCAAGTTTCTCAGAAACTTTCTTTTTTGATGAAGCTCTAGCTTGAGCGACCTTGAAACACTTTTAGTTTTGCTGCTGTCATCTTGGTCTCCTCAGGATTTCCCAAAACAAACAAACTTCTTTCTTATTTTGTCACCCTTTATTTACACCTTCATTTTTGTCCTTCTTCCTTCTCTGAAACACTTGTCATTTGTAGTGGTTTTTTTAGACAGTCTGTACAGATGTTTATTTAATTCTACAACTGATAAGGTTACTGCTACAGAGGTCATTCTTCACACTTTCAGACACCATCAGCCAACTCCAATGAAAGTGGTGTTTCTAAGTTGTTCTTGTGCCATTGTTCGAATGATGGAGGGCATTTCTAAAAAAAAAAAAAAAAGCTTCAAATTGAATTTCTTATTATTTCTTTAGTCAAATCGTTCTGCGTCAGGAGTGAGGTGTCCTCTGAGGCTGAAACTGAACTGTTGGAACCTGCTCGTCCCTCCAGGGGGGTCCTACCTTCATAAATTCACATCTGAGCTTCTTGACAGCAAAACTAAATTAGAAAACTAGACAAGTCTGATATTGCAGAGTTTGTACTAATGACGAATCCAGACAGATAAGAAAAGGTTTAGAAAACAATTTTTATTGAGAATTGATCGCATAAAAATATAATAAAAAAACCCTGTATATTAGCAAATTGTACAAAAAGTGCATCAAAACAGACACTTTCAGTAAAGCACAAAAGGCCTAACTGAGTCAGGCATTAAGAAAGGAAAAAGTTCAAATCAGTAGAAAGTAGCAACGTTGCCTGGCTAAAGCCAGTCTGTTATGAGACATGTGTCATCATTCATTTACACACAAACAAATTCATAAAAACAGAACTATCCGTCCATTTTCTAAACCCGTTTTGTCCCTTTCAGGGTCACGGGGCTGCTGGAGCCCAACTTGGCGAAGGCAGGGGACACCACTCTGTAGCAGGGGCCACAATCACACACCCATGCACGCATGCACGTGGTGAACATGCAAACTCCACACAGAAAGGTCTCCCATTGGTCACGCTTTTTCAAGTCACCCAGCTGGACTTGAACTGGGAACCTTCTTGCTGTGAGGCAAGAGCGCTAACCACTGCGCCACCGTACAGCCATACGGAACCCAAAACAGAACTCATAAAACAATAATTGGATGTGAGTTAATAAAGCTGTCAAAAACGCTCTGAGAACTCATTATAACAGATGAGATCACTGGTATGACATAGTCATTACGAAGGACAGACGCCCCAGCATCCGTCCTTCCCACTTCCTCAATGGAAATGTCTGTACTCTGACAGTTTTTGAGAGTTAAAGCATGGATACTGCCTTCACTCCAACTGCGGATAACATGTTTGTACAGAGTGCACTTAATAACAAATGCACTTATATAAAAAAAACACAATTTACCTGACATCTTTAGCACGTTTACACAAACAAAGACCTTTGATGCACTGAAAAATGCAAAAATCAAATCAATCAACATTTTTTTTTAAAACAAATCACTCTTGAGAAACCTTTTCTCCTCACACCATTGAAACAAAATATTTACCACAAAATCTGTAAGTACATTCACGTGGCTTTGGCTCGGAGGCCTTTAGCTGGTCTTTAGCTTTTTCTGTCTGGTCTGTTGACCCAGAGCGGGTCTCTGAAGCAGACCTGCTGAGTCAACGCGACCAAACCAACGGCTTAACTGCATCTGAGGCGGCACTAAAGGCATTAAACCACCAAAAGAAAAATAGAAAATGTTTTTTTTGTCTCTAGATACAATTTGCTTTCGTAGAAATTCCTAAAAAACATCAAAAACGACCCAAGCATCCCGGCGGGAGTCAGATTAGGCGAAGTGGATGCTCTCCTCGGCAAGTTCCTGCTTAGATTCAGAAAAGAATAGCTTGAACCACTTTAACACAGAGTGGGCTGTGGGTCCAACAGACTGCCAACAGCAGGTCCACACGCCAATGGTTACCAGAGCAACAGAGCTGGCATAGACCAATGCACATTTCTTGCTTTGGAGGGTTAAACTGGATTCGACTTGATCCCCAAAAACAAGTCCCTTCTACTTGTTTTGCTGAGCAGCTTTGAACCAATCTCCCAAAGTGGGGTAGTGGCCTTGAGAAGCCACGCCGTTGTTTGCGTAAGGATTCTGCAGGTTTTTGAAGGCCGGCGTGACACCGTCTCGCCTCCTTGGATCCATGTTGGCGCCGTTGCTGGTGGCGCGGGGGAGCAGGTTGGTGTAGGTGTTCTCCTGATTCTCTCTGGGATTCTGCATTGCAGGGGAGTTGCCGTCTTGTCCGGCTGTGATCTGGGGCTCCTGCTTCATCTGGAAGCCCGTCTGCGACATCCCCCCAAGCGGGCCTTTCAGGAAATCGCTCCCCTCCATGCTTTGGAGGAATTGAAAGCCACCTCCACCCCCGGAAGGTCCTGACCCAATACAGTTGTTCTGAACTGTGCTCAGCGGGTTGTAGTTGGACCACATAGCCGTCAGGCCTTGGTTTTGGTTGCTCATGTGGTTTTGGGAATCCGATGGGAGCTCCTCCCTCTGATGCTGCTGGTGGTGGTACAGCGGTTGGGACTCGGACTGGCTCATCGCCAGCTGTTGGGTATCTGTATCCAAGTACTGCAGGTCCCGCATTGACAGCTGAGGGAGGGCGCTCCCCTCACAGCTGCTGGGCTCTAGTCTCTGGCGGTAAACAGACTCCCAGGTTGGCGGAGGCTGCTGACCTCTGTTGGCATGGAGGCCCATGGACGCAGAGGGATTTATGGTGACCCTGTCTACTGAAGGTCTTGTGTTTGGATTCATCCATGGGTTAGCCAGGTTGGAGGGCATCATCCCACCCTGAGGAGTTTGTTGGTACGGCTGGTTGAACATGGTTGGCTGCTGCTGCTGCGGCATTGGAGTGGCACTCTGCCTGTACATGTTGCCTGCATCTAAAAACGAGAGACCAGAGTTTGGCAGTGCTCTCCAGACTTTTCATCACCACCCAAACCATTGGAGGGACACTAGTTACCTTTATGCATGACACTCTGAGGCATGGCCTTTTGTCTTTTTATCACCAGATCAGCAAAAGAACGTCCTAAAAGGTGAACGTAGCTTTAGGATTGGACACAAAGCAGCTGGCCTGAATGTACTGCAGCGTCGTTCTTACCTTCCAATCCTGGTATCTTCATTAAGTATTTGCGTTTTTTCTCATTGTAGCCATAGGGGTCTATAGGGAACACAGAACAATGTCTTCAGTTACTAACCTCCATTTTTACCCATAAAAAAGGGACGGGGGTGTGTGTCTTCCTTTACCTTTGTTGTCAGGCAGATATCTGAAATCCATGGGTTCGCTGACTTCCTGATCAGAGGGTCTGCGCAGCTGCATCTGCACTGTGACCGACTCCATTTTGGAGGTGTTGTGATACGGCGGCGTCTTAAAGACGATCGCCACCTGTCGATGGACGTCGGCCTGGGAGAAGGAGCCTCTGGCCTCCCAGCCGTCGCTGGAGAAGAAACGCACCTCGATGTCATCTGTAAGACAGGCAGGATGGCATGTTAGGGGCAGAAGAAAAACTGACGTTTGGGAGTGAACAAAGCAAAATATATCAAAAAGCGTGCAGGGAAGTGAGGGTTTGTACCTTTCTGTACTTTGTCGCACAGCAGGAAGATCTCCTCCCCTCCTTTAACACTCCCACTGTTCTGGTTGACCCGACAAATCCTCAGCTCTGCTGTGTTTGGGGCGCCTGCAGCAATCAAACCAATCCTAAATCAAATCAGACGTCCTGCCACAGAGATCCAATCTGGACCTGTTTTTACTCCATTTTCATGTTGACATGCCTCGCATAAACGAAACTGCGATTTCAAAAAGAAAAAAAAAGTCAAATGTCTGATGTGTGTTGTCAGAAGGGGATGTGCGCCATGGTAACGGTGTTGTTTGAGGGCTGGTGAGTGCTTTATAAAGAACTTCCTCTTTCTGCTTGTGAAAAAGGGCTCTGAGTATTACTAGTAAATGCAGACATACACGTCTTGCCAAACAGATCTTTTGGTACAGACTGTGCCTTCTATCACAACCAAATGTGCTGGTTCCGAGTCCATCGCGTCATTACTACGACCATCTGAGTTGGGAAACCAAAGGAACGTTATTTTGAAAGCTGGTGGGAACCGTCGGCTGTGTTGCCTTGCATCAAGCTGTAACTCAGACAGGAGTGGGGTGGGGCTCGGGTACTCACGGTTGTCGTAGATGGGGTTTGTGACGATGGGGTTGAGAGGTCGGGTGTAGTGGCCGCTCTCATCCTGGAGGTACACCTGGATGCACAGGCGCACCACGTTCAGGTCGTACTCCTCTGTCTGCAGCAGCTGCTCTCGTGGAACTGAGGTCCAACACAGACATGAGCAGATCAGACAAATGATTGTACGTGTATTGACCAGTGATCTCCAACTTTTTCAAGCCTGAAGCAGGCGTCTGATGTTTTAGCTTCCAGTTTCTCTTAACTTTTGAGGGTAAAGTTCATCTTCATCGTCTGTAAAATATCTGCAGCCGCTTTAAACTTTATTTGTTCACCGGATTTCGTGTAAGATGTGATATATTTCAGTAAGATGTGATATAGATCTTCCCTTACCCCTAAACTGTCAAAGTGGAAGCTACAAAATCACACGCCAACTTCAGCCTCATTCAACTTTTAAAGTGTGACGGGTAAAAACACAAAAACAGTCACTGAAACGGGTGTTTTCTAAAATGAATATGAATCCACTGTCTGAACAACTTTATTAGTATCATTCTTGTAACATTTTTGTCCATCTAGAGCATCATGGTGGGGGCATGGTACTGCTGTTTTGTAGTGTGTCTATGTTTTTACATCTGTCCCCAATCAATTAATCAATCAATTGATTTTAGACAGCCGGTTGCTGAATATTCTGCATTATTATCATGGTCTCTGGGACTAACTGTTACAATAAATCCATATTTAGAGTAAAGACACCTGGTTTTAGTCTGTTAAAAGCAGCTTTCTTTTATTTTGAAGTCAAAGGCTCTTCTCCTGCTTTCTCACTGACTCTGTGAGAAGAAACTTTCCAAATACCTTCTGTTTTTTGTTGACTTTTCTAGCTTGGGGATTTCACTTTAGCGGTCGGCGTTTTAAGAAAGAAGCAGATGGACTTTTGACACCTGACTAAGCGTCTTTAGACATCAGAAATGAGTCGGATGTGGTGGAAAGAATTCAGTAATTTTTCAAAATAAAACCTTTTTTAAAATCAGATTATGTCATGTTTTTTTTTTTTCCCTGTGGCCTGGTACTAGCTGTCCCATGAACTGGTACTGGTCTGAAGCCTGGAGACCACTGATCTGCGGGGTTTGTTTGGTGCCACAGAGTTTAGAAATGAACTGTAGCTGACATCACATCTGCTGCGTCCACCATGTGCATGAGGTCAGTGTGTGCTGCCTCGTCTGTATGCGAAACCTCATCTTTGGATTCATAAACGGAACACGGCGGCACGCAAGCACATGCATATGTACATGCAAGCGTCACACATCCCGCCTTCATGTTTAGGTCGAACACGCACACACCCTTGCAGGGACGGCTGTCACTGAGAGACGCCCACGCCCCAACAGACACCAGGCTTTCACATCTGCCTACTTTCTCTTCCTCCACCTCTCAGTCTCTGTCTTATGCGCTCACGGCAAGGCGACCCCGCCTACACGGTTGCCATGGTGACGCGGCACCATATCACCTCAGAGTGGAAAGAGTTGTCTGTGTGACATGGAAGCAAAAGACAAGGCTCCCTGCACGAGTGACCACGGTGTGTGCTGACGTCTGTGAAAGTGGTGGGACATGAAAGTGCCTGACTCTGTCTATGCGTGCATGTGTGAGGGTTTTATGTCTTTTGGAGGGTATTTTACAGCATTAACTTGTAACAGCGCACTCAAACCGTGAACATGTCCGTCGCAGAAACAAGAACTAAAATCAAAGGAATCTGCACCTATAATGCGGCATTTGGGGTAAAAAAAAAAATCCTTGTCCCGACGGCACATGTTCAACACAAAGAATGATCTGGATTCGGTTTCAGATCTGTCCCTGCATGCATCGCTGGCACCGGCGCTCGGTCTGTCTGTGTGAAAAGTCTGTACAGCAGATGAGGAAGAAAACGGCAAACATGTCTGCATCTGTATCTGAACTTCCCCAAACGGCAGCAGTGATGCAGCCTGAACGGAAAAGGTTGCAGACAGACTCGAAAACTCTCCAGATTGGGTTTGGTTGTACAGAAGGGCCCAGAAGCTTGCAGACCATGTAAAAGTTCTCTTCCAACACACAGTTGCATTCGCACAACCTTCCAGGTGACCTGTACCCAACATGACAACACTGACTACCAAAGAAATCGGCGCAGAAGACAACGACACCGACAATTCCAGTTCAGATTTCTGCCAGGTCATCAGTTTGTCTGTTGTAGGTGGCAGACTGAGCGGAGAAACCGAGGGAGGGAGAAATGAGAAGCATGTGGAACCCTCGCAGTAAACTCTGGTGGAACACCTTTGCTGCTGGACGCATAGGTGCAGAAAGGGAGGGGTGCTGTGGGAGCGCCGAACAGAAACCAGGGCAAGGGGTGACGCTGGCAGGTTCAGTGATGGGGGTGCGACGAGAATGAGGGACGGGGTTATGACAGTGTGGGCCAAGTCTGAGAGTGAGAACGAAGAGGAGGCAGGTGCCAAGTCTCACCACTAAACAATCCTCCATGACTCACACTCTCACCAGGTTTCAGACACCCTGGTTGATTCCCTGAGAGCCTCCAGAAGACATCACTAAGTTTGCATCATCCAGACACTATTTCTTTAAAGACCCACTCTGAGGAAAATTGTGTTTTCAACGTGTTCTTGTGGCATTTTTCTGATAATGAAGAACATATATGAAGCAAAAAATTTAATTTTTAATTATTTATTTAATCAAATTGTTGAGAATCAGATTAAAAAAAAAGATTGCCTTCATTACGTAGAACAAACACAAGCTCCCTGCTCCATTATGGTTGTGGGTGATGGGAAGGGGAGGCGGAGTTTCTGCATGCCAACAGTCCCATCCACAACTCAGCAAAAATCTAATGAGCCACTGCCGCTCTGCAGAAACTATGTCCTAGAAAACAACAATAGTTTTTAGATTTTTTAGCTAAAAACGGCATAATCGTGATGAAAAGACCACTGAGAACGCCAAGATGATCGGAGTGGGGCTTTAAAGCTGAAGTCCTCCAAACCTTCTAGTGCAGCTTGTAACGTTCTGTTCTTTTAAGGCTAATCCAGAGGGGAACAAAGACAGATGACTGCTCAGCATCTGTCCAGTTTGTAACTTCACTTGACGTCATCAGACTTTCAACATGTCCTCAGGTTTTCATCAACAACCGACAAACCAATGCTGCGCTAAACGGAGGCAGGGGAAAGTAACAGAAGCTCAACCTCAAGTAAAAGTTTTGACTCCAGTAGGGAAGAAAGTGACTAGGTATTAATGAAATACACATAAAAACGCTGAACAAACTTAGAGGGAATCTTTGCTTTCTATCAAGGTAAAGTGAAAAACTCTGTCACACATGAACTACAGCTCAAAACTTTCAACGTTTGAATTATCAGATCAGATCAGATCCTCTTTTGAGCTATTTTCAAGGTGTTCCCAGTGGTCTTTTAATTTTGATTATCCTATTTTAAGCCAAAAACCTGTTTTGTTTTCTAAGGATATATTTTCCGCAGAGTAGCAGGAGATCATTAGAAATTCTCCTGAGTTGTGGCATTTTTGTCCATTTGAATAAAGAAATACTCAGAAATGCAATTTTAAGATGAATTTTCTAAATAAATGTCACTCACAGTCTGCTCTTATTGGAAAAACCTGGACTGAACTAAACGCATCAAGTAGAATAAATTGGGTTTTAATTATTATTTACATTGGTAAGAAAGCTTCACCGGAAATTTTTCAATTAATTTTAGTTCATTTTTAATTTGTTTACTTGAACATTATTTAAATAAATTAGTAGCTGTTGTGTATAGAATCCTGAGGTGTCCTCAGAGGAAGTTTGTATCATGTCATGTCTCTCATAGTCTGACCCCAAAACGGTTCATGTTTCCAGAAAAAGAGAAGCAATGCATAATGGTTAATGGGCTCTGGCGCAGCGTGAGCCTACATTAAACTTATTAACTGAACTGCAACTTTGAGAGGTTATGATTACGAAAACCGGACCGGAAAACATTGTTTACAAAACTTGTTTTACCAAAAACCAGCCGTTACCCAGAATTCACTGGTCATTAGAAAAAGCGATAAAATCTCTACAGGTTCAAAACCCCACAGCTGCACCACCACCTGGACTGCAGAGGTGAAGGTCTGCCTCCGAAGAGTGAAGAGCAGGAGGCTAAAACACAGAACACAGAACACAGAAACCTGCATGCGCAGCTGCAGGCAGAGGGAGGTCAGCAGGTTGGTGTCTGTGCGTGGTTATGTGTGAAGCTGGTGGAGCAAATGAGTGGAAGGTGAAGCAGGGGGAGAGTTAACACCCACCCTCACAGGAAGCGGCTGAGTTTCCCACCGCAGCAGCAGAGAGCGGCACGCAGGAGCAGCGCTTCAATGTTCAGCTGACCAGTGCGCTCGCTCTGTGGTCATACCAGTCGCTGCTGCATTCCATTCAACCCACAACATGCAAAAGCAGCTGCGCACCTGCGACTGAACAGGTGAGACAAAGGCTTCCCCTCAGTTCTGGTCATGCCTTCTAACTTTAACCCAAACACACCAGCGGGAGACCCTCCTCTGACAGCTGACATCTCAGCATGTCTGTGAAGTAACGCTAGAAACATATGTGGAAGCTCTTCCACCGTTTTTCTGCGCCGCAAAGCTCCTTTTATCACCTGAGAGAGGAGGGGAAGCCCCCGAGGCTCAAACCCTCCCTCTATAATGAATCCTGCATTCCTGGTTCTCACATGGCCTCCTGCACGCCGCTCAGTTGAGCAACTGCGACCAAGAATGGGGAAGTAGCTAGGTGCCCATTTGTACACGAGAGCTGCAGCAAACTGTGCGTTTGTGTGGACCACAGAGTGAAAAAAAACCCAAAGGAAACGGCTCTACTGTAGTGTGGCGGCAAGAGCAGATTTTCTACTCGATGGGAGGAAAAGCTGCTCTGCTGCCTGAGAACTGGGTCAACCACGGCTTGAAAACAGTTCTGGTGAATTGTTTTGAAGTTGGTTTAGCAGTAACAGCAACACCTCATCTTGATTCTACAACTTTGTGTTTCAAACATGTTAGCATGATGTTAAACAGGAGAAATTACTTTTAATTAAAAAAAAACAAAAAAAAAACAATGTTAGCTTAAATTTCTTTTAGGTGTCAAACATTCAAGTGTGATTAAACTGTTTTAATTTATTTTGTACCAAAATATTCTGAATACTATTAAGAGAAAACAATAAACAAAAAAATCAAAAATACAAAGTTTTAATTTGTTTTATCGACCGAAAGGATAAGGCAAGTGCTAGCACAATAGCTGTAGCGCAGCAAGGGCTAGGTAGTGTTTACCATTTTTCGCAGTGTCTGAATTTACTTTTTGAAAATCCAGTGCTCTGGAAATTTCTCAGAAGTCTTTGTGAAAAACTAGTGTGCATCAGTGCTCATCATTGACTCTATAAAAGAACTGGACTGAGTAACCCCTCCCCCCCCTGGCGTTCTAAACAGGAAGTACCCACTAGTTCCAAGAAGCCAAAATCCCATAGACTTCTACTGAGAAATAAACAGCGGCTACTCAGTCATCCTATTGATCAGAATAACCATTACCATTACCATACTCTGATACTTTTTAGCATGTTTTTTTCTTCATTTTTTTTCTCTATTGCAAGTAATTTAAAGTTATAAACGGCCCAATCAGATGCCTCAATAAAAGCATGTGATTTGACGGCAAACGTTTGACAGACTCTCCTGAGCTGGCTTTCAAGTAGTAGGGGTGTGGCCTTCCTTCAAGCTCATTCTTGATTGGTGAGAGTGGTTGCCATAGAAACTTAGACTTGGATCAACTCGGACAAATCACTCCTTACTGACAGTTGCTGGCTCCAACATGGTGACGTACTTACTGCGAACAAAAGGCGGCTGAATTCACTTAATTTAGTTGGAGCCAGAAGTAAGTCATTTCCTATGAGTGACATCACACTCACTCTGTTCAGTTCTCTTATACAGTCAAAGATGCTCACTAGCTCACTCATTAGCAAATATAGACCACAATGCATTGCATTTGAACAATTTGTCATCTGCAAAAAAACTGTTTAAATGTATCTCTTATAAGTTTTTGTCATCAGAACACAGTGGATTCATGAATACTTTTAGTAAAATGTTCATATTTATAAGGTTTTTACAACAACATATTTGCCATTAAAAAAAGTAGTGAGAATAGCTTTGAAATTGCATTTAAATCCGGGGCAGTAGATAGTCAAACACTCTATAGGCTTTTCAGGGTTAGTTAAGGAGTATGGGGGGATTTCAGTCACAACCCTTGTGTTCTGAACTGAAATTTATGGGAGTTAGGAGTAACTCAGCCGACCTGTTTGCTGCCTTTTATCAGGAGCTGGGAACCAGTTGTTAACATTTACCTTTAGATTGAAATGTGTGTTATATTCTTTCTACATAACAAATGTCCAAACCCATCAAGAAGAACCGCTGCAGACCTGGATGTTTCTGTGGACGACCACCACATTGGTTACTCTGGTGCTATCCCTCTCAGTGAGGGGCTTTTTCCACACCACTCGCTTCACAGGAAAGAAAACCACAGGAAAGAAAACCACAGGATAGCCTACTTTAACTACAGAGCTTCCACTCAACAAACAAGCTGTCGACCCGTAACAGCTGTTTTTATACATGTTGAACATCTATCGTGACAGGTTAGAATAAAGGTTACATGGTGGACACTGTGACAGCTGGGACCGACCAAGCTGGCCTAGTTTTGGTACACGCACAGGTCTTAAGTAGTCCAGATGTGGGCAGGTGGGGGTGATGAAGATTGACTTAGACTTGGACATTGATAAGTGTGTAGGCTAGGGGTGCCCCAAAGGTCCAAAGTTAGTAAAATATCACAAGTTTCTTCTTTGGGACAAACTTTGTGGCAGATCCTCCTTTATTACAGTAATTTGGGTCTATATAAAGCTCTAAATGACTAATGTAAAGTTATGCATCCCTGTACTTAAAGATTTAGGAAAAGTCTTTTTTTACCTAAAGAATGCATGTGTTCAATTACTGTTGTTTTGTAATTGTACGTGTGTACTGTTTAACAGACTACAGAGGGAATTGACCTCCAAGAGCAATAACCTGGCGGTTCCTTTTTGTTTGCTGCTGTTCAGTAAATCTTCATGCTCATAAAATCAAATATGGAGCACCCCAAACATGTTTTTATCTCACTAATAATAATGTTGCAGACATATGTAGAGCTGCAGTGAAGCAGATAAAGTTAGGAGATGGAAACTAGTTTTTAAAAATTGCTAAAAACCACTGCCAGGGTGTTTGACCAATGACAGCGCAGCATCAAAGCGTGGAAAAAGCAGGTGGGAGGACTAACCGTTGAAGGGGTTGATCCCTCTGGTGATCCTCTGATTGATGGCGTCTCTCACTTCCCGCCTCCTCACACACTGGATGCCCAGATTCTGGAATCTGTGTCAACACAAACACCAGAGAAAGTGACTTTCCTGCTGCCTCAGTATCAGCTGAAGACCCAAGACCGCGTGATGAAGATGAAAACAAGGACATGATGCATTCACGATCACCTAGTCTGTCAGAAACTGGATCTTTGTGTGGGCTTTCTTTATTCAAAAAGGAGCAGATATTTGTGTTTACAGAGGACGTAAGATGACGGAGTATGGTGCAGAAGTCTGTAAAAGATTTGTAAACTTTACAACAAAAGATAATGACTCATTCATAATCTGCTGCACGCTGCAGCGCTCACACACAAACTTTGTTTTCTCTAACACAAAGCAAACAAGGGTGATGTCACTCGGGGAATTCCCATGTTGCCGTCCTCATCACAGACTGAGTTTGACAAATACTTTTTGTGTGTGAGAGAGACTTCTTCGTTGGAGAGCTCCTTTGCACAGGCCGCATTCCAAAACCACGCTAAGAAACATTTATCTTAAAACGCAAATCATAATAACGGAAAAGATAACACTAATAGAACAAATGTACCCATGCTTCAAAACCATAACCATATTTAGCTTCATAAATCATAGAAGGTTTAAGATAACCATAGCATAAATAAAATACTAACAAGTCAACTAAACACTTTAAATCACTAAATCTGTTGAATTCTTCAGCGTCACGGTTGCCCTTGAACGACTGAAGCTTCTTCTTCTGCATTTCTGTCAATGGCAAATGCTGCGGCACACACCTACAGTGGCCTTCAGTGGTTGTTAGTGGAAAATAACTAAAACATGAGCCTATTTTTCTTAAATCACATGCAAGTCGCACCTTAATATAAGTCACACCCTCGGCCAAACTATGCACATAAAACGGGACTTCTACTCTGAAAAACACGGTACTTACAACAACACTTGTATACAGATACTGGAGCTTTGACTACTTTTATTTACTTGATAAGCGCCAACAAGGAGAACTCACGCAATCACTTTGCGGTCCGGGCCAAACTCCGCCTCATAGAACCCGTCTCTGCAGTCTCGCCCTACCAGGTCGTGCGGATGCGGTCGATAAGGCTCGTTTTTTGTAACCAGGTAAACGCGCACCATTCCTTTACCCCTGTAATTCAGGATCTGGGAGAGAAGGTCCACAAACATTAACACTGGAACGTTGAAATGGACTTTGTGGATGTGAGATGAGTGCAGGTGTTGTGACCCACCTGCAGGCTGGGGTAGGTCCTGTTGTTGTCGGTGCTCCTCTCGCCGGGGATGCTCCCGGCGGAGCGACCCTCGCACTTGTACCTGAAGCGCATGCCCCTCTGCTTGGGCTGCTCAAAGATCTGAATGGCCGGCAGAGTCACTGCGGGGAGGCGGATGTACAAATGATGAAAGGTCAAAAAGCAGAAGCAAACTTCAAGAAACAAAAGAAAAATGCGGCAAAAGCTTTATCTTCATTTATGTCATACTGGTGTTGCTCCATGTGCTGCAATTTGACCTGATGCCTTAAGATCATTAGGACAAAATTTGACACCAGTCAAAACCAGCTGGGTGGAGCTACAGAGGGGGATCTAGACAACCCTGCCTGGAACAAAGGTCTGTGATGTCACAAACCGGACTCACCCCCTGCATGACGAGCTCTCACACCTATCAAGTGAAAGGGTTTCTTTCAGAGCTCTGGAGATGCGTTTGACGCCAAAAATGAAAGTTATTTTCCATCCTGGGATTCTAGCATCACTAATAAATGCGAGGTCAATGTAAATTTTACATTTACCTTATGGAAATACAAAAACAAAACAATTACATAAAGGATTTTAGGAAAACACTGAATAGTAAACGTGTTGTTTAAGCGAAAACCACAACACTGGAGCAAACAAACAGTGGAATACGGTGAGCATGATGGCGTTCGGAGTCCTGCGTCGACCCCTCTGAAGAAACTAAAGTGTATATGACGGCCGTGTGAGAGAGGAACTAAAACTCCTCTGAGAGGCATTTCTGTCTGCAAGTGTGCAGAAGCAACCTGGCAGCTGAACCAGGGATGGCCTGGAAATCACTTTCATGATGTGGAGGGGAAAAAAACTAGACTGGACCGTCTTCATTCTGCTGGTCCTTCGGCTGAGGATGACGCTCCCCAAACATCTTCTAAATATGGATTACCATTGGTAAAGATAAGGAGCTTAAATGCCTACAAGTTCAGAGGAGCTTCTAAAAAAAAGAGCTCAGTAAAACTAAAAAGAGGAAGTGAAATGGCTCAGTGAATGCAGTTATTTCTTCTACTGTGACTTTTGCCTCCATAAAACAGCAAGAAGCACACGGGGGCAGCAGGACAGCAGATGTGGACTCACTCAGTTGTGGATCATCCCCAAGTATTGAAGGCATAAGAGCTGAGGAGGGAAACGTTACAGGATTACAAATCAGAATAAACATCATCTGAACTGGATTATATGTTCTTCAGACTTGAAATCAACCCCCTTACTGTAAATCATTGCAACAAGGAGGAAGTTGACAGAAACAAAACTCTTGCTTAAAACAACAGAGAGTATTAAATGTAGCTGTAATGTAACCCACGTCACACTTAAGGTTTTGTTTTTCTAAGACTGTCTTGAAATGTTTAAGATGTAAATAAATAATAAAAATGAACTCACGATCCATGATGCCGTCCCGGTGGCAGCTCTTTGCGACTAGAAGAGGTGAATGAGAGCGGTATCCGAGAACAGGGAAGTGTATGTGAAATCTGCCCGGGGAATTCCCCCACGCCTGACCCGACCAATCACAAGGCTCGGCAAGATGGCGGCTGACTCCTCCTCCTTCTCCACACCCAGCAGCTCCGGTAAAATGACGAGCTCCCCTGCGCCGTGGCTTGCTTCATTCACCGGCTACGAGCCCGGTAACGTCCGGTCGTTTCCCTTCCCTTTCTTTGTGCTCGCTTTGAATTTAGCGGGGTTTGGTTGAGGGGGAGGCTGTCTTCTGATTGGCTGATAGCCTCGGCTGCGTGCCCGATCAGGTGTAAATAACTCGTGACGTCACATTCGGGTTCAAAAAACCTAACGACGCTGAAATCAAGCGAGGGGCGTTTGTGATGTGTTTTTTTTTTTTTTTTTTTTACATTTCAGCACAACTTAAAACTTAACGGATCGATAAATCTTTTAGTTTGCTTTAACTACATTACCAACAAAAAAAGTCCACGATTTTCCTCTTCTCACCATCAAAACAAGACAGATGGAGGTACTTTTCTTAAAGTGTCTCATACGTTTTCTTCTCCTTCCACTATATTATACAGCACACATTATTTGATAAAAACAAACATTTTAAAAACATAAATTTGATATATTAGGTTGTTTCGTGGGGGTACATTTAAATATTTAGTACAAAACGCAATAGCACGCAAGCTACACAAGAGCAAACAAATATATAATATAAATTATATATCTGATGTAATTGGCAAACTTTTGGGACAGTTTGTAATAAAACAAAACAATTAATATCACAGTATTAAAATAGTTGATCCTTGAACAGATTTGTTAATGGAAACCGTATAAATCATCAGTTTTTGTTGCTGAGGGGCGCCCTCTACCGACTACAAGTTTGAATACCACGCTAAGAGCCACTGATGAAAATAGTTGTAAACGTTCTTATACATTTTCCTGATGATAGAATAGAGAATGTAAATTAAGCTTTAAACTGCATTTCTGAGTATTTCTTTATTCAAATAGTGGTGAATCAGGAACAGAAAAATATTTGCTGCAAGCTTCCTGTCCCGCTCCATTCTGAAGCATCCACTTGCAAATGGATCCACGTTTGTCTGTTTTCCTTGTCTGAGCTGGATTCTGGTTCAAAACTGTACATCTGGATATCTCAATATTGCTAAATTCCATTCCAATATTGGATGGTTATTTGATTTTGGTTTTAAAACAGCATAATCATAACTAAAAGACCACTAGGAATGCTTTGATTGTAATGGGACTTTAACAGCATGTTGGTGAAAGCCAGCACCCCAGACCAGACCAGCACGTGCAATAATGTGTAATAACGCTTAAAAAAAAAAAAAAAATTTAGAGACATGATGTTGTTTTTAGGGGTTTAATAGGTGTGTGAAATCATTTAAAGGAAGTGAAACACATACAAAAATACCCTTTCAATACATTTTAGAAACAAACATCTAAACAACCTGTTTTGTTAAATGTTTCTGAAGAGCAAAACATGTTGGAACAGAATGGTGCAGATCGATTCCAAAAGACCTACCTGCTATGAATGCTATTAAAAAAATATCACATGGTTCAAATATGCAAATATAAATAAAGTGATAAGAAAACCCCTAAATCTGAAGAGTATGCATATTGAAAAAGAAACTGCCCTCTTTAGTTTGGGATGCAAAAAAAAAAAAAAAAAAAAAAAAACTGAAACTCTAAAGAGGCCTGCGCCCCAACTCACTGCCTGCTCCACTGAGGGGGTGCTTCATTCACACATAGAAGTATGCATGTATCTCCTGTGCAGACACCCAGCTTCAGTGTCGAGTCGGGGCCGAAGGCAGAAAAGGAGGCATCTCCTGACCCCCCCCAACCACCACCACCGCAGAATCGTCCACCCAGAAGATGCAGTTTAAGAACCTCCACAGGAGGCGCAGAGGGTTAGCACCCAAAACGAAGTGAGATCTCCCTCCGAGACACAAACACATCGGACAAGCTCGCACACACAAACAACCCCTCTCATTTAACAACACAAACTCTCAAAAGCGTTCACACCCGCTGCCCGGAAAGGAGATGCGCATGGGTGGACTGGTGTGTGGTGGTGGAGGAGGTGTGTGATCCTGCAGGTTATGGTCAGACTTTAGTGATGGAGGGCTCCAACACACTATGAAGAAAACCAACAGCTGCCCTATCTGACAGAGAGATTCTGGTAAATGTCATTCTGTTATGATTTTCATGTTAAATCATTCTTTTAAAAAAAGGAACAGCACTCCCAGAAAACACAGATGCCCCTGTTGACATGAAGATGTTTTTTTTGTTTAGTTGTTTTTTTTTTTCTCCTCATTTTTAACCGACACCTGAGAAGCTCCAATCATCTACTCACTGCAAATCCATGGCTAACCTGGAGTCCTCCTTGGGGAACAGGTCTACTCCGTCCATCAGCGTCTTCAGAAGTCTCCAGGGCTGGAGGCATTTTGTTTTTTTGTTTGTTTTTTTTAACAAGTAGTCAAGAGAGGAAAAAATATTTTACATTTTTTTTAAACTTTTTTTCCCATTTTTAGATAAAACTACAATATAATGATCAAAAGACTTCTCAGAGATCTTTTGCTCTTCTTAAGACAAAAAGTTATGTACATCAACATTTACTGTACAGATTTCTGCTGAGGACGAAAGGAAACCAAGAAAAAAACCCGGCTTACTCCAGACGGGAGTGCAGCAAGCGTCAAGAACGGATTTTTTTGTTTTTTCTCTTTTCTAAAACTTAAGGATTGAAAAAAAAAAGGAGGAAAATGAAAGGAACAGCTCGTTTTCCACGTGTTTACACAGAGGGAGAGGAGGCTGCTGCTTTAGTTCTCTGCCTCGTCTCCATAACTGGCGGGTTAAGCGCCCAAAAGCTGAGAGCGTGGCGGCACTGAACAAACCCGCTGTCAAACCTGGAATCTCTGAAGCATCTGAGGTGTTAGTCCTGCTGTGTCTGGAGTCAGACTGAACAGACTCTGAAACGCTCCTAACCGTGTGTGGAATCCTCCTCCTCCTGCTGCTGTTCTAAGCCTGGCTGGCTAAGCCCCGCCTCCATGTGAGAATGAATCCTGTACCATCTGTTTAGCTTTTCAGGCTATGTGGATTCTGGCTTTCTCTGTTTCCTTCAGTCGCTTGGCCTGCTCCTCCAGCGAGGGGGAGTGGGGTCTTTTCGATGCGGCTCCATTCAGGGGGTCCACGACTCGACTTACTAGAGTGGGGATGGAGCTGCCGACAGGGGTCGCCGTGCTTTTGGGAGCAACGTGTTCTGCAGCAGAAACAGAAAGAAAGACAGTTTGGTTTGGTACTTTTGTTGATGGAAAAAGTCTGAAACATTTCATCCCGTTTGAGTTTCTCTTTTCAGGATGAACTGGCAGATGCTCACTGGATCCGATGACAGGAATGGACATTCCCTTCTCCTCGCTGGCAGGAGCAGGATCGGTGGAGAGGGTGTCGTCAAACACTGGGGGCTTCGGGGGTGTGATGCTGTTTGTTTTGAGACACACGATGAGACACGGAAGAATTCCCTCCGTCTGTTGGCGAGCTTTCGTTTTAAAAAAGGCCTGGCTCACCTGTGGCGGTTGAGCGCCAGCTTAATGGAATTTTTCACGACTCGACAGCTGTTGCTGGCGGGGAGAGGAGATGAGGCATCTGGCAGCTCCATGCTGGGAAGTCTCTGAGATACAAACATGTTTAACCACAAAGCAACTGAAGGGAACAGGGCGTTGGTGAGGGCTTGAGTGCAGACTTACCTGTGTTCTTGAGGTATCAATGGTTGGAATGGGCTTTGCCTTTGATCCAGAGTGGGGAGGCTGTGAGAGGACAGAGGTGTCATCCTGGAAGCTTTGCTTTCTGATAACAGAACCAGCAGGAACACTCACAGTGCTGGGTGCCTCTCCGTGTGCCTGGGAGTCAGACGATGGCGGGTATGGCTCCTTAAACGTAGCATCATCACTGGACACCACCTGCAGCAGAACGCCATGTTAGCCATCTGAGATCTGTCCAAATTTCCCACAATCCTCTCTTACATCTGTGCTTCTGGGCTTTTTGGCCAGGTCCTCTTCTGTGGGGGAGTGTGGCCTCTTGGTGGCGCCGCCGTTAACAGGCTCCTCCAGGCCGTTTGGCTCCTCTTTGGGACTGCTGGTGGCGCTGGGCTTCACGTCCGCGCTCGGCACTGTGTTGACGGAGCTGCTGGCGGGTGGAGAAGGAGGCTTCGTCTTGATGGGAGGCTCTGAGGAGGAAAGTTTGAACATTTCTTTAACTGCACTGGGGAGTCAGAATCCATTCCTTTGTCTTCTGAAACAAATGTTTTTTCTCACTTGAGCCAGTGACCGGGATGGACATGCCCGAGTCCCCAGCAGCACCGACTGCTGCTGTTGCTCCTGCGCTGGGTGCGGGGGGGCTCTCCACAACCAGCTGCTTAGGGGGGCTGACGCTGCAACATCAACAACAGAAGTCAGCATGAAAGCATTATCACACGACTCTGAAACTTAAAAGGCTGATATCAAAAAAGAAACTCTTACCCATCATCTGGATCTGATGGAGGTTTGAGGGCCTTGTTGGTTGGAGAGCTGAAGGGAGTTCCTGAGTCTGTGTCCCTGGAGCTGTCCAGGTGACTGTTGTCCAAAAACGAGCGCTTCAGATTTCCGCCGTTGGAGCCGCGGTTCAACTCGGCTATGCTCTGCAGGAACAGGAGAGGTTTGGAAAAATGGCACAGAGATAAAGGAAGAGAATATAAAAAAAAAAACGGACCCTTTTCTTCCTCTGGACCAGCTCAGGAGGCAGATACTGGTGGAGCTGCTTCTTCTTCACATGCGTGGCTTCAATCTTCATGCCGTCCTTCAGCATGTTGATGTTGTTGGCTTGTCTGTAAACTGTAGAGAAGATTTCTGAGTGAAGATGTGTAAAGGCCATTGCAATAAGAGAAACACAACCTTAAAATTGAAGTGTTTAATTATTGACTGTATATGAGAACTGGACTGAGTGAGTGTGATGTCACCCAATAGAAAACAGTTTGCTTCCCGTTCCAACCAAATGATTTCATTTCTGTCATAATTTTTCCGCGATCTGGAGGCCGCCATGTTTAAACTAGATGACGTCAGTAAGCAGCGATTAGTCTGAGACATTTTTCTCCACGGAAACCATGGGGCGGCCATGGAGAAGCGGTCGACCTCTGATCAGAAGATTGCAGGTTTGATTCCTGCCTTGCCAGCCCATGTGTCGAAGTGTCCTTGGGCAAGACACTGAACCCCACAGTGCCTCTGGTGGAAGGTTGGCGCCACCGCGCAGCAGTGGAGCCACCATCAGTGTGTGAATGGCGGAATAGGACTGTGACTGTAAAGCTTTTTGGGCCTTCAAGGAAGGTCGAAAAGCGCTATACAAGTATACGCCTTTTATCAACCACTCTAACTAATCAAGAGTGAGCTTGCTGGAAGTCCACATCCCTACCACTTGAAAGCAGGCTTGAGACAATCAGTCAAACGTTTCAAATGTTTGATGAGAGACCACATATTTTTGAGGCATTTGATTGGTCAGTTTATAACTTCAAAACTTTCATGACAGAAAAACTATGAATAAAAATAGTATTATCAAGAACATCAAATGGTTATTCTGACAAATAGAATGACTGAGTAATAGCGGTTTATTTCTCAATAGAAGTCTACAGGACTTTGGCTTCTTGAAGCCAGCAGGTGCTTCCTGATTGGAACGCCAGGAGGGGAGGAGTCAGTCTATTTCTCTTATACAGCCAGTGGGTTTAACTAGCTTGGGGTAACTTTACTTTTCCTGGAAACAATCAAGCAAACTTTGGTCCATTTCCTGACCTACCAGTGTCTGTGAAGCTCTGGATGTCGTACGTCAGGTCGATGTTCACGCTCTCTGCGTTCTCCACCTTTTTGAAGATGATTCCGATGAACCACATGCAGACAAAGTCGTTCCTGTGACCACAGGCGCAAAGAGTTAACATAACCAGGAGACGGCGAGTTCTGCTGCAGCAGCTTCTGAACGTACTCGTTGCGGTTCTCTTTGGACCCGGGGAAGGACTGAGGGTTGACGTGAGCAAGTGTTATGTACTCGTTTCTTTCCAGGTTCCCCACCAGAACACGGATCTTTGATTCCACGAGGCCGACCCTGCAGAGAAGTCACAAAGAGTCAGCTTCAGGACTAAAGGTCACAGGACTTATCCTAACCTTGGACACCTACCATTCTAGGTGGTTTTCTTCTGTTGATGCACTTGCAGTCAGAACAATGTAATGCCTGCAGACAGAAAGCAGACCCAGGCAGTGTGTCAAACATCTCGTTCTATAGAAGGTTTTGCTCTTTGAATTATTGTAACTCTAACTGTTCACAAAATTCTAATGGATTCTGAAGCTGAGAAAAGCCGCTTTTCTCAGCTTCAGAATCCCTAAAAATTACATTGATTGCGTAAACGATCAAAAGGTTACAGTAATTGAAAGAGCATGTTATTTTGCTATCATTAGTGAAAGCTCCAATGTTGAAAGCTTAACCAAATTTCTGGTTTTTACTTTGAACAAGCAACCTGCCACCTGCCAGGAAACGGCAGAAGTGGAAGTTGCGGTTTGCATAAATGACATCATCTCACACATCTTTCAGTAACTCCAGGATCCCTTAACCTGGGAAGCAACACCTACTTGTATTTCTGGAAGAAGCTTGGAGGCTCGAAGAGCTTGGACCACTCTGCTTTGCCTTGAAGGATCTCATCTGTGACGCTGAGACCTGATGAAGACAGAGGGTTCAATGCCAGTCCATAGAAACATCTCCATGCACCATAGGACTGCACAATATGAGGGAAAATTTGCAATGTGCAATATTAGTGATCAAGATTGCACTGACGATGTAACTTGCTGTACATGAACAAATAGCAAACCAAATAATAAATCATTTCCACTTCACTCCAACACTTTTATTTAGAAAAAGTGAACATATCTTAAATTATACTGCAAGTCATCTCAATAGGAGACAAGTAAGAACATGTATGTCAGGGAAACACACCAAAGAACAATTATCTATCTTTCTGGTAGTACTGAACAAACCTAATATGAACTAATTAAGAACAATATAGGTAGAGTTTGCTTGGGCTTTTAAAAACTTATAATGGCCTCTATCTATGCATCCTTCCTGAAAGAATGTTTTTGCAGGTTCTTGGTAAGGAAAACATGTTTACCACATATTTACTTTGCAAGGTTTTCAAGACCCACATGTTCTTGTAGCATTTTTCTCATAGTGAAGGAATAAAGAAAATTAAGATTAAGACTCCATTACTCAATATTTATTCAAATAGTTGTGAATCAGGAGCAGACAAAAAAATGCAGTTTGAAAAAGATCGTTTTGTGACGTAGAAAAGACAGCGAGCGGGTCATCAGCTTCCTGCTCCACTCCATTCTGATGCATCCACTTGCAGACAACAAGATCCATGTACAGTGGCTTGCAAAAGTATTTAGACCCCTTGAACACATAGAATTCCAATAAAATATATTTATGTTTGTGGTCATAATGTAAGAAAATGTGGAGAAGTTCAAGGGGTATGAATACTTTTGCAAGCCACTGTATGTCTTTGTTTTCCTTATCCGAGCTGGAATCTGGATCAAAACTGTACGGCTACATAACTCTAAGACTGTTCGCCATTGTGTTTCACTGCTAATGCGAGTTTGGGATTGTGAGGGGCAGTAAGATAGCCGGAGAAAGAGTGTAAACAGAGAGCTCTCTATTATGGGTGACAGGGAGGGGAAACGGGTGGGTTTGCTATGAACCAACAGTCCTGCCCACATCTCAGAGATGAATTTCTAGCAAATTACTGACGCTCTGCAGAAACTGTCATATAAAATGATGCAAATTTTTTATTTTTTTATTATTATTACATAACAAAAGACCACGGGAAACACTTGTAGACATGTTCTTGTTGTACTGAAAAGTATTTTTGAAGGTGATTTACTAGCAAGTATACAGAGATATTTAGTTCTAAGCTTGTTTATATGGGGGATTGTCATTTGGTTGAGTTTCCAACATACCAAAGGGTTTTCCTCACATCTTTGACTATGGACAGCAAGTAGCTGTTAAGATCAGCTTCTACAGATTGTGACAGATGCATAACACTGGAGGTAGGGAGTGGGGGTGTCTTGAAAAAAACTGCAGAGTCTAGGACACGTTGATCCATTACTGACGAGGTTTACCGTATTTGAACTCTTCGCTCATGATGGTGCGCGTTGATGTGGAGACGTTGTAGGTGGAATTCTGCTGAGGGTAGGCAGGTGTGATGATGGGCATCAGGTGATATCGGTCTGATGGGTTCACCTATAAGACGGAGCAACAATCATGAGAGGATGAGCAGAACATAGAGACATGACAACAAACACTAAGCGGATTTACAGTTGTCTTGCTGCACTTTTTACAACCTTTGCAAACAACCTGAGAAGTGATGCTCTATTAGCAAAACACTGTCCAGTGTGGAGCAAACAAGAAGCAAATTAACAGCTACAAGCATGGAGGATGAACCATTTTTGTGGTTAGTTTTACTTTAAATGCAGCCATTTGTTATTTTTAAGAGAAGCTCAGAAAATGTAAACTTAAGTTTATCACAAAGTATAATTTTGATTCGAGTTTTTTAATGTAAAATGTAGAATACTATACATTAGAACCATCTACTGTGGAAACCATCAGACTTCTAGAGTAAAATAAACAAATAAAAAACGTAATTTTCACTGTAAGAAATAATATGACAGAAGTTCAAAAAAATAAAATAAAATGTAGATTTATAAAAAAAGAAGGCAAACATTGACAGTACAGTTACACTCAGGGATAGAAAGTGTTGCACTGCAGCGTCCCCTTGTGATACCAGAGGGTTCTGCAGTGTACAGAGGGCTTCCAGGTAAGCCAAAACATGCAGTAAAATATTTACAAACATCTTCTTATGGTTCAAAAACAGGTGAAACATGTCTTTAGTCATTCTGTGTTTCCCAGCTTTCTCTATGATTCAGGTAAAATCACTAATGCACATAAACTGAAGGTTCAATCATTTAAACATTCCCTTCAAATGAAATTATGCATTAAAATGAATCTGCATTCATCAAGAGGCAGCCATGATAAAAATGTTTAAAGTAAAATACTGGGTTAAAAGTGCTCTGGTAATGTCCACCTTTTTGATTTAGTTTGCTCTGGAAAACCTTCCTCCAACCAGAGTTAGGGAACCATCACAAGAAGACGGCCATACTCACTCTGGGATCCCACACAGGTAAATTCAGATTACTGTCTTCAGGTTGTTTCAATAGCACCGGATTAGGCCACTCCCTGGAGAGAAGAATGGTGAATAAATGTGCATCACAACATCTGAGACATTTAATACTCCCACCAAATGAAAGAAACAAGCTAAGAATTGACCTTTTGCTTTCCACCAATCTTTCACAAACAGCAGCACCTTTGTTATCGAATAACCAGCATTATTTAGTGCTAAGTGAACTGCCAAAGTGTACAGTCTGATACTGGTTGCCAAAGAATTGTCGACTCTTATCGACGTAGACTGGCTTCAACATGGTAGCGTCTAGATTGTGAAAAAATAGCAACTGATTTGACTTCATTGGGTTGGAGCTGGAAGTAAACCATTTCTATGGGTGACATCACACTCACTCGATCCAGTTCTCTTATACAGTCAAAGAGGTAAATGATGGGATTTCCTTTTGTCTTAATAAATGTCTTCTAATAGAGCAGTGCCAAAACAGACTGAGAAAAGCCGCTTTTCTCAGCTTCAGAAAAGCGCAATTAGAAGAAAAAAGGGATTTTTGCAGCACAGGCTTATCATATTCTTTCCCCGATATTGGTGGAGGACTTCTGCATGGCATTACGGACACGTGATTATAAATGTGACTGAAACACCAGAACTCAGTTATTTGAATGGGTGTGAATACTTCTAGACCTAAAGTGCATAACGACAAAAAAACAACCAGAAAATCCACTTTAGAGATTAACAAAAACCAAATTGGTCCCAAGAGTGGTGCCGCTCACCCCACCTCCAATTATTTACCATTTGGAGAAGACCAAGAAGAACTTGTGAACAAGTGTGGCAGCCACAGCGTTGGGGTAGAGCTGGCAGGTCCTGGCCACCAACATGGCCCACGATACTCCCCCCAGAAAGCCCAGCATGTTGGAGTAGATCCCTCGACCTGCAAAGAAGCATTACCATGGAGTTTCAGGACCGGAGGATCTGACGTATCTAAAGTTTGTGAGCCACACTTACGTTTCGCCCACAGTTTGATGGCTCTTAATGTCAGTCTAAAGTTCTCTTTGTTTGGCACCAGGTACAAGATTTCATCAGTAACTCGACAACCTGTACAAAGAAACATTGTTTAGTCACTTTTCTTCCAACTTTCTATTGAAAATGTGGCTGAATATAATAATATTTATCCCCTGAGCTGATTAAAGTAAAGTACCGTTCAGACTGCGGATACAACGAATGTCCAGGTTCTTTAGGATGGAGTCTCCCCTCAGATCCAGGTTATCAGGAATGGACTGTAAGGCCAGTCTGGCAAATAGCAAGTCAATCTGTCCAGACAGAGACAAAGGTAATTAAAAAACTTGTTATGCGTGTGGACGCCTCATTAAAACAGCAACAACGTATTAAATCCTTCTGACTTCTACTTGACCTTACAGCATCATAAAGTCTTTAAAAACCCATGTTCTTATTTGAGAAGTTTTAAAAAGCAGCACAATTTGACAATTATAATTCTGACAAATTTACAGGACCAATGTTTCTCTTTTTTTTTGTAACTCCACTGGAATAAATGTAAAAACAGGAACACAAAAACTAATACTTTTACGAAGACATCTATTAATAGGACTTTGATCTTAAGATCACAGCAGCAAAACACAGAAACTGTTCAATTTGGAAAATGTTAGGAGCTGTTATGATAACTATGATTCATTTCACATCAAAATATTCAATCTCTTTCTTTTCTCATTGCAATCAAACAGACGTACAAAACAGGTGCTTTCGTCAAACTCTGTTCAGATATTTCCTACAATAACCGTAATCCTGCAGCTTAAGTCCTGGTCTCAAGTCAAAAACGTCTTTTTATTTAAATGCACCCGTCTGCATACAGTCATGTACCGTTATTGCTGATATAAACTGCTCACCTCAATCCCATCAAACTTGAATTTTATCACCGGTACAAATGCATCCTCAACAGCCTTAAGGGGAAACCAGAGAGAAAGTATAATCAGAAACCATCAATCAGCCCTTGAAAAAAATATGTGAAAGTTGCTGGTTAGAGTTGAAGGTTGAAATTTACCCTGAGATCTTTAATCTCTTCATGCTGTTTTAACTTCTCAAAGAAAGACTGGAAAAAGTCGCTTCTTTCTACGTGGCGTGGAGCAACACATAAGGCGTCGATATCAGCTCCTGAAGCAGAACGAATCAGAACAAAACCATAACATCTTGTCTGTTTACCAAATATGATTTAATGAAACACAAAAACTTAATAATTCCACTCAAAAAAATAAACTCTCCACATCTGTTTCCACAACATTTCAGAGGAAAACTAAAAGGTATTGAACTTTGGAAAAGTGTTGCTCAACACTTTCCTACAAGGAAGTCTGTCTGTGACTGAATCAGGGGAGAGGCGAAGAATGGGGAAGTGCTGAGAATTAATACACAGTGGTAACCAAGAACGTTTTCTGTCTTCCTTCTTGGATTTGGGGAGAAAATTCAAAGTTTTTGTTCAAAAACTCGTGTAATTTTAAGAAAAAAAAAAAAGGATCACATCGTGCAGATTTCAGTTCAAGCTGTGACTTAAAAAAAAAAAAGAAAAAAAACCCTGCATGCTCCTTAAGCTAAGATAGTTTGAGTTTTCCTCTTTAAAGTTCAACATAGCGATGTTTACATGTTGCAAAAATAACTGGAACCTTTCAAAATCCAAATTTGAAATGTAAGATAAATAAATGTTAATCTGAGTCAGAGATTGAGTCAAAATTTTGTGTTTTTAAACTAAGGAATCCACATTTGTTGTTGTTGTTGTTTGCCAGCTGTTGTATTTTTTTTCCTTTTTGGTTACTGACAGGGGAAAAAAGTGTACCAATGCTTCATTAACTATCAGTTGATAAAAAGCGGCAAAATAAAGACCTTGTCTCGTATTTATTCCGTTCACTGTCATTGTATCAAAAAATAAAAGGTTTAGGGTTAGGGGTTAGGTAAAGGTAAATAAATCAAGCAAACAAAACAGTGCTTTGTAAGAAACTCATTTTGACTTGTTGGTGCTTCAAACTCAAAGAATGTGCACATCTGGCTGGTTAGATTCATAATCTCTCGAGTGGTTTCTCTTATTTCAATAAATGTCAAAGTAAAACCAAAGCAACAGTGATTTTGCTGTTTTGAATGGACTTTGCTGCTTGCCTTAAAACCATCTCAGAAGTGAGTGTGTACCTTTTGTGTGTACTCCAAGTCTGTAAGAACCAAATGTGAATATTTTGCCTCCAACACAGCTAATAGCGGATGGAGGAAGGTTCTGGAGGAGAGAAACAGTCATGAATTAGAAAAAGATGACAACGTTTTTGTTTGGAAAATGCAGATTACTAACAGAAAGAAAATAAACATCTCAAAAAAGCCTTTAGTGTCAGAGAAATGCACCTTTAATTCACTGATCTCTGCAATCCATTCCTTGACAAAGTTGTTCAGTTTTCCAAGAACAGCAAGTCTGGAAGAAAAAGCAACTTTTAACATGTGACCCCCTAAACATGTTCCCACAGTCATAACAGGATTCACATGTGAATTTTTAAGAAGCTGATAATACTTTAATATCAAGCTAACTTCCAAAAGCATGAAGGACTAAGCTTCAAAAGTCACAGCAAACAGAAGGAAACTGACAGAATGAGAACAGACTTACTGGAAAGTGTCTGTTCTGTTCTAAGGCAGGCATGTTTTCAAGTTAGAACCATACATTTGTGGAGGAAAAAAATTAAACGGTACATAGTTTACTTGTAGCGGACAATCTCTGGAATTGGGAATTTTCTGGATGTTTAGTGACAGATTTCTAAATAAAATGATAGATTTAAGCTTCAAAAGCACCACTTCACATCATCTAACCAGGACAATAAAACCAGACGACTTTTATCAGATGCATTTGAATGAATAGATGCAGTTCATTGTGGAAACAATAAACAAACAAACAAACAAATAAAAACAGATTACAAACACAAAGGACAGGGTTTGTTTTTAAGGAGTAAACACCAGAACTGAAGGGGAAAGTTGGGACATCCAGAGGATAAATGATGAAACATGTTTTTCTTGATGAAAAATGCAGAAACATCTTTAAAAGTGGGTCTTTTCAAAGGATAAAATGAAAATCATAATGTTAGTGCCATCAATGGGGGACCTTTCTGTGTGGAGTTTGCATGTTCTCCCCGTGCATGCGTGGGTTTTCTCAGAGGACTCCGGCTTCCTCCCACCGTCCAAAAACATGCTTCACAGGTTAATTGGTTACTCTAAATTGTCCCTAGCTGTGGATGTGAGTGTGCATGGATGTGTGATTGTGGCCCCTACGACAGACTGGAGACCTATCCAGGCGTGTCCCCTGCCTTGCCCATGAGTGGCCAGGTTAGGCTCCGGCAGTCCCTTGACCCAAAAGGGACTAAAGGGTATGGAAGATGAATGAATTATTTTGGATATTTAATAAGAAAGACATTTTCAGTAGTGACTCACAGCAGTTATAGAAATACTATTTAAATACGTATTAGTCCTGCACTGCCTTCTTTTTTTTCGAATCAGAACAACAGACTAAACCTGAGACTTGAAGCTCAGCAACAGGTTGATAAAAACAAGAACTTGTGATGAAAAGAATAAAAAGAAAAATCCACCACGATTTAAAGTCCCACTCCAAGCATATTTTGATCTATTGTAAAAGCGTTCTCAGTGACCTTTTAGCCAAAATCAGAAAAATTGTGTCATTTTCTAGGACAAATTTTCTGCAGAACGACAAGAGTTCATCAAAAATGTGCCTGAGTTGTCAACGGGACTGTCAGAGTGGGTTAAACTTGCACGGATTTCCCATCATCCCTTTATTTTACACTCCCTCCCACTAACTTACAGCCCCTCACATTAGCGGAGCAACAAAAATGCCAAACATTTCGGAGCTATGCAGTCGTATAGTTCTGATCCGTATTCTGGCTCAGACGAGGAAAACAAAGATGTACATGGATCTAGACGTCTATAAGTAGATGGATCAGAATGGAGCAGAGCAGGGAACTTGTGGCTTGCTGATTGTAGTTTGTACACAACATCTACAAGCTTTTCTAAACAGCATTTTTTGTGTGCTTCTGATTCACAAAAATTTGAATAAAGAAATACTCAGAAATGCAATTATGAACTTAATTTCCTTTCTATTATTTAAAATAGATCCATCATGAGAAAATGCCAAAAGAACATGTTAAAAACACAATATTCATCAAAGTGGGTCTTTAAATAGTTTACAGCATATTAGATCATTTATATGGTAGGGAAAAGAAAAGAATTTGTTAATAATAATTATAGAGGTTCACCTTGCTTATAGCCTGTTTAGTTTAAGCTTTCGTAGAAACTACACAGCCACATGGTTTTTTTACTTTTGCAACACAGCAAGAAAAAAAGAACAACAAATAATACTTTAGTCAGTTCATTTTCAACAAATAACTAACCACCAATTATTAACTTTAAAGAGGTCAAAGTGAAGACGTTTTCTATAAAGGCATTGAAATCCCTGAAGTGCCTGTTTATCGCTCATGGAATCAAAACAACTCATAAATAAAAAACTCAATAAATTAGCTTTCAAGTACAAATGACAGTGAGGTAGACCAGACAAGAACCGGAACAAACTAAGTTTGAGGGTTTGCTAATAGTATAATCCCTTCTTTTTTAAGCACTTTTTCAGCATGATTTTATCAGCTGAACAATTTAGAGGACTTAAACCACAGTTTTTTTAGAACCCAAAAAGGCCAGAGCATCCTCAGAGAATATCCAAATACTCGGCTATTCACGATCTGTTCCTGAAAATTTGAGTGCAATAATTGTCACTTCCAAGATTATTGATTGTTGCAATCTTTAAAAATATAGTAGTGTGGTAAAGAAAAAGAAGCACGTAAAGCAATTTAACATTCACTACAAAATGAATAATGTTGGAGTACAAAAACTATAACCAAATACACTACTGTCACAGGAAATAAATCTTCAAAATAAACTCTGGGTGAAGCTTCTTATTTTCAAAGTAAAAATATCAAGTGTTTTTCGTAGATAGTAAAAAAGAATAGATTACAGTTTAAGTGTAATAAAGTGTAATAAGTTCTGAAAAAAACAAATTTGTTTTAAATACGAAAAAATAATAGAATAAAGAAATATGTGTGTGTGTGTGTGTGAATCTGAATTAAAGACTATTACAAAAGTCTTGTGATAAATGTCTTCTAAAAATAAAAAAAGGAGTTTGGAAAACTTTTCCAAGTTTGTTTGTTGGGAACACTGTTGTAAGTTTAGATTAAAGGACCGAGTTCTGAGTTTTTAATTTATTGATTTACTTTATTCTTGTCATCTATCTACTGGAGCTAGTCAGCAAAACTTTGAAGATGGAAAACTGTGGAGAACCTTTTCAGGATTTGTTCCAAAATGATGAATGATAAAATGAAAAAGATGAGAGATGCCTGTAATTCTCATCATAGGTGTACCTCAACTATAGAGACAAAATGAAAAGAAAATCCAGAAAATCATGTTCTCTGATTTTTAAAGAATTATTTGAAAATTATGGTGGAAAATAAGTATTTGGTCACCTACAAATAAGCAAGATTTATGGCTCTCATAGACCTGTAACTTCTTCTGAGGATCCTCTGCCCTCCACTTGTTACCTGTATTAATGGCGCCTGTTTGAACTCTTTATCTATATAAAGACACCTGTCCACAACCTCAAACAGTCACACTCCAAACTCCACTATGGCTAAGACCAAAGAGCCGTCTAAGGACACCAGAGACAACTTGTTGACCTGAACCAAGCTGGGAAGACTGAATCTGTAATAGGCAAGCAGCTTGGTGTGAAGAAACCAACTGTGGGAGCAATTATTAGGAAATTGAAGACATACAAGACCACTGATAATCTCACTCAATCTGGGGCTCACCGCAAGATCTCACCCCATGGGGTCAAAATGATCTCAAGAATGGTGAGCAAAACTCCCAGCACCACACGTGGGGACCTAGTGAATGACCTGCAGAGAGCTAGGACCAAAGTAACAAAGGCTACCATCAGTAACACACTACGCAGCCAGCCAAGTGCAGGCCCGTCTAAAGTTTGCTGGAGAGAATTTGGATGATCCAGAAGAGGATTGGGAAAACGGGGTCAAATGAAACCAAAATAGAACTTTTTGATAAGAACTCTAAGCACGGGGGTGGAAACATCATGCTTTGAGGCTGTTTTTCAGCAAAGGGACCAGAATGGCTGCTCCATGTAAAAGAAAGAATGAACAGGGCCATGCTTCGTCAGATTTTGAGCAAAAACCTCCTTCCATCAGCAAGGGCATTAAAGATGAAACATGGCTGGTTTTTCAGCAGGACAGCGATCCCAAACACACTGCCCGGGTAACAAAGGAGTGACTTTGTAAGAAGCATTTCAAGGTCTTGGAGCGGCCTAGCCAGTCTCCAGATCTCAAAACCAAAAGACAATCTTTGGAGGAAGTTG
>BSAI01000096.1:20454611-20567928 GCA_036245035.1 Adrianichthys oophorus
ATATATATATATAAAATAGCGAATGTTTTTTTATTTTATTACATAAAGTGAATCAAAAACTACTGCTTAACCATTAGTAATAGGAACGTGCAGCAATTCACAGTTGTAATTTGAAAAATGTTACTAGTTTAACTGAAAGATATTACCTTAAAGTTTATCCTAAGAGTGACGACAGATTAAAAAAGTATAACAGTTTTCATACTTTAATTCAAATGTAAGACATACATTTTCAAAATATATGTTATATTGCATCCACAAGTAGCGCAATTCAAACGTTAATGTTTAAATTCCTGCTTTGTTAACATTAATGCTATTTTGAAAAATTAATATT
The DNA here is from genome assembly GCA_036245035.1 of Adrianichthys oophorus. Lineage (NCBI taxonomy): Eukaryota > Metazoa > Chordata > Actinopteri > Beloniformes > Adrianichthyidae > Adrianichthys > Adrianichthys oophorus. The sequence continues at coordinate 20,454,943 of BSAI01000096.1, forward strand.
ACAAATACAGACATAAATTACATAATTTATTGCAAAATTAAATTAAACAAATGTTTTTTGTTTACCTCTTGGTAATAAACTTAAGACTGACAGAATTATAATTTGACTCTTTGTAAGGCATTATTTTTAGTTTATTCCTATAAAAAGTTTAAAAAAAAAAGATGCCAAGGCACATTATTTACATTTGTAAATTGAGGAATACACAGAAAAGATTTTAACATATAAGCTGACAAAATGACCCTCTAAAAATATGTTTTTTTTTAAAATAGTAAATGCAGAAAAAACATCTTTAATGTAGAAAAAATGTAAAAAGAAAATAAGTTTAACCAAGATTGAATGGTTTCAGAATGCTATGCTAGTCACTGCATGAACATTTAAAATCTAATTTATTCTGTCATGAATATAGACAGGATGTCAACATATTTTCAAGGTTTCAAACCTAGTCAGGTTTGAAAAATATATGGAAAACAAGGTATTCTATTACCTCTTTGAGATTACTAACTAGAGATAACTTATATTGCATGTTTGTAACAAAAACTTATATGGTGAAAAAAAGAATACTACAACTAACATAAATCTACTTTTTAGTTCTTGAACATAGTTGGCTTTTATTTGATATTGATCTGACACTGAAGAAGTAATTATTTGACTAGATGAATTAATCATTGTGGGGCTTCCATTCCTTATGTTGTCCAAAACAAACATTTCTGCTGTTTACTCAGGAGCAAAAATAAATTAAAATAGTTCAAAAGATTGACTCTTCTTCCTGGAAGTTGTCCTCTGCTGCCTGTGCAGATTTATTTCACTTCTGTTTTTTGCTATGTTGCAAAGTGAACATAAATCACATTTCATCACACGAGTACACCACAAACATAATTCTCATGGGTAACACTTGAAAATGCTCCATAGCCTCATAATTATTAATTAGCCACAGTAAGTCATTATTTTATATACTTATTATACATAGCAAATATTAATCAATTAAAAAATGAGCAACAAATAAGATTTACTTATTTATTGTCAATTAAAGCACCAACATATCAAGCATTTTACACACTTTATTTGATACTTACATTTTTCAAAACTTATAATAGTGGTACACTAGCATAATAATGAACATGTTAAATTATGCAAAGATAAAGCTGAATTATAATTAAAAAAGTAGTAATGCATTATGGAAGGCTGAGGTTGAGTGGTAGAGCGGTTGACCTCTGATCAGAGTATTGCAGCTTCTGTTCTTGCCTGATCAATTCAACTTTCAACAGTTAAAAAATTCAACTTTTAACTATATACATTTTAAGTTTTTTCCTTTTAAATAAGTTTGAAGCAAAACAACAGTGCAACCACAACAAGAAATACAAATTAAAATGTGCAAAAGCAGAAAAATACTTTTATTCATTATAAAGGTTTGCATTTAGAAACTCAGTTTTGAAGAAGGTTCTCTCAGTTTTCTGGTGTCTGCACAGGTTGGCTGTGGAACCTGTTCCAGATTAAAATATTTTCCCACAGACTCTACACTCTTCCTTTGTATTACCACAAAGTGAAATGGTTCTTGATTTTGCTTTTTTTCCTGCTATCACTCAATTTCTTTATGTTTCGGTGTTGTTGTAGTGTGTTTTTGTTGCACCTCGATCATCCCCGGTTCATGTTCTGCTGTGCGTGGTGTGCAAACCATAGGCGAAAGCACGTATGTAGCGACCAATCGTGTGGCTTGAAGAAAAAAAGCAACAAGTTGAATTAAAAGCAAAAAGTTCCCTCTGAAGAGACGCGTTTCATTCTCGACTGAATTGGTTGGGTCCCGTCCCTGTCCTGTGATAAATGGCAGAAATGACTCCCATTGGGAATCCAGAAAAAAATGTCATCCTCTGGTGTGCATTGGTGAAGGGGGCTTTGACAGTAAAGCATTTTGGGCCATATAGCAAACTGGAAAAGTGCTAAATAAATATACATACTTATTAATGCATACGTAACGGTAGGTAATGCATTAAATCAGTCGTTAATTCGTTATTTTATTTTATTTAAGGCCTAATAATGCACTAAAGGGACCATTACTGGACAGTGTTATCAAAGATTTTATATAAGCCATAGTATTATTATTATTATTATTATTATGATTATCCTTATTTTTATTATTATTATTTACCTTCCAAGAGTCTTATTCCAGGGACATTTGTATGAACAAAGTTCTAGTGGAATGGTGATGATATGGGCTCACCACTTTGCAAAAACACAATCCCAGACGCAAGACTGAGATCTTTTCTCAGACAGTTAAAACAATTTTGTTCAACAAGACATTTTGTTTCTGAAAATAACTGCAGATCTACAATAAATGATAGCAGAAAAAAGTAAGGACATTGCAATGTATCAATTAATTGTTTTTTGTTGTACAAAAGACATTGCATCCCTTTCATTTACAGCCCTCTAATATGCATATTTGACTGTGTTGTGCTGTTTTTGTTCTATTTACAAACTCTTTAAATGATTTGAATGGGTCTGTGGAGTTACTGCAGGACAGCACTGTTACTTATTGTGCAAATACAGGCAACCTTTACTCCGTAATGCAAAACAGAGCTCCTCCTTCACTGGTGTGGTTCCACTTCCACTTTTTTCACTTTCTGCATTGGGACATTTAAAAGGCAGGAGGAGAACAACGTCCAGGACTTGAAAATCTGTGAGAAACATGAGTGATCAGCCTCTTCTGGTGAACGTGGAAACATGGATCACAGAGAACAAGCAGGCTTTTTTACCGCCAGTGTGCAACAAGCTCATGTGAGTAAATGATCTTCTATCTGTGTGTGTTATGAGTGGGTCACGTTTTGCCTCTGCAGACATCAGTGTCCGCTGTTTAATTCATAAGATTGTAAACTCAATTTGAAATACAAACAATAACCTATTTCTTTCAACAAAAAAAAAAGAATGTCAGTCTCTCAACATAAACTGACCTCATGACATTTCGTCAATTCCTCTTTTTTTCAGGCACTTTTCTCAGCTGCTAATCATGTTTGTTGGAGGTCCTAATACCAGGAAGGACTACCACATAGAAGAAGGAGAGGAGGTGAATTGGTTCTACCTAAAATATGCAGTTTGATCAGTTGAATGAGTTGTTTTGGAAAAGCTCCTCGGCAGTGTTGATCCAATCACTTCATGTAATAAATTACATTGATTTCCTCCCTGATGCTGATGCGACCTTTGAAGTTTACTTAGACAGAGAGTCCAATTTCAAATGACAATCACATGGAAGTGGTTCATAGTGAAACTATGTTTCTCTAGTTCTAGAACAGTTTGTGTTGGATTTGAAGCTATATATTTTTCATATTAACTTGTTGAAATTTCTAAATTAAAAACCTTATTTCCAATAGAATTATGTAGTTTTATGACTGGAAACTTTTGATTATTTGAGTGTTTACTCTCAATTTTATGTCTCTGAACTACTTGTTTTGGCTTGTTGAACATAAACAAACATAAACAAAAATGTTTTCTACTTTCAACAAAAAGCCAGTGAGAAGAAACTAAAGTTGGAGAAGTAATGATCTTTTCAGATCTCTGACTGCAGCATTTTTGATCAAAATTTGCAAACTTTTCAACAACGTTTGGAGACAGCCTGATTAGAACCACTGAGGTCATGTGATGTTTCACAGAATGATCAACCGATCTCGTCAATGAGAGATCCGACTGCTAAACTGACCTAAATCAATCAGTGGTTAAATTGGTGGAGGCTGCATCAGTTCAGTCGTCTCCCAAACTGAGCTGCAGCTGCTTTGTAATTTAAATGCACTGAAGTGTGATTTTGTGCACATTTTAAAGCATACTGTCTCAGTATTCTTAATTTTCTGCTCCTCCTTTACAATAGTTGTTCTACCAGCTGAAAGGGGATATGTGTCTGAAGGTGATTGAAAATGGCAAGCACAAGGACGTCCACATCAAGGAAGGAGAGGTCAGCTCTAATATTCTTGTTCATCTACACTCACTGGCAACTTTATTACGTACACCTTGCTAGTACCGGGTTGGATTCCCTTTTGCCTCCAGAACTGGTTAATCCTTGGTGGGAAAGATTCAACAAGGAAACATTCCTCAGAGAGTCTGGTCCATGATCACACGGCTGCTGCAGATTTGTCGGTTGCACATCCATGATTCCGATCTCCCGTTCCACCAAATTCCCAAAGGTGATCTATTGGGTTGAGATCTGGTGACTGTGGAGGCCATTTGAGTCCAGTGAACTCGTTATCATGTTGAAGAAACCAGTCTGAGATGATTCCAGCTTCATGACATGGCGCCTTAACCTGCTGGAAGTAGCCATTAGAGGAGGGGGTAAACTGTAGTCATAAAGGGACGGACATGGTCAGTAACAATACCCAGGTAGGCTGTGGCATTGTAACCATGCTCAATTGGTACTATTTAAAAAAACAAATTAACCTTAATTTAACCAGGTGACATTTGTTTTTCAAGGGTGACCTGGCCAAGAGGTCAGCAGCACATGGCTCAAAAATAAAGTTATAGTATAAAGCAAAAATAAAATATGCAATACGCATTTTAAAATTGACAAGCAATAAATCTAAACAGTCATTTGGAAGGTGCAAAAGTTGAGTAGCATTACATTAAATAGAGTACAGTACTTATACAGTGTATTGGTTAAAATCTTTTTCTATGCTAAACAGAATGGAATAATCTAAACGAAATCAGTTCAGACAAGTTTAGTCCAGTTTGGAAAGTGTATCAGGCAGAGGCAGCAGAAAAAATGAAGGCCTGTTTCCCAAATTCTTTTCAAACACGGGGAACATGCAGATGAGAAGCATCACAAGAATGTAATGCAGGCAAAACAGGCAAAAGGTCATACACAAGAGGACAAAAGGACTGAATAACGCTTAGACTGTAACACAGGGTGTGAATACAGTCAAAATACAGGAGAGGACTCCCTCTAGTGGTTGGAAGGAGAGGTGGCTGGTTGTCCTTACAGATTGGCAAAGGCAAGAATACATCTGGACAGGCCAGGGGCTGCAGCGGGCGCGCCCGCCTCGCCTGTCCCAGGAATAAACTGCCCGGCAAAGCTGGGATCCCCCACTCTAATACTGCATGTTGCAGCTGGCCGGTGTTGTGCCAAAATGATGCCTAAGACTGGAGAAGCAAATTCTGGCTGAGGGAATGTACCTCGACACAATACCGGCACCGGCGGGCAGCAGCAAAGAGACGGGGATTCCTCCGCCGCCTGCTCGGGCGTTTTTTTTTTCTTATCATATTTCTCTTATTAACATCTCTTTTTTTTGCCACCACTTCCGGGTTCGTTGCATTATTTAGAGACACTCCAGTGTTGTCGCCTGGCCCGAAAAAACCCCCCCAAAGCAAACAGCTGTTAATATCTTTTTTTGTTTGTTTTTTTTCCAGCAAAGCTACAGTATCAAGATAATTTTCCTGCCATGGGATCAATAACATTCTAAAAAGTTTAATTCTACTGTAGTTTAACAAATGAGTCGCAAGGCACATGCTCACTCTGTTGAATCGATGTTCCAGGACTTGATGGATATGCCTGTGACCCCGTGACGTATTTTTGACAGTTTGTTAACAGGAAAAATCTGTATTCAAGACAAGCAAGAATTGTTTAGAAACAGAGATGCCAAACGTAAAACTAAATGTTGAATTTTTTCTGAAAAAGTTGTGCACATAATGTTAATTTGTACACAACTTTTTCTTTATGAATACGCTTCTTTTTGACAGCTATCTTACCCTATAGAAACTAGAATTTTTTTTAGCTCCAAGTAAGAAACAGGATTTGTTTCTAAAATAAAACCCAAACTACAGTTTTAGTTTATGCAGTAAAGTGGAAACATGCATTTTAAAAGAAAGCTCTGAGTCTAGCACAAAACCCAGGTACTTGAAGGTGTCTACTCTTTTTATTGATTCATCTTTGACAGTTTTTATTACCTGATTGATTTTCTGTATTTCACACTTGTGTGAAAATATAATCACTTTTGTTTTTCTATGCTTAAAACCATTTTTAGTGATCTGAGACGAGATTGAACAACATTAAAAGCAGATTGTAAAAATTCAAAAGCTTGTGCTCCTGACTGAGAGCAGTAGTAAATGACTGTGTCATCTGCATAACGATGATGTGATGCATTTGGTGAGTTTTGACACAAGTTGTTAATATTAATAGAGAACAGAATGGGACCTAGAACCAAATCCTGTGGTACACCTTTCTTGATCTCACTGACAGGAGAAATGGAGATGGATATTTGTGTTGACTGGAATCTGTTAGATAGATGACAAACCAATCCACGGCTTGGTCGGAGATACCAATATTGACCAGCATTTGTGTGATCCACAGTGTCAAAAGCTTTGGAGAGGTCAGTAAAAAGTGCAACACAGTATTTTTTACAGTCAAGTGCCAAAGTAATGTGATTTAAAACTTTCAAAGTGGCTGTAACAGTACTTTGTTGTTGTCTAAAGCCAGACTGAAAATCAGACAAAATGCTGTTTGATTCTAGAGACTCCTTCAGTTGTTCACTAACCGGCTTTTCAAATTTTTTGCCAGGATACATAACTTGGAGATTGGCCTGTAGTTAGTATTTACCTTCGGGGGTCTCCTCCTTTAAGAAGAAGTACCTAATTTCCAGACTTTAGGATTTTTTTTTACAACTGAAGCTGAAATTAAAAGAGATCAGAGATGCTCTTCTGCAGACCATGGTTGTCGCCAGCGGTTTTTAAGTTACTCTCGCCTTTCTATCAGCTGGAACCAGTCTGGTCATTCTCCTCTGACCTCTGGCATCAACAGGGCATTTCTGCCCACAGAACTGCCACTTACTGGATATTTTCTCGTTTTCGGACCATTCTCTGTAAACCTTAGAGATGGTTGTGGGTGAAAATCTCAGTAGATCAGCAGTTTCTGAAATACTCAGACCTACCCGTCTGGCACCAACAACCACGCCACGTTCAAAGTGACTTCAATCACCTTTCTTCCCCATTCTGACGCTCGCTCTGAGCTTTGAGATCATCTTAGTCATGTCTACATCACTAAATGCAGGGAGTTGCTGCTGTGTGATTGGCTGATTCATTTATGTTAGTGAGGAGTTGGATAGGTGTACCTAATAAAGTGTGCAGAGAGTGTATACAGTGTTTTAGCTGTTGCATAACATTCATTTTATTTAAATAGAAAGCTTAATTAGTTATGTCCAAACATCAAGGTTCTTACCCACAATCCTCCTGTGGACATTTTTAGATGTTTCTTCTTCCAGCTAGAATCCCACACTCGCCCCAGAGGCAGGCCAACACGGTTGGTCTGGTGGTGGAAAGGAGACGGCTGCTGAATGAGACCGACTGTCTGAGGTATGCACCACCTCCATATCTCTTTTTGCAAATGAAGGACGGCGTTGGTTCATGGGTGAGCATCTTTCTAAAAAGCTTTCAGAAAAAGCTTTTTTTTTTTTAAATCGGCAACGGCAAAATCCGGATATGATGGATTAAAAAGAAAACTGTTAGGATGTAGTGATTTGCACAAAATACATCTATGTGAGAATTTCTTTTTTTTTACCCCCTTAATGGCAAATTTATTTCCATCTATGAAAAAAAAAACACTTTTGTTTTTGCTTTTAACCCTTGTGTGGTGTTCGTATTTTTTCTGTATGTAATATATATGTGTAGGGTGGGTGTACAGTATGCGGTCAATGAAAATGTGTTTTGATTTATGTTTTTCACAGAAAATGAACCAAAGCTAATGAATTTCAGGTTGTAAAAAAAATTTATTGTTTCATTTTTCTACGGATAAAAAAACTGAAAACGGGTCCCACAGACCCGAACACCATACAAGGGTTAAATGGATCCTAAATCAAGGTAATTTTGGAGCTGATGAATATCAAGATAGAGGTGATGGAGGGGTTTAAAAGCTGCAATTTTCAGGATATTTCATGTTGAAGTACATTTTAAGATTCTTTTTTTGTTTTAAAATAGAATAAATGTAATTCTTGCAAACAGAAATAGATTAAGAAAGAGATTTCATTGAGCTATAATGGAACATTTTTTAGCAACTACAAAAAGAAAGTCTTTTTGTTTTTGCATTTTAGTGTTGAGAATTTGTTTCTGATATTTCCTTCAAAGCTTTTTTTTCTTTTACGTTTGCCAATTATCCTCCAGGATCCTTGCCAACATTTTCAACTCTTGGCATCGCTAAAAGGCACATGAGTTTAAAAAAAAACTTGTCAGGTTTGACAGTAAAGATCAATTCATCATGTCTCCTTCAAGAGTTACAGTTTATGCCATTTAGCTTCTGGCTGCCAGCACACAACTGACTATTGTGTGGAGGAACTCTTTAAATGTGTTTTCTTCTGACACTCTCACTAAAAATCTGGAAAAGCTAACGAAAACTAAAAAGCTGGACTGGAGGTTCAATCCCCTGACAGCATCTTGACATTTTCTTTGCCAATTTGAAAATTTGGTTAGAAAAGCTGGGAGGCGTTTTGATGATGCAAGTTCAGAAACAAACAAACAAAAAAAGCTTCAAATGATTGAACTACCTCCACTATTAAATGGATTCTTTTGTGCAACATAAAAACTATATAATAAAAAGAAAATATCCTAAAGTCTCTTGAGTGTGTGCTGCTTGTTTCAGGTACTATGTGAACAACACCACTGACATTCTGTTTGAGAGGTGGTTCTACTGTGAGAATCTGGGAACTCAACTGGTGCCAATCATCAAAGAGTACGACAGTTTCACTTTTATCCTAAAAACCAATTTCTCTAAACACCCTTTTTCAATGCAATCGCCTCAGCGGGAGTGGTTTTTTTCCCCTGCAGATTCATGGCATCAAACCAGTTCAAAACAGGAAAGCCTGATCCAAGTGAGTACTTATGTCAGTGATAGAAGTGCTGCCTGCTGGGGGAGCCGGTGCTTTAATGACCGTCTTTGTGTGACTAGATGAGGCCTTCAGAGAGCCTCCTTTTCAGTTGAACACCCTGAATGTGATGACTCCTTTCTCCTTCAAAGACTGGCTGGAGAGGCAGAGGCCATCCCTCGGCAACGGCCATCCCATCGACATGTTTGGAGCTCAGTTTGAGACAGAGGTGCAAAAACCTGAAAGAAAAGTTCTGTTTCTGCTTGTTAAAGACACAAACCAGATGAAAGAAATATTCAATAACTTCAATAACTTTCCAACCTTTTTCTTGTGCATTAGGATCAAAGTCTGTGGTACAGTTGTTGGATTTCAAAAAGTGACATGCAAATGGATAGAATATCCTAAAAAAGGGAACTGAATCCTGCACAGTCATGTCAAAGGCTCAGGTTTTTCGCCAACACCCAATACCAGATGTTTCTGCCAAAAGCTAAAAAGAAAACTGTTGTTTAAGGAAATAGCTTGTGCTGGGGAAAGCATGTTCAGACTTTTTTTTTAACCCTTAGACAAGGAAATAACTCGAGAAAAACAACATATTTCGTAAGTTCAAGTTATACCCTAATCTAAAGAGTGAAGTTAGGAAAAAGACAAGAAAAAATCCCAAGTGTACGCTTGCTTTTCTGCTTGTTTTCACATCTCTAGAATGATTGCAAAAACTTTGGAAAGGGTAGAGTAAAAAAAGTTGACCTGATATTGTTGTTGACAAACACTTTCCTGCTCAACTTCCAGTCAAAGTGGTATATCATTTCCTCTTGAACAAACATTCATGATCTATGTATGTATTTATTTCATTTTAGTAGTTATAATTTTGTTTGTTCTGTTGCACAGAGCTTTTACTTCCATGACATGAGGACAGTCCTCTGGACTGGGTTTGAACAGTCCAGACGTGAGAATGGTTTGATCTGGTTTGTTTTTCTCTCACTGAGAGCAAACCGAAGTCTGAAGCAAACCTAGCTGTCTGGAAAAATCATTCCAGTCCAAATGCTGCCATTCAGGGCAAAAGTCACAATGATGAATTCTGTCCCTTCAGTTGTCTGATTATCAAGCATTACTAAGGTGGCTGCAGAGGTAGAGCAGTTGATGATTGGAGTACTGCAGGTTTTGTTCCTGCCTTGACCACCCAAAGTGTCCTTTGGGCAAGGCACTGAACCTCACGTTTCTCCTGGTGCTTGACGGTGGTGCCAGTGTTCGGCAGTGAGAATTTGTGTGTGCGTGGGTAACTGGGGCTGTGACTATAAAGTACTTTGGGCCTTAAAGATCCACTCTGATGAAAATTGTGTTTTTGGCGTTTTTAACATGTTCTTGTGTCATTTTTCTGATAATGGAGGACATATATGAAGAAAATTGAGATTACAATTGCATTTCTGAGCAGATAAAAAAACGTTGTTTGATAAAGATCATGTGTTTACTGGGTAGGCCACAAGCTCCCTGCCTCCCTCAATTCTGATGCATCCACTTGCAGACAAAAAGATCCATGTACGGCTTTGTTTTCCTAGTCTGAGATGGTTTCTGGTTCAAAACTGTACGGCTGGATAGCTCTGATTTTGTTTGGCATTTTTGCTGCACTGGTAATGTTAGGTTGGGATGTAAGAGCTGTAAGCTAGCAGGAAAGAAAGTAAAGAGATAGCTCAGTCATGGGTGACGGGAAGTGGGAACGGGGTTGCTCCACATTAACAGTCCCGCCCACAACTCAGAGGCGAATTACTAATGAACTCCTGCTGTTGTGCAGAAACTATGTCCTAGAAAAGAATCCAGGTTTTGGGGATTTTGACTAAAAACGGCAAAACAAAATAAAAAAAGAACTCTAAGTATGTGGCCTTTCTCATGTACCCAATGTATCTTTGTCTTTTCTCTAAATCCCGTTGACTCTGTTTCCAACTTGCGTCTGTTCCGCTTCTTTAGTTTTATGCTGTGGAATTGTTAATGCTTCTCATAATTTGCTGTGCGAACATCATTGACTCTCTTTAGCTTACTTCCACATAAGTGAATATGCCTTGTCCATCTGCACACTGTATGTTCAGGTGAAGCCACTGAGCAAACCGAGCAGAGGTGTGAACAGTGTCTTTTTTTTTTTTTTTTTGCTTTCCCTGCTCATCTGAACCGCCCAAGAGATCATTGTCATGTGAAGGTGCCTTTAAAATAGTCTTTTATATAAAATGGTATAGAGGGTTTATCCTTCATTCAACGCATTTACAACAAACAAAAGAAAATCACATGAAAACTCAAGTAAAAAACGTTTCACTAAAAAAATGTATATAAAATATTCTGCAGCATCAGTCAGCAGAGGACAGAATGCATAGCTAACACATAAAGTTGGCTTTTATGATCCAACAGGTGATGATGTTTGGACCTGGACGGACTGAGACATCAGTGCGGCAAACTGACGTTTGGATTTGGCAACTGGTACGTGTGAGCTTTGGACACTGGACATTTTGACGTGCGTTCAAGAACCCATTTTCTTGAATTTAGGCCATGGTGTTCACAATGGACAAGCAGGGAGGGGCTTCTTCCTCTTGTTCTACTGTTTACGAACGCATGTCCACTATCTACAATTGACCGAGCCTTGCTGCAAAAATATCAAGGCGGTGAAAATCTCGCAAATCTTGCTCCAGGCTTTTTCTTCCACAGCTCTATTCCGATATATGAAAGATTGAATTATTAAGTTCTCCTCTATGATCAGTTTTAAACAGTTGGCACTTCCATGAAATAAAGAGACACCATCCATGTCACTACCTAAGTCTCTGATTGGTCAAAGTTTGACCTGATTTAGCCTGCAACGTACATTCAATGGCCGCAGAACCTAAATACGTTTGTAGAAATTTGCATAGCTACGTGTTAACCCAACGCACATTTACATGTTTACATAGACTTTTCATTGAAAGTGGCAACGCTTGAACCTGTGTTGCAGAGGGCAGTGTGAACGTAGCTTCAGGGTTGCTCCTGTCTGTCTGCTGACTGCTACACCTGCTTTCCTCAGCTAAACTTCCATCTTCTGCTTCTAGGAGGGACAGTCAAAAGTAACTGTGGATGAGAGGGAGTTCAGCCTGTCTGCTGGAGAAAGCTTACTCGTTCCCGAGCAAAGCCAGTGAGTAAACATAAAGCAATAGAGGCCTCCAGAGTTTCAGAGTTCTCAAAATTTAGATTATTAGGCAGAAATTACTGAACATTTCTCATCCCAAAGTTGTTTTGGAAAAAAAAATGTGCGGATGGCTCATTGTTTTGCAGATACCAGTGGCAGAGAGAAGACGGGACAGTTGCTTTGTTTGTTGTCCAAAATCCAGAGCGGAAGAGATCCTAAATGATGACAGTCTTTAAAAAAACATGAATTATTAACTAAATGTATGTTAAAGCTCCTCACTTCCTGAAAATATTTCCTGATTCTGCTCTCTGTTCACTTTTGTTAATTGTTAAAGGTGGCAAAAAAGGCATTTTTCAGAAATAATTAGAACATACTGAGGATTCACAACACTCGAAAAGGATTTTGAGAAACAAATAAAGATGTTTTTGTTTGCCTTAACCCATCCTTGGCCTGACATTTGTGAGTTTCAGGTTAGAACTTGCAGCAAGTTTTTTATTGGTAAAACAGACATGCTGTAATGCTTACCTGCAACTTCACTTCCGTAAACCCTGCAAGACGGTGATCTTGTTTCCCTGAGAAACTGACAGATGATTGAGCAGACAGCTTTTTTGCCTTCAAGGCATAATAAAACATGTATTCCCAGTGAGGGCCCCACGGTCACAGACACTTTACTGAAAAAGATTTGGAGAGGCTAATACAAAGATGGATGTTAAAAAGCCAAACTGGTATAGAATTGATGCCACGGATAATGGAAGTGAAGGAATTTGAAGCACACAGTTCACGGTACTCATAGGAGCTCAGTTGAGCAGTCTTATCCTCAAAGTGTTCCTGATCACATGCTGCTCAGCTATAAATGCTGCCGCAGCCCACGGTAGAGCATACTCCAGAGTCACCAGCCCTCCAAGGTTGAATCGATAACCTGAATAATCCCAGGGACAGGCCCCCAACAGCCGAAGCCCTGCTCCCCAGCTGAACTCCCACAGATAGATGAACGAGGTGTAAATCAACAGTCGCACAGGCAGCGCTTGTCCCAGCAGCTGCCCTCTCAGGCCCTCCATGAGGTAGATGGCTGTAGCGTACATGGGCAGCGCCCACAGGCTGCTGTGACCCGTCAGCCTCCTATCCTGGGTGGAGCACCAGTCAAGTACAGCAGTGAAGACCACCTCGCAGAGGCAGCCGTGCAGAGCGTACACATAGAGTCGAATGAGGGCAGAGACGGGAGAGGCGTATGTGATGTCAGGACACTGGTCTGCAGCCTCAGCAACAATCTCTGCCACAAAAAAGAATCATCAGCTTCAAAAATAAGATTTTAATGCAGAAAAGATACCACCTGAAACTTTTCAGTCAGATTCAGGTCTTGACCTTTATTACTTAATTTTTCTCTTATTATGGTGCATTTTTCACTTGAGTTTCCTTAAATAACCAGCTAAATAAGTCCGTTTTGACCAAGAACAAGTTGTTAAATGCAAGTGTCAAGTTCCTGACAATCAATAAGCTCAAATTTAACACAAAATCATACATTTACAAAAAAAGCAACCCTCCACCGATGTACAATTCTTGCCAATGAGCTGTCAAAGGTATTTGAATTGAACCAATGAGGCAAAAAAGTCAAACACTCCAACTCAGCCACGTGAAACTCAGTGATGATTATGGCAAAAACCAAACAAGTCAATATACCACAGTATAGATTTAGCTTTATTAGGTCATCAGATGAAGTTTAAAATCTAACTTTAATTTTTTTTAAATAGTTTTTATCACAATTTTCTAGGATTTGTCTTTATATTATTTGCCTCAAACGGACAAATCTGATGAGGTGGCAGCTATGTTGGTGAAGCAGGAAGTCACAAGGTCTAACGTAACTGTCGATGGTCGTTTTTTGTTGTAAAAAATTTAAATTTAATTCAATTCAACATGTTTTCATCAACACAACTAAAAATATATTTTTTGGTAATTCATTTGTTAAAAAAGTAGTTTAGATAAATTTTTTTAAGTCTGAAATATAACATATTTTTGCTTTTTTTTAGTTGAAAATTGCTTTTATAGAGAGCTTGATCAGATTTTAGAGAATATTTAGCTGTTTTTCCTTTAGAAGAGACCCCTGTTCTGTACCCAGAAGAAGCTTTGCTTAGTTCTTAAGTGAGGATTTACAGTTAATAGACCAGTTCAACAAATTAAAGGCTTCGGTAAATCTTCAACGGGTTTTCACTCTGTGGTAGGACGCCTATCAATTCATTCTGAATATGTGATCTTTTTCCTTTTTCCACAACAAAAGACCTTTGCAAAATTCTCAATTCAACCCTTTTCATTATCAACTTTGTGTAAATTACAAAAAATATAAATAACAGAAAAGTTGGCCTGAAATTTTGACGTCGCAGAGATTATTAAAAGTCTTCTTCATGGCAAAGCTTCTCACCTGGTTCACTTCTCCTTTGGTTCCTCACTGTTAGTTTGGCCCCCTTCATCCCTGGTCAGTGGAAGAGTCTCTATGCCACTTTAATCCCTTTGCTTCCCTGTGTGCGGAAAGGGATGTGTGTGAGTGTGTGAGTGCGAGTCGATCTTCGGCTAAATATTAAGCTGCTCTGTGTTATCAGAGAGAGACAGCGAAGTCTCTGTCACAGACTGTAGCCAAGAAGTAAAGAGCCTGCAGCCCAAAAAAATATGGACATAATCAAACTAAAACTTTAATCTCACAATCTACATGAAATTTGTCTCGAAGAATACGAAAAGCCTGCAAATATATTTATGTGTTTTATTGCATCTGAGTCACATTTCGGATCAGAATGGGGATTATCGGTTATCAGCTGCAGTAATGGGGTGTGTCAAAGGAGCTGGTCAAACATCTACGTTAGCTGATAATTTGGCACTCCCTATTGATATGCTTCAAATCCACACTTCCTACTGGTCACGGTTCCCCATTGTGAAATCTGGTGGAAAACTGTAGATCCAGTGTAATGAAGAAATGTTCGTTAAGCAGTTTTAAGAGTATTTATTCAACAAAGAAAAAGAAGCATGCTGAGGAAAGCATGGAGAGGTCTGCAGAGCTCTAAAGGGATTAAGGGGGAGTGGCCCTTGATTCAGTGACACAAACAAACTAATCAGAAACTTAAGATGGAGACGTAAGGATTCATATCTAACATGGACAAGACGTTCTGACAAAGTCAAAATGTTGTGAATACCATAATCAAAATGTGCTGACAAAGATAAAAGAAATCTTGAACTATCTGAGCTGCAAACTGTGCATAAAGATCAATCTGAGTAGATGTCAAGACATTAGAAATAAGTAGAAGGCCAAAATGTAAAATTTAAATCGCATCCCTTCCTCTTAGGCCTAAAAGGCACAACACACAGGATGGGAATCAAAATAATGAAAACACAAAATAATAATAAAAAATGGAAAAAGAAAAGCAAACAAAGATCTCCGGTTTTCTGTTCCGTTGAGGCGACGTTGCAAGGGTCGCTAAACAGGTGAGCACCTGCTCTTCCACTCCAGTTCATCCATCGATTCAGGACAGGAGAAGGAGAATCAGGGGCTAAGGCGGGAGTCAAGGCCGAAGGTGTAGATTAAGGGACAGTGGAAGTGTCGTTGAAGGGAGGCTCAAAGAAGATGATGGTGGGGAAACGATGATGATGGACAGGAAGAGGAGTAGGCACGTGGTGCCTCCCAGTGGCCAGTGAAGATGTCTAAATAGATGCCTGGGGCGTTGGTTCTCCATGATGAGGCCGAAGGGCAGCAGGGGTTATTGGTTAGAGGTTACACCCTTAGTGGCAGTGAGGCGCTATTTTCACCCGTCACTGATATTGTCGGACAGGTCAGTCCGCTGATCTTCAGCCGGGGAAGCAAGGCTTGCTTCTCTGAAGGTGGTAGCTTGGCAAGCTACGTGTAGCAGGGGCGACACTGATTTCATTCCCTGCTGACCTTGCTTGCGAGCGGTGGACCTTGGGCTTGGTCACCAAGGTCAGATGGGTGCTGGTCTGGAGGAGGAACCCTCCTGCAGTGTGATGCGTGTATCCAAGTAGCCCGTCCAGCGAGTTTGACTGCGGTCTGCGTCGTCAAAAGGACCTGATAGGGACCCAACCAGCGCGTGTGGTTCCACTGCTTCAGCTTGAAGATTCTCACCAGCACAAACTCGCCAGGAACCAGTGAATGAAGTTGGTCGTCAGCAGGACGAGAGAGTGCTGCCACCGAGCGGATGCCTGAAAGAGTCTCAGTGAGATTTGCACAAAAGGTCAGAACATTGCTCTCACATAGGGCTGTTTCCGGGGGTGGAGTCCTTGGAGGTCCCAGGCCTGTTTTGGGCGGGGCTGCGAACAAAATTTCAAAAGGATTCAGGTTAGTTTGTTCCACATTTCCTCATCCTCATGTACATAAATACAAGAGGGAGGGCTTTGGTCAATGAAATGCCAGTCTCCTCACAGCATTTAGCAAGCTTGCTTTTCAGAGTTCCATTTTCCCTTTCCAGAGCACCCCCGCTTACAGGATGACACGCGCAATGTCTTCTAATGTCTATGCCGAGATAGAGGGAGATTTGTGAAACGGCTTTATTAGCAAGATGTGTATCATTATTGCTAGGCTAATGCTTGGGAATTTCCACCTGGGAACAATTCCATTGAGCAGATCCCGGGTTACAGACAATGCATCTGCTGTGGAAGTGGGAAGGATTCTACCCACTTGGACCACATGTCCATCATGACTAGACAATGTTTCTTACCTTCAGATGGAGAAAGCTCAATGAAATCCATCATTACACGTTCAAAAGGTCTTGTAGGTGGAGGATGTGCAGCTTGCTTGGAATTTGGAGTCTGTTTGCCTGGATTGTGAGAAGCACAGATCATGCATACGCTGTGAAGCCTTTTGTGAACCAGTTTTCCGAGATCAAGATCATCATTCCCGCTTTTGAAACATGGTTGAGACTATGTGTCAAATTAGCATAATGAGAGAAAAGAGCAAAACGCGAACAGGGTTCATCGTCAGGGCCAAACCAACCATCAGGTGTCACAGTGGAGCCAGCTGAGCGCCACAAATGTTTGTCCTCAGCCAAAGACTAAGGTGCTGTCCAGGAAAATGGAACAGAAGGACAAACGGAAACACCAGTGACACAGGAACCAGCCACAGGAAGTGCTTTGAGCGCAGCCGCTTTGGCAGCAGCATCAGCTCGAGGGGTTCGGAGGGGTTAGTGTTAGCAGCACATTAGCAAACAGCCAGTTGAGTTGAGAGGAGAATGGCATCCAGAAGATCTGCAAACAAAGAATGATGTAAAATGAGTTTACCATCAGACCAACCAACAACATTTCCAAAGGGCACCAAAATCAGGAACTACACCAAAAGCGCAGTGAGAGTCAGTGTAGATGTTCATCAATTTTTCGCAAGACCACACACGCCAGTAAGAGCAAGAAGTGCAGAAGCTAGTGCTGAGTAATGAGACGGCAGAGGTTCAGCCTCCACAGAATCATGATCAGAACGCACAGTGTGGTCAGCGCGGCAAAGGCCAGCGAGGGGATCGTAAGAAGCAAAACCAACAACATAGAAGACACGATCAGAATTAGACAAAGAGCTGTCCAGCAGGTCAGCTGTAGGAGAGCATGTGAGATTTAGCTCAGCCATGCAGACATGAAGGCTACCTTCCTCAGGAGGAAAAGAGCTGCTAGATTTAGGATGTTGCAACGTTCAACTGTGACATAAGAGTTCAAGGAGACACGTGTGGTATCTGAGAAATCTGGGCAACGAGAGATGAGAAGTTCTGTTTTTCCGTGGAGGAGTTGAAGCGTGGAGTCGAGCAGCAACAAGATCATACTCAGGAAAAACAGGCCACTGGTCTCAGGGCGCCACCATGATCCTGCAGGAGAACAGAAGTCACACAAGAGTTACAGTCATCCACAGTCTGTGTGAATGGTCTGAACGGGTCAGGGAGTCCTAGAGTATGTGTTAACTGTGGGGCTTCCTCAAGAACGACAAAAGATGCTGCATGCTGGAACAAATGGAGCTGAGCACAGTAAAAGGCTTCTCTCTTTTTTTTTTTTGCCATGGCTCTGTGTTTGGGCCTGTCTGGTCTGCTGATGATGTGCAAGACAGAGCCTGTCAGCCATACAACCTGAGAAATCTGTCCATCTGACGCAGGAAGATTTGGTGGCTTCTGCCAGAGACGAACGTATGCTCTCGAGGAAGCAGCTCTTCAGCAGGGCTTCATATGGACTCATCTGGCCTCCCGGATAGATTGAGGGGCGGGGCATTCCGCTGAAGTCATCAAACAGAGTTTGGAGATGGACTAGACAGACCTCTACAAGCTGATCTTTCTGGGTGCAGTTGTTGACCTTTGACAGATCGCATGTGGTGGGGAATGGTCATTCAGCCCTGTGTTGCAGTTTCTGTCAGCTATTTGCATCTGCGTTCATTCACCCAGGAGTGGGGGGCTGGAGGTGCTCAGTGACATAGTCAGGGATGACAGAAAACTTTGCTGGACTCATTGATTTGGTATTATGCAAGCTGGTTGAAAGGAAGTCAGAACAAAGTCACGCACAAACTCTCTTACCGCCTTTGTCATGGCTGCACCTCCTCGTTCACGCTTAGGGAGATATCTGGATGCTGCCATGAGGTCGTCTGTGTTCCAGGACTGGTACACATAGGCTGGAGTCCCTTGGGGACCTGCAACCTGCACCATGGGAGCCTGGATGATTGGCTCTTGAGCTAGCTGGTGCAGAGCTGAGGCTGAGGTACCGACAACATCGACAGCTGGGGGTTGGTTGGTAAGGCGGGGAGATGAAGTCCACCAACAGATTGAACCTGGTTCCCCTTTAAGCCTGCAGAGGAGGATAGAGAGAAGAAGTTTCTGTTTTCAACACAACCTTTTTTTTTTTGTTTTTTTGGCTCGACTTTCAGAGTCATCATCGCTATCTAAACATGCTGTCTTCCCTTTTTTCTTTTCTAAAAGAAAAAAATGTTAGCTCCCTATTAAGGTTTTTTCTAACTGTTTTGGGTCAGGGAAGCCAAAATTGTTACACCAATATGACACAAATTGATATGTATCAGAACCATGTTTATCTTTCTATTTTTCTTTCTAAAAGAAAAAGTTTCATAATCTTGTTCCTCCGTTGTTACCCCTCCTCACTGTCTGTTTGTTGCTTTTTAGGGGTGTTTCTTTTTTTTTTTGCAACAGTCAGCTCACAATCTTGCTTCATTTGGTCAGACACCAAATATTTGATCTAATCAGACGTTGCTGGTAAATTCAATCTGCTCTGGTTAGACAGACTTCACTGTTAACCCACAATGCTTTCGATCAGAGCAACGGACAACGGACCTCTTCAGTCGTAAGCCTAAGTGAGGTTGAGGATGAATCACGAAGATTCAGGTGGCGCCTGCCCCTTTGGTCCGAAACTCTGACAAACAGCTCAGAGAACCCATGTTTCTCACACACAATAAATCATAAAATCACAACATTCAGGACCATATTTCTCTTTCATAAACGTTATCAGACTTGAGTCCGGCCTCGAGCTTTGTTTCACATTTGCATTACCCATTTTAATTCTGTTCTTCCCTTATCAAACTCACAGGTCTTACTCAGTTCTTCTAAGTAGAGTCTTCCAGTCGTCAGTGGTCACTTAATGCCTGGTCTTGTTTGAAAAGCGTCACAAATTTCTTACTGATCTTCCCTGATCAAAGTCACAGCTTCTATGCACCGATCTTTCCACTACGCGAGTCTTACTGTTCATCCCACGACGTGGGAATACCAAGAATACCTGGTCTTGCATATGCTCACAGGACTCTTTTATAATAATGGGTTTTAGCAAATGTGTCTGTGTTTACAGGAACCACTTGACTCATTTCATATTTAAGACATACCCATATTTAACTGTCAAGATAAAAAACATCATCATGGTCTGAACAAAAACATCTCATTTGGAATAAATCTTACCCAGTAATCAGGTTGCATCTAACATCTATTTATTTTACATTCCACCTGTGTTAAGGAATTGAAAAAGAGATCATCAGGGTCAATATAATCTTTAAAGATCCACTCCAATGTAAATGATGATTTAAACATGTTCATGTGGCATTTTTCTCATGATGGAAGACATATATAAAAAAATAACGTTTAAAATTGCATTTCTGGGTATTGCTTTGTTCGATTCATTTTGAATCAAGAGTAGAATCAAAAATGTAGTTGGAAAACGCTTAGAGAAGCTGCAATTGGCAAGCTACAAGCTCCCTGCTGTGATCCATTCTGATGCATCCACTTGTAGACAAATCCATGTCCGTCTTTGTTTTCCTCGTCTGAGCTGGAATCTGGATCTTAACTGTGCTGCTGTGGAAAGCTCACTTTTTTTGTTGCACCGGTAATGTTAGGTTGGAGCTTTGAGGGACTGCATGTTATGTTCTGCAGGTGTTTGTTTGGTTCTTGATGGTGTTTCCCATTTTCTTTCTGTTAAGGCTGTCTGTGGCTCCTCCCAGCTGATCCACACCCTCACCTGAGGAGTTCACAGCTGTCTGCGCTTGGTTAATTTAGCTTGCTCCCTATTTAAGTTGTCATCTTTTTGTATTCAGTGTTGGTTTGTCTAGTATGCATACTCTTTACTTGTTGGCTCAGCTTGCACCCTTGTTTTTGCCTTTTTCCTCTGGTGAGGTTTTTATGTTATTACATCTTTGGACTTCTGACCCTGCTGAGGCTCTTCTCTGCATCTGGGTCCTCCCCGACCAGTCCATAACACTGTCAGCTCATAAGAAAGCTTGTAAACAGAAGGATGACGGAAAGTGCATAATAACCAAAAGACCCCTGGGAACATCAAAAAATGATTGGAGTGGGTCTTAAATACAAACCACACCTGTAATGTTGGAGGGACCTTTTTTTGTTTAAATGTGACCAATAGAAGACTTGACGTCTAGTGATGCAGTAAATGCTTTTAGCATTTGCTTTGCATCAACCTTGACCCTAAAATGTATGCTCCTGTCTTCAAACTAACCACGTTGACAAAGACTCAAGAGAAATGTTCAAATCTACACTTGGAGGCACACTCCAAATTTAAAAAATGCAGTCAGGCGACATTAGATGTTTTTTTTTTTTCCCAGGGTGTCAACTATCACTTTAAGAATGATCAAGTTCACTTTGAAACTCAACACTTTTGAAGTACAAACAACCCCCAGCACACCCCTATAAAAGCAGAATGTCTGCAGAATGTGAACATATCAGTCACTCCTACTGAAACACTTCAAAATCAAGATCATCTTTACTGGTCAGCTATGCAAAGACAAACACTGATGTTGATTTTACAATACACTTGATAATACAGTTATGAAAAGAAAGACTAGTTTGAAAACAAAGTCAGTAATATTTGGATGAATAAACTAAGTTCAGTTTCATTCACATTAAAAACTCTCTAAATTCACACGTAGCTACGCAAGTTTCTATGACCATTTTTGACTATACGTATAAAAAAAACAATAAACGCGAGTTGAAAGTTAAACCAGGTTGAACTTTGACCAATCAGGGACTCAGATTTGGTAGTGACGTATGGATGGCATCCCTTTTCATCCATGGAAGTGCCAGACTTTTTGATTTTAGGAGACATTAATAATTGCAGTTGTGCGTGGCCGGAATTATATGACACCAAGTCTTTCATAAATTGCAATAGAGCTGTGAAAACCGCTCTGAAAACTGTTTACACCGCTTTGACCTTTCACACCTCCAAACCTCTTCCAACTCTAGGTGGAATGTAGGTGACATGTGCTAGTAAACAGTGGAAAAAGAAGACAAAATCCCTCCCTCTGTACCTCTGATACTACCTCTAGAGCGCATCAGAGACAACATAAAAGAGGTTTAGTTCAGGGATACTCAACCCTAACGCCTCCTTTACTTTAGTTTCTTTCTAAAGTCCTAAAACAGATCAAAGAAAACAACAAGACCAGTGCACAATAACAAGGCCAGTAACAACTTAAAAACATGGTGGTGGAGGGTTAATGATGAGGGTTTGATCAACTACAGAGATGTTGCAGTAATTGAACGGAGTTTTAATGTTTTGTGCTTGAATCACCTTGGTCCTACAAGACGATTTCATTAAAAACAGAACACTGCATCAGCCAAGTTAAACTTGATTGAAATGTAATTGACACACTGGACCTGACATTAACACTCATAAACGAAACGCATAAACGAAAAGAAGGAGACGAAGGTGCTCTTTTGTCCTCTGGGCTTCTAAAAAATAGCATCTAAATGTTTCAAACAGTGTAATCATGCAGCATTTCTAAGGACAGGTGAAAGTCCTAAAGCTGCCACAGCTGTGTGTTTATTTAGTGTGCACAATCATAAAACAGTTGGTCTAATAGCAGACCTCTGGATCAGAGTCCAGCAATGCAGGCAAACAGATCTGCAGGTCTTTGTGAGGGGACTGAACCGTTGTCAGAGAGTCAGTGACCATAAAGTTATCTTCATGATAGAGGTCGGAAAACACAGTTACTCTGTGTACTCAGCAAGAGAGGGTTTGACTGGGACTGTGCTTGGTACTATTCAATAGTTAAACTGAAGTGAGGCTTCCTGTGCTGAACTAACAGAAAAGATGCAAGAACAGCAGATAATGGTGATGCTAAAAGGTCAGAAACTGAGGGACTAAATGGCACAAAGCATTATTGATTTTCCAGAAAGAATGAAAGTACAAACGATATAAAAACCCTTGGAAAGATTAAATGAGTGGATAAGAGACAAATCAATATCATTTTAATTGCGGTGACATCAAATATGAGGAAATTACATTCATAAGAAATGAAAGAAGTAGAGACAAAAAAATCAGACAAAAGGCAAAACATGTATGAAAAGCAAAGAGTTTTAAAAGAGCGAGAGGCGATAAGATGATGTAACACAAGAGTTGTAAACAAAAAAAAGAGAGCACGAGATTTTTTTTAAGATAAAAAGCAATAGGATAAAATTAGAATAATTTGTTTTAGACCAAATGTCATGTAAAATAAATCTAATGATAAAGAGCTAAACTACTTGTTTATGAAATTATTTACTTTGTTAATTTTTTGCACATCAAGAAAAGTTCTAACTTGTAACATTCAATTATAAAACCCCATTGCTGTCCTTAACATGACAAGCATCTGTCATATGACAAAATAGAAATAGCATGAGAGGCAAGAGTGTCTTAAGAGATAAAAATCTTTTTTTTCCCCTTTTTTGAACCGTCACTGTCATCGTGTTAAAACAAGCCTTCACAAAAGAGTTCACAGCAGTCTCGGAAAGTTTCACATTAGAATACTTTCACTCTTGAACAGACGCACACCTTCACTTGCATTACATGAAAACACTTTCCACTGACTCCTGGTGAGTATTAAAACTTAAAAAAAAACATTTAATCTTGCAGCCGAAAGCAGACAGACAGTAACTGACAAAAAGAGCAACATGAGGATCACTGAGTTTGAGATAAAGGTGGTAGTGGGTAAAGAAACACTGTCTGTGCTTTTGAAATTCTTGTTCTTGGTAATTTCAATTCTTAGAACTGAAGAAGAGGTGCATCGTTGCTGCATTGTTATTACTATTGCGGACATTTTAAAATAAAGTGAGTTATTTTCCCATTAATATTTAAAAATGACAAACATACAAACCATATATTTGTTTTTTTGTTTATACATGTTTTTACATTAAAACACTGGAGCTTTAGCTCCATTGCTCACATTTTTTGACTACCGGAGCTCTTCAGTCGTTGATAAAATTACTGTAATTCCAGCAAATTCTTTGACATACCGTAAATTCGTAACCATTTACGCAATCATCGCAAATTAGCTGATTCTGATGTGGAGACAAAAGGTTTTTCACATCAGCTTTTCCCTGGTATGCAACATATTACGAACAAAAATGTTGCTTAATGGTGAAAAGACGTTTTTCTAATGTCAGAATCAGCGGATTTGCATTGATCTATGGTATGTTAAAGAGCGTGTGTTTTTAAGCTGTCGCTGGCGACATAACTATCGGTTGGCCTCAGAGAGGTTCTAGCAAACCTTCCGGCGCCTCAGGAGGGAAAAGGAGTTTTCTGCAGGGACCGTTTTCAGTGTAGGTGGGGAGCTCCTGACTTCTACTGGGGACATTGTCAGACAGTGGAAGGAATACTTCGAGGATCTCCTCAATCCTACTGACGTGCCTTCTCTTGAGGAAGCAGAGACTGAGAGCCTTGGGGTGGGGCTGCCCATTACCCAAACTGAACTCACCAAGGTAGCCAATGAGCTCCTTGGTGGCAAGGCACCGGGAGTGGATGAGGTCCGCCCTGAGTACCTTAAGTCTCTGGATGCTGTAAAAGTGTCTTGGCTGACACGTCATCACTTGGCAGTCAGAAACTACCACTGAACTGGCAGACAGGGGTGGTAGTTCCTCTTTTCAAGAAGGGGGACCGGAGGGTGTCTTCCAAATACTGGGAAATCACACTCCTCAGCCTCCGTGGGAAAGTCTATGCCAGGGTACTGGAGAGGAGAGTCCGCCTAATAGTCAAACCTCAGATCCAGGAACAACAGTGCGGTTTCTGTCTTGGTAGTGGAACTGTGGATCAGCTCTACACCCTCTTTGGGTTGCTGGAGGGTTCGTGGGAGTTCCCTCATCCTGTCCATATGTGTTTTGTGGATTTGGAGAAGGAGTTCGACCGTGTGCCCCGTGGTGTTCTGTGGAGGGTGCTCTGGGAGTATGGGGTCTCGGGAGCCTTACTCAGGGCTGTCTGGTCTCTGTATGAACAGAGCAGGAGCTTGGTCCGCATAGCCGGCAGTAAGTGAGGCCTGTTCCCAGTGCATGTTGGACTCCGGCATGGCTGCCCTTTATCACCGGTTCTGTTCATAGTCTTTAAGGACATCATTTCTAAGTGCACTAGGGGTCGGAGGGGGTCTGGTTTGGGAACCACAGGATTTCCTCTCTGCTCTTTGCAGATGATGTTGTCCTGTTGACAGCATCGAGCCAGGACTTCCAGCATGCATTGGAACGGTTTGCAACTGAGTGTGAAGTGGCTGGGATGAGGGTCAGCACCGCTAAGTCTGAGGCCATGGTTCTCGACCAAGAAAGTCGTTGTATCTGGGTGGGTGGAGTGCTTCTTCCCCAAATGGAGGACTTTAAGTATCTTGGGGTCTTGTTCACGAGTGAGGGAAGATCAGAGCGGATCGGTGCGGCGTCCACCGTCATGCGGTCGCTGTAACGGTCTGTTGTGGTGAAGAGAGATCTAAGCCAGAAAGCAAAGCTCTCAATTTACTGGTCCATCTACACTCCAATTCTCACCTATGGTCATGAGCTCTGGGTCTTGACCAAAAGAACGAGGTCCCGGATATAAGCGGCTAAAATGAGCTTACTCCATAGGGTGGGTGGGTGCTCCCTTAGAGATAGTGTGAGACTCTCGGTCATCCGGGAGGAGCTCAGAGTAGAGCGCTGCTCCTCCACATCGTGAGAAGACAGTCGGGGTGGTTCGGGTATCTGGTTCAGATCCTTCCTGGACGCCTCCCAAGGGAGGTGTTCCAGGCATGTCCAACTGGGTGGAGGCCACGGGAAAGACTCAGGACAGGCTGGAGAGACTACGTCTATCGGCTGGCCTGGGAACACCTTGGGGTCCACTCAGAGGAGCTAGAGGAAGTGGCCAGGGAGAGGGAAGTCTGGGCGTCTTTGCTTAGACTGCTGCCCCCGCGACGAGCGGAAGAAAATGGACGGATAAATGGTGACATAACACTGCCGCGTATCACCGCAATTCTGCTTTTCTCCATTTCAGAATCCACTGGAATTCCTAAAGTTTGTAAAGTGTTGCATAACAGTGCAAAGCTGATGTGAAAACCTGATTTCCTGCACGTTAAAATCAGCTGATTCATGTTAATCGCGTAAACAGTTTAGGATTTACGATATATATCAAAGGACCTGCTATTTTGCTGTCGTCGGTCACAGCTCAGGAGTTAAAGGGTTAATCCAGACTTGAGAGTAGATTTAAATAAAGCTACAGATGGCACAGATACAATGGCAATGTTTCGTTTAAAGAAACATTTTTTTTTATAATGATCATAAAATCGATTGCTTCTCTGCAGCACAGAAAGCCTCCTCATTAAAATATGCCACTTCCTGCAACGTATTCTCCCTTGTCAACATTAGGAGCGCCTCAATAAATCATTTTGACAGGTTAGGAAAACAAGACAACTTTGTTAACCGAAGATATTTTTTTTCACGCACAATTTGACTTGTGTTAAAATAGCAAATGCACTGGCACACACAAACCTCCTTCAGTTATTACAGTTTATGACAGAAGGATTATCTCATCATCTCCTTTGACTATGATTACATCAACTGACAGACAGACATTGGTACTCTCTCTTTTTATCTTTTGTGATTTACTTTTGACAGAAAGGATAGTAATTTTTTAGGCCAGCTCATGCAGAAAGATCTGCAACGAATAAATTCTTTGCCCAGGGGAACACTCCCAAATGCAGTTCCCCTGTAGTTTTTAAAACAAGTGCGCAAAAACAATTCCTGGTGTCGTAACTTGAGCAGCTTCCCTCATGACTGATAGATCTGTTACCCATGTGGAATGCATATGAATGTGAAACTATTTACAAATTAGGTGAACGTGAAGGTTGAACAAACATGAACAATGACCATTTTCTTGCAGCCCTTAAGGTGGTTACCCTGAAATAATCTTGGAACATATTTTAACCATTGACACTCACTGGGATACATGATTAGATTTTATTTTGCATTTTGTTATTCCTACTTACACTCGATACATTAGATCTTTGAATTACCTCATTTAGCCTTTTGTGTTTGTTCATAAATATTTAATCTTTTTGTTTCCTCAACAGTCTACTTGAAAAAATGTTCCTTAGTTTTTTATTAAGGTTTGTTGCTCATGAATTCCAGACAGCATGTGATGCTATTTTAAACAATTTCCTCCTCATTGTAATGACAACAATTTTTGCTTCCTCAGTCCTATGTAATGTTCCGCAGAACAGGACTCGACAGACAGAAGCTGTTGAGATAATGGAGAACCAAACTTGCAGTAACAGCCACGCAGCAAACTCATTCCTGCAGTTTGTGATGATCCTCGATCTCATTGTTGGACTTCCAGGGATTGTATTAGCATTGAGCATTTTTTGCAAGATGAAGGACTGGAAACCTCACGTCATCTTTCTCTTCAACCTTGTTATGGCGGATTTCCTGCTGCTTATTAGTGTGCCATTCCGGATCGATGCCCACATCCAAGGAGGTAACTGGAGATTTGGATCCATCTGGTGCCGCGTCAACCTATACATGCTAACTGTCAACCGCTCAGCTAGTATAGCCTTCATGACAACAGTGGCTCTGAACCGCTATGTGAAAGTGGTCCATCCTCATGATTGGATCAGCAAATTATCCTCAACAACTGCAAACAGAGTTTCAGCTTTCATCTGGGTTGTTGTGGCTGTACTTCGGATTCCACTGTTGACAACAAACCTCTTTCGCCAAAGTGACACTAAAGTCAACGTGTGCCGCAGCTTTGACAGCTACAAAGTAATCCCTAAACCTTTATACATGCACTATGTGCTCTACATCTTTGAGTTCTTCCTGCCGTGGCTGGTGTTGCTGTACTGCTCCATCCGGATCACCTATCACCTTTTAAAATGGAAAATTGGAAACAAGGAGGTTCTTCGCAAAGCCATTCGAGCTGTAATGGTGATCACCACAGTGTTCACCCTGTGCTTCATGCCAGGTGTTGTCACTGGCCTTGGGTCAGTTTACATCAAGATTTTCAGCTATGAAAAGTGCAAATACCACTCATGGAATCAGGCTTTCATGATCGGCATTGGGTTCACATATCTGCACAGTGCTTTGGACCCTGTCATCTACTTTTTCTCCAGTTCCACATTCACCCAAACTTTTGTAAGCTCTGTGAATGTCAAGCGAGAAACTGTAGACTCTTCTGTAACTGTTAAACTTTCAGGATAATGGTGTTGTTTGCATCAGCATCTCCCCGCTTTGTGAAACAGGATTGACGAAAAGAAAGAACACTATAAACTCACAGAAAAAAAAGAGTTCATGTGCAAGAACTAGGATTTTTTTTACAGTCTTTGAAGCTCCATGATTGATGATAGCTGAAAAAAAGAAAAACGAAAACAGTGCAACATATCTGTATTTCTTTCAGTTTTTTACAACCACAAAAAACTTTAGTAAATGTATCAATAAGCACTCTTTAAATACTTGATGTGTGATGTGTAATTATGACACACGGAATGTTGTCTTGTGATAATCAATAAGAACTTCATCTTTGTTGTTTGATATAATTAATGTTTATGGATTTGCTAATAATTTGCACTTTGGTAAAGTATGAGAAACTCTAAGCAGAAGTTACGAACCGGGATTTGTCAACTGTGTAAAAGATCACGTACATAAAGTAAAACACAATAGGGATGGGATTACATAGACTGGCTTCCAACCACTTTCTTTCAACTAATTATTCAAACTCCATTTGAGAAATGTATTATCTAACTGATTCAATGTTAATACTGAATATACCAGAGCAAATACAGTGGTTCCTTGTTTCCTGGTTCCTAGTCATGTTTATTTAAAATCTCAGCAACAAACAATCAACACTTTTCTCAGAAAGAAATGAGCGTTTTCATATTTTTTGTCTTTGGTTTAAACATTCTCAAAGTTCAGATCCTCATTTAAAAAAATACATCTGATATTGTAGAACAATTTCAAAGATCTGTTAGCTGTCGAAGATGTATGTAGATTTCATAAGCAGTGCAGGAGACACGGCAGATTGGAGATTGGCCGACAATGGTCTTCAGCCAATCAGGATGCAAGACCCAATGTGTAAAAAATCAATAAATAATGATCTCTGAACACATTTTCATGAACACATATTTCTCTTTCAAGCATCGACTTTATCTACAAACATTACACAGCAAAATGTTGGAGAAGTAATAAATATTGATCAATATAAACTTTTTTTGTCTTATTGTGTGTGTTCTTACAGATCAGTGTGTTGTAGATGTGAGTCAGTCATTTCAAAGAGTAACAATGACATGGAGCAACAAGTAAGTGTGTGTTTATGTTGGCAGAGATCAGTGTGAGCAACTGCTAGAAATTCCCAGCGCACCTGAATGCGGCAGTAACGATCTCTTAATGAAAGCGCATAAGCACATATGCAAAAAAATCTTTATTAAGATAAAAACAATCTATAAATCAGAAAACCATGTTTGCATTTTTCCATCTAGTATACACACTTTATTCCCATTACTTCACTAGGCTTTATCATCTATGTTGAAGAAAAAAAGCACTGAATCAAGGAGTGGTGGGCCATACAAGACAAATACTTCATAAAATGCTTTTTATAAAGTAATTACTTAAGTTTTCAGTAAACCTTTTCAAAATTTTGCTGTGACTTTAATGGCAAACACTTTTTTGAATCTCTGACAGCAGAATTTGGAACCTTTCATATTTGGCAACACACACACATATATATATATATATATATGTTTGCAATTGCATATGCACCAGACTGATAATCCAAGGTTTATTTTACATTTAAAATGAGTTTTGTTAACAATGGAATCAATTGAGATTGGCTCCTTTATGATGCCAGCCTCTAGTGGAGGTTTGAGGAACTGCAATATACTTCCTGGTTTCTGTTGATTTAGTACATTCTCAGGCAAGATGCCAACAAGGAAGAGCTCCGTTTTTTTTAACAGTCTAGTTTTCCATCGAGTTCAGAACTTATGAGGATGCTGCTTATTCAATACTCTTTACTCCTCACTATTTCACGTGCATAGGTCAGAATGAAAAGTTAAGCCAATAAACTCCAGTAATTAACTCTCTTACTGTGTCTCACTTAATTCACAATGTGTTGCTGCATGATGTTTTGATAAAGGTTGAACGACAGCTTTGTGGAGTCTACATGTTCTCCCCATGCATTCCTGGATTTTCTATAAGCACTCATCCTTGCTTTATAGGGTCAACTGGTCACTAAATTGCTCTTAGGTGTGAATGTGAGTGTTGTGTGTGTGGTTGTGTGGCCTGCATGAGGTACCCCACACCTTCAGCCAACGGTGATGGGGATAGGCTCCAGCAACCCCATGACCACACTTGGTCTGCACATGTAGACATTAGACAAAATTAAATAAATATAAAAACATTCAAAAGACATATGTTGCGATTTGATGGTGTTGAAAAAGGAGATCTGAAAGGTGAATATAGGTAAGTAAAAGTAAAAAGAACATGAATATACATTATGGTAGATACGGTAGAATCAAATATTCAAAATGAAATTACATAAACTGAAATAAATGTATACTAAAGAGCTGCTCATCATTTTTTGTTATGAATATATATATATATATATATATGATTAAATTAGTACTTTTTTAAGAGGGTGTACTCATTTATGCTCAGCACATACAGTGTGACCCATGCATGCCATTCCTCTGCAGTGGGCGCTGTGTGGTGTCACAGGAAACGGTCAATCCAGTTTGGGTTTCTACTGCAGTGAACTGGCAATTTTCTACAGAAGACCTGTCGAGATAGTAACTTCCATAGACGGCCTGGACGTCTCTGTAAGATGGTTGCACTTCCATCTTTTTTTTCATTTTTGGATCACTTTTGTTGCAGTGTTTTGACTGATTTGTAAGGCTTTGCTGACCTTCTTGTAGCCCTCACCTTTTTTGTGTAAAGAAATAATTTTTTTTTCTCAGATTTTGTGACATTTCTCTTCCATGAGGAGCCATTTCTGACAGCATGAAATAAGAAGGGCTTTTCTTTGTTAAGTAACGCTTTTTTATAGTCACCTGTGTCCTGGACACATTTAAATGAATCATTAGACTCAGCCGTGGTTGAATGTCTGTTCATTAAAAGTTTGTGGTCTTAAGTGTGATTTTTCTCCTAAGACTACTCTTGGGGTGTACTCATTTTTGAAACGTGGATTTGAATGAATTCGTTGGGAAAATCACTTTTTTGTGGTATAGTGGCCTGTCTCATGGTAGCACCGCCATGCTCTGTACACTACGCTGACAGACTCAGCAAGCCGTCTTGCCACAGCTCACATCGAAGCGCCGTCCTGGACGACTTGCACTGCCTGGGCCTCTCACTGTCGGCATTCACTGTCAGGCAGAAAACATAAGGTCAGAGAAGTTGTCTGTGGTCACCACTTACAGAACCACTCCTGTATTGATGTTGTCTTGTTGATCGTATTATTTCCACCTGTTGTCTATTCCACTTGCTTCCTAACTGGATAGTTGGATTAGTTTAGGTGTTCCCTTTATTTTTTAGCAGTGTATATATATCGCATTTGCCAAATTCTAATAGTTTAGTTTTTATATTGCAAGAAAACAAAAACCCTGTCCAAAAAACAATTCCGGGAAAAAAATGCAATCTGATATTTGTGAACAGACTGCGTATCTCTTACAGGACAGGTTGGGGTTAACCAGGTGTTTGAGTGAGCTGCCTTTTTTCCCTTTTCTGGAGTCATGAGTACCCTCCTGTTACGACTTGCCCTCACAAAGACATTGTTGACAGAGGTCTCATGCTTTTCACACCAGACTACTTTCACTCTTGGACGAGCACGCACACCTTTGTTTCCATGAAGTCAACACATTAGATTGTTGTCAGATTCCGGTGAGTATTGGAACTTTAAGTTTTATACTTTCTATTAAATGAATAAAAAAGGTTCTCGTGGTGGGATCTGAGGGGAACTAAAATGCAGTCTGATATTGTTAGCAGTTAGACATTCCAGTTTTGTTTAAAAACGGATTTTAAATTACTTGATAACCTTTTTCTGTAGTTGCAAAAATTTCATATAAAAATGAAAATGTTCTTATCTATCCTTGCTATGTGTAAAATTCCAATATTTCCCTGTTTTTTTTGTTTTTAAACTAGATGTAAAGATACATTTCAATCAAGCTGAAAATGGTTTGGATGAATTGATAAATAATCTTAATGTACATAAGAGAAAAATTCGTTTATCCGTAATGTTGTTCACAAAACAGAATGATTGTTTTTAGGATTTGTCTTTAGTACGACAGACAAAAATTCACTACTTCCTGCAGCACGTTTTCACTTGTCCACATCCAAACGGGACTTTTAAGCCTAGTCCTTCAGCTCACAAGGATGTACCAATTAAAACAGAATTTTATGAGCAAGGCATACCATTGCTTAAGTACTTTCATTCTTTGGCACAAAATGAAAAAGCAAATATGTTGGCAACAAGATATGTTTGTAAAAAGTGTTAAGCTAGAAAGTATTTTTTTAATCACTGGCACATTTTCTTTAATATCTTCTTTTATAATTTAAGCAGAAGTGAAAAAATAATAAGCAGCATTTATCAGAAATGGGAGTGTGATGGTGAAGTGAGTTATGGACAAGTCACACATTTTTGTGAATAGATTCAAGGAAGTCTAGACAAGTTATTGCTCAGGTGCAACAAGTCATTTGTCATAGAAAAATGTCATAATTTGAACGGTCTCCACAGTGAAACCGTGGGGACACTCAGTCCAAAATTGCTTTAATTAGAGCACATTTACCATGCTGGTCCAGAAGGGGAGTGAATTGAGTTTTTGCACTTTTTGAATTTCACTACTGGCTACATGCACCGACTGGTCTTGCAGCACGCTGACAACTGCCTATCGGGAGGGGGTCACAGCAGAGCTGCAGTGGGAGCTGGCGTGCCATGACAAGGGCTTAATTTTGAATCAGCTCATCTCTCTCACCAGTAAGCTCAATAACCTACTGAAAACCAGGCGGCCGCAGAACCCAGCCACAGAGATCACCACACCCATCTTGTCTTTTTCTTCGGGGATCTTCAGTTTCAACCACAAGCCCGCCCAACTTGGCTCCACCCAGCTCTCCCCAGAGGAGAGGGTGAAGCATTTTTAGGAGAACCTCTGTCTTTACCGCAGTCAGCCGGGCCACATCTGCAAAACCTGTCCAGATCGATCTCTACGGTGTTCTAGGAAGCCGGAAAGCTGACCCATGCTGACCTTTACATTCCCAGTGACTCTGCATGATTGGCCATGATTGACTCTGGGACAGCAGGAAACTTCATTGACTTAGCTTTTGCCCATACTCACCATGTCCCTTTGCTTGCCTGCAATGCACAAGTGACAGTCTCCGCCTTCAATGGACGACCCCTGGGGTCAGGCTGGATCCAGTTCCTGGCTCAGGATATTACACTCATTGCACCGGCTCAACACCATGAAGCCCTTCGTTTCTTCGCCATCGAGGCCCCACGCTCCATCATCCGCGGTTTAACTTGGTTAGGGAGGCCCAACCCAAGCATCGCCTGGTCAGAACGCAGGCTGGCATATTCATCCATGCACTTCCAACGTGATTACCTGAGCACCACGTAGAGGTCTAAGGACAGAGCATCGTCTCAGCCGATTGTGGCCACCACCCTTGCAGAGTGCAGTGGGACAGCGGAGGTGGAAGAGGGTGCCGGATCAACACGAGGATCTTCTGCTACACAGCTCCCTCCTCACTGGTCATCTGACAGCGCCATCGACCTCCTGCCTGTGGCGTTCCCAGGGTGTTCCCACTACCCCGGCCCATGCAGGCGAAGATTCAAGAAGAGTTGGCAAAGGGCTTCATCTGACCATCTACATCCCCAGCTTCAGCTGGTTTCTTCTTTGTTAAGAAGAAAGACGGCAGCCTGAGGCCATGTATAGACTATATCACCCTGAACGAAGTGTCTGTGAAATACAGCAATCCTTTGCCTCTGGTTCCTGCAGCTGTGGGGCAGCTTCGCACGGCTCGTTTCTTCATGAATCTGGACTGGTGTTGAAGCGATTGATCACACACGGACTGCCTGCATTTCTTTCCTGGGTTTCATGATCAATACAGAAGGCGTTGCAATGGACCAGGGCATGGTGGCGGTGGTGCTACTGTGGCCTAAAATCAACAACGATGAAGGAGCTGCAGCGGTTACTGGGCTTTGCTAACTTTTATCAGAGGGGACTGTCACCTCCCTCCTGAGGCTTCCACGGCGTTCCAGTCTCCGAAGTGGCACTTCTTACAGGCGCCCATCCTCCACCACCCAGATCCGTCCATGCAGTTCAACCTGGCGGAGGATGCGTCAAGTACTGGGGTTGGAGCCATGCTGTCCCAAGGCCACGGACAGCCTGCCAAGTTATTCCCATGCGCATACTAGTGTGTGGAGGCACTGGTTGGAGGGGGTGGCTCAACCATTCCTCTGAATGACCACAAGAACCTGGAGTACATCAGGTCTGCCAAACGACTGAATCCCCGTCAGGCACGATGGTCTTTGTTTTTCTCTCGGTTCCAGTTTCAGATCTCATATCGGCCATGCTCCAAGAATGGGAAGGCTGGCACACTATGCCGCCTCCACAAAACTCCAGCAGAAGAACCGGCCGCTCTAGAGTCCATCGTGCCCACCTCACTTATCCTGGCCCCAGTGCAGTGGGATATCATGAGCTCGGTCATGATATCCTGCAATGGTGCTGAGCCACCTCCGCTGTCCTGTCCGGCCGATCGAGAATACATCTCGCATTCTGATCAGCAACGGATTCTCCACCTGGTGCATGACACACCAGCAGTCGGACACCCAGGTATGGCCGGGGCGCAGATGTTGGTGTCAAACATTTTCTGGTGGCCTACTATGCAGGTGGGCGTGGCCCATGTTCAGACGGCAAAGACATCCCAACAGCTGCCAGCCATTGGACTTCATCGCAGACCTGCCCCGCTTGCAAGCAACACTACGATCCTTTCAGTCATCGATCGGTTCTCTGAGGCTTGTCGACCTATTACTCTATCCAAGCTACCCACAGCTCAGCTCTGGAAACTGCCCAGCAGCTTCTAACACGTGTCTTCAGGCACCGGGGTTTCCCTGAGGATATTGTGAAGATGGTTTTGGATGAGGAAAACTGAAAGCTCAGCTCTGATTTGCACGGACCACCACTGGGGATATGAACACTCGTCTCTTTTTCATGATTTTTTTTTTCGTTATTCAAGTTATAAATTAACCCATTAGATGCTTCAATAAAAGTATGCGCTTCCTACTGGCCCCCACATCTAACATTCTAAAAACAATTGATTGACAGGTTTTCCTGAGCCCACTTTCAGGGGTAGGGGTGTGGATTCAAACAAGCTCACTCCTGATTGGTGAGAGTGGAAATAATGACTCAGACCAACTCGAACGAATCACTGCTTACTTAACTGACTTCCTTTTGTTGGAGCCGGAAGTAAGCAGTGTTTTACTGATGACATCACAAACGCTCGGTCCAGTTAACTTGTTATAACTTCTTGCATGCTCATAAGTTGCCAAACTTTATTAAATGCTTATTTCCTCATTCCAAAGGGTAATTCCCTTTCCCTTTGGTATGTAACTTTGAGGTGCTTCTCACTATTTTAACATAAATATTATTGCTGAAAATAAAGAACAAAACTAATTACGTAGAGTTTAAAATGAAAACAATAATTATAATTTTAAAAAGGACGATACAGTATATCAGCTACAGAAAACTGGTTAACATAGACTGGTAAGGTTTGGGGATGTCTTATTCACTTCATTGTGTTTCTGAACGGTATGATGAGTGTTTTATTTTACTATAACTTCTCAATTTAGGCTTTTTTACCTCAATCTTTTGTCGAGTGTGCTAGACATCTGTGTCATTTGTTGTCAGTACAACCCTTCCTCCTCTCCTATCCATTGATGCACTTATGTCAGAACCCTGTTCGTATTTTCAGACTATTTTCATTCCAGCAGCGTCCCACTCCTTATGGTTCCTCTTTGCTCTTAACACTATATTTCATTATATTTCATATGAATGTTGTTGTTTGTGTCTGTTGTTGATTAATTAACCGCTCTTCACAAATGATAAGCAAACAGTAATGTAATTGTACATAGATACAATTTTATTTTATTTCTTAAAAATCCAGGTAAAAAGTCCTTAAGAGTTCTTTCACTTTTAACAACCGTAAGTTAAATATCAAATACATTTCAAATATTAAACTAAATATTGAAATAAAAATATGTTTTACAAAATCCCTATTAAGTCCAAGTCTGAAATAATGAAAACCAATATCAAGTTAAGTGTCATTCGTGTTGGACAAGCAAGCCTCAAGATCTCAAATTTGTGACTGTGATTTCAGGCAAGTCATGTGACTCAAGTCATTCCTCTCCCTCATACTGAATGTCATCTTTTAGTGATCCCATCAGATGAAGAAAGTTTTTCTTTGTCCAAACTATTCCAAACTCTTTTTGTGACAGTTTTGGACAACAACACATCAAGTGTAATCTGTGCAGCTGCCCACACAAGGAATTTGTGTTATCTGTTTTTATGGGGTCTTTTGGTTTCATGACGACTGAAGTAATGAATAGAAAAAATTTGGGAACACGAAAGTAACAAAAGAAAAAAAAAAACATCCAAACTGATGGAAATGACACTACTTTTTTGTTGGTGTCTCTCATGATATTTTTTTATTACACTTTTTTGGTAAACAAGCTAAAAACAGGAACTGTGTTTTAACTGTCTTTTTCACTGCAAATCATAATTCCCCCTTTTTTTAATGAAAGGGTCACATAAAATAAATTTAAAAGAGTTAATTTATCTTGTTGCTTCTTGTCAAATAATGTTTACGATGACTACAATTCTACTTTTTCTAATTTAATACTGATTGCAATTTATATTTAATAAATGATTATCATTGAAAATTATGCTACTTGAGGCACAAAAGTATGTAGTTCAAACCAATTTTCTCTTTATGACATTAGACTAAAATGTATTTCCTCTTTTCTATGTAATGTTCCGCAGAACAGGACCCCACAGACAGAAGCCGTTGAGATAATGGAGAACCAAACTTGCAGTAACAGCCAAGCAGCAAACTCATTCCTGCAGTTTGTGATGATCCTCGATCTCATTGTTGGACTTCCAGGGATTGTATTAGCATTGAGCATTTTTTGCAAGATGAAGGACTGGAAACCTCACGTCATCTTTCTCTTCAACCTTGTTATGGCGGATTTCCTGCTGCTTATTAGTGTGCCATTCCGGATCGATGCCCACATCCAAGGAGGTAACTGGAGATTTGGATCCATCTGGTGCCGCGTCAACCTATACATGCTAACTGTCAACTGCTCAGCTAGTATAGCCTTCATGACAACAGTGGCTCTGAACCGCTATGTGAAAGTGGTCCATCCCCATGATTGGATCAGCATATTATCCTCAACAACCGCAAGCAGAATTTCAGCTTTGATCTGGGTTGTCGTGATTGCATTTCGGATTCCACTGTTTACCACAAACCTCTTTCACGAAAATGAAGCCAAAGTCAACGTGTGCCGCAGCTTTGACAGCTACAAAGTAATCCCTAAACCTTTATACATGCACTATGTGCTCTACATCTTTGAGTTCTTCCTGCCGTGGCTGGTGTTGCTGCACTGCTCCATCCGGATCACCTATCACCTTTACAAACGGAGAATGTCAAACCAAAAGATGGTCCGCAAAGCCATTCGAACTGTAATGGTGATCACCACAGTGTTCACCCTGTGCTTCATGCCAGGCGTTGTCACCGGCCTTGGGTCAGTTTACATCAAGATTTTCAGCTATGAAAAGTGCAAATACCACTCGTGGAATCAGGCTTTCATGATCGGCATTGGGTTCACATATCTGCACAGTGCTTTGGACCCTGTCATCTACTTTTTCTCCAGTTCCACATTCACCCAAACCTTCAAGAAATCTTTCAGTGTCAAAAGAAAAAGGAAAGAGCAACGTTCTGTACTTGCAAAATAGCAAAAATAATGGGACTGTTTATATCAGCATCTCCCAGCATGCTCTGTCAAAGAGATGACAGAAAAAACACTTCTGCAAAAAATGAGCCAAAAGAGCAAAGAAGAGTTCTTAGATCAGTGGTCCCCAACCCCAACTGGGCCGCAGAAGAAATAAAAAAGTATTTTGTCTTGAATCCTGAAAATGTTTTATTTTGAAAAATAACTGGATTTTCTCACCTACACTTTGATCACTTGAGCTGTAAAGTTTAGTCAAGGGAGTGAAGGGATTATGCCTGAACGATCTTTTAGTCTGAAAAATCTTTTTGTTTTGAAAATCAAACCAGATTCTCTTGATTACATTTCAGTCACTTGATCGCTAAAATCAGTCCGTGGACGTGCAACACAATCAAAGTTGTAAGTGGAACCTTTCTTTGCAAATGGGATAAGTGCACGAACAGACAGAAGAACAGGCTACAACTTCAACACATAAGATTTTATGTTCAAGACATAAAGGCTCAACAAGTTCCTCCATTCAGATGCACATTTCACATAAGTTGGGAAAGAAAGATCGGAAGGGGGACGCTCAGGCTTGTTTTGTTGTCATGAGTTTGAATTGTTCTGAAATGTTTTTGTCTTAAAATGTTTCACCAGAAGCTTCTGCATGGAGCTTCAAAGCAGTCTGATTTGTTTCTTATTGAGTATAAATAATAGATTTGTTTCTTTCATTTTGTTACTGTATTGAAGTTTTTAATGAGATGATCTTGTAATAGTTAAACTCGTTTTTAACCACTCCTGACACAACACTAACCCAAGAGACCTTAATTATGTTTATGTTTTTTATCAATCCTCCAAAATGCACACGTCAGATGACTGAGTTAAATGATCATGAAATCAATTGTCAGAACTGTTTATTATTAAGTTTAAAGCACACAAAAAGATTGGGGAATGCTGACTTAGATGACTGATATCTTAAGAGCTTTAGAAGGGATAGCGCTTCATTTCAAGCTTGTAAAATAGTTATTTTTATTTTGTGTGTAATTTTTTATCCACAGTAAAAGCTGATACATGCTATACTTTTTATTATACTGATTCTTACAACTATAAACACTAAGAAATTTCAAGGTGTAAATGTGGTCGGCTTTGCATTTATTTTTATATGAATCTGATAGGGGTAGGATTGAGGGTAAATAGCCAAATGGTTCCCTGATGGGGCTGTGGCTGCAGCTCATCGCTTCCTCGAGGGACATTGAGAGAAAATTCACCCCCAAACCCCAGCGTGTGTCCGCTGATGCTGATTTTAACTTTGGCTTAATAACTAGTTTTTTTTGTATTGTTGTTTGTCATTTTATTGTAATTCAAACTGTCCTGATATTTTTTTCTAAATGAGAATAAAACCCAAACTAGCCTTTGCACCTCGGAGTGTCATTCACAGTTTTTTTTAAAAGAAATTCACTATGATTTGAAATTAGGAAAGCTTTTACTCTAAATCCAGATGGTTGCGTTAATGCAGAGTTCATCGGGCACTATCTCACTTACAACATGGTCACTTACAAAAGAAAATAACTATTCAGTCGATTTTTTGTTCTTTATTCTTGTTAATTTTCCAGTTTAGACTGCTTTCTCACAAAAAGCAGACTATTTGATTGGTGGTGGCTTTTTGTCATGATAACACAACAAAGCGTTTCAGCAGTGGCAAAGAAAAGCGATATATATGCTGATCGTCACAAAAGATTTAATAAAGCAGACAGAAAGTTCACCTCTTAATGCTTGTTTTTGTCAAAAGATGAACCAAAAAGTTCATTTTAAATAAGCTTGTTCAGTGATATAGAACATTTGGGCTAAGTGACCAGAACTTTTTTGTATGTGAATCCTCATCAGCTAATCAGATTTGAGTATTCACCAGGATAACTCAAAGTGTAAAAACACAATGTTTGTTTCTGATGACTGTATATCACGATCTTTGTTTTTTTGGAAAAATACTGCAGACATAAAAGTCTTTAGAGTTCTGCTTATGTTACTGTTGATGTGTTTTGTGTACAAAAAATTAAATTTCTGGGATCTCTGAGTTAACACTTCACAAATTAAAATATTTCAGACAAAAAAAATGAAGGAAAAATGTTTTCTCTGGCCTTTTCTTTGGTTCAAAAGCCATTGCATAAAATGTACCTTAATTTTTTGTAAAACATTGTGATTAATCAAAACCCAAAAGTGTGATGAATCTAAATAATTTGTAATCAATAGACAGCACTAATATATATATATATAATTTATGCCTTTACTGTAAAGTAAATGTCTCAGAGGAAAAATAAAGCCAAAAAACCTGAACGGTTACTGTGTATAAAGTCAAAAACACAGAAAAACCTTTGGTAAACGATAGTAACACCACACAGCAAAAACTGGAGTGTTGAAATTTCAGGGTTAAACAATCCAGAGTTGATTTCCACTCTTGAAGTGTTATTTTAACACATTTCGATTCAAATGGTGTTCAGTGTTGGAGTTACTTGTTAGTTAGCCAAACCAAGCTAACTAACACTGTGGAGGGGTCCTGTTTACACTTCAACGAGTTAAGGTCCCTGGGCTTCTGCCTGGTAAACCCCATGCAAGTAAGTACCAGGTGCACAGAATGTTCCATGTGCTTCGGCTGGTTTCATCAGTGCTGGAGAAAGTTTTTCACAGAAGGTAAGTACATCTAATTTATGCGAAAATACTATATTGAATTAAACTTAGTTTGTAAAATGATGTATCTAGAGAGATTTATATAACTCTTCTGAGCTTTTTTGTGGCATCGGACAAGCAGGGACCACCACCGACTGGATGCTAATTCATGAAATGCGTTATATACGCGGCCAGTGTGAATGCAGCTTTACCATAATTCAGTAACTGAACAGCTAATGATAAAGCTTCAGTCACACCGAACGCGATTCACTTGTCAGAGGCGTCGAGTTTCAATGTTAAGTCAATATACAGACGTAATCAGAGGATCTGCGGCGCGATTTCAGCGCGGAGTGAATTGGTTCGGCAGCTGCACTTTGTCAGCGGCGCGGTCAGTTTTTTTTTTTTTTTAACCGAAAGTTGGTGATGTCTTATCAACCAATTAGGGACTCCGCGTTGAGCACGTGACGCGTTCAGTTACTCAATCAGTGGGTAAAGTACAAACTCAAAAAGGCGGCTGGATGTGTTCGTTCTAATTACAAACTTCCATCAATCTTCGTAACCCGCTTGATCCCTTTCGGGGCCGCGGGATATATGCTATGACCGCCCCCCGGGTGGCCGGCTGGTGGGCAGACAGAGAACCGCTGCAACAGAGTGAGACAGCCTGCTATGGCCTACTGAACTTAACTTGAGGATATTTTCTTATTTCCACCATGAAAATATTAAAGAGATCCTCATGCCCACTTGCATTTTTTTATCAGCTTATTTCCTGTTTTATGGAAGGTTCACCTTAACATTTTACAGACTTGGTTTTTACACAATTGACTGTAGTATTACTTGCCTCACACACACCTCACTATGAAATACACTGCATGCGTTTTTAAAAGTTTCTGTAATCTGTAAGGTATAACGTGGTTGATACTGGTTTACTGTGTTTATATGACTGTTTAATTCGAGCTTGAATTGTTTAAGTTGCATGCTATAAAATGCTTAATACTGTCATTATGTTTTTTAATTGTATGTCTCAGTAAAATGCTGGTCCGAGTTTGCTGAGTGCTGAATATAGTGGTAGTATATTTTCTTGTAATAGGTGAATCAAGACTTCATTCTCCTGTTTGATGAAGAGGTATCCACCCGACTGCTTCAAAAATGGGACCTGTTCTTTAGGTGCAACAGAGGCCAAACAGCTCACTTCAACACCTGAGCTTCGTCAGTGGTTGCATTCAGCGGAGAGTCCACAAGGAAGTGAGGAGGAAATAAGTGAATTTTGCTCACTAGATTTTACAATTCAATAGTTCATTAATATAGACTTTTTTTGTACTTTGTTCTATGCAAGTCATTTTTTTTAGGAATTAAAAGTTCAATTACTTAAAAGATCATGAAGTATACTGGCATAAAAGTTTGTTGTGAGTGCCTGAGGCCAGTCATAAGTTGATAAATAGGAAAATATGCATAAGTAATGTAACCATGCAAGTTTATTAAATCAGATTACGGGCATATTTGCATTTCTTAACTATTGCTTCACTGGCAACTTTAATTTGGCTGTCATTTTACTAGGTATTGCAGCACATTTCAACTCAAGACATGCAGAATTTAAAAATATTCAACTTGTACAAAAGAGTAACAGATTTTTGCCCTTTTTAAAGATCCTTGCTTTAAGTCTTTGCTTTTAATTCATTCTTTTTCTCTGTTCCTTGTCGATAGCTTATGACAAAGACATGGCCTCGCTTTTGTTGCTGTTATATCTCCTTCCACCACCACCTGGGGGACCGAAGTTTCCATAAATCAGTGCCTCTGATGCAGTTGTGAAACTCGTCTTTCACAAGGTAATATTTGTTAATTTTGAGTATGTGTAGAACTGGCAAAGAGGTGAATGAAACAAATTATAGGGAAGTTTACTTCAACATAGAATGTTTGTGTTCACTTCTGTTCTGCTATTTTCTAACTTGAGTATCTAATGTTCCTTTTAAATCTCAGTCTTGCTGCAGTTTGGAAGAGCATCTTCAGAATCAGAAGAACCAACAGCCATACCTCCTAGCCGTTGGTCGCCAAAAGAGGAACATCGACAGATTCTACATCTCCATTGACAAGCTTCTCATCCCTTGTCAGGCAAACCGCTTCCTTGGGGCATTTGATGAACTTTTTAAAGCTCATTTTGTTTTCAGCGTGTCTTATGATGGTGCACTTTAGAATTTCTACACCTTTCTGCAGACCACAGTTTATAATATTGATATTGGTAAAATTAAGGTGTCACCAAGAGTTCGAGACATGAGAGCCAAACTCCTTAGCCAGGAGATGCTTCTCACAACCCAGATTTAAAGCCAGGGAAATCTCTTGAACGCATTTTGAGCAAAATGTTTATATGTTTTTTCTGTAAGGAAGTTTTTCCCAGCAGTCAGCAGTTAATTTTACATATAAGAGGTGAACATGGTTTTTATCCTGGACCAAAGTTCAAGTTGTTTTGTTGTCAGCCAAGTTGCAGGCTTCAGTTTCAAACTTAAGCAGGCTTTAGAAAGCACCTCAATATTGTTCATAGCAAAGTTCAACAAAATGTTCATATGTCAGGTGTTGCTAATTTTTTAAGTCATCCAGTTTCAACTGGCTTAGAAGACCAATTTCATTCAACAGATCTTTCCCAAAGTTTATCCAGTGTTATTCTAGAGTCTAGTTCTTCCCATGTTCCAGAGAGTAAAGAAACTAGTTTTTCAGGTTTTAGGGGGGATTCCTCAAAAAAAAAAAGAGTGCATCCATTGTCGCTAAACTGCAGGGTAGAGGCATTTCCAACAGTTTGGTATTGTCGCTTGTGGGTGATTTGGAGGAACTAACAAATGAGCTCCGTTCAGAAGCATGGCAGGCCTGCTTTACTCACAACTAACCCCAACATATCTGTAATCGATGAATCTTTTGAAAAATTGGAAAACCCTTTCACTCATCAGAATACAGAATGGAAAAGAAATAAATTCTTCAACCTAAAATGGGGAGTTGTAGAGCCTAGAGAAATAACACTCGGAGTGAGATATGACACCAGACGTAATAAAAAATCCAGTACTTATGATCAGGTTCCTGTTAAGGATACTTTCATTTATGTTCCTATTCTGGAATCTCTAAAGTTCATGTGTAAAAATCCAGAGATTTGTGCTTTTCTGAAGAGGGAGTGTAGGTCGGAGCCTGATACTTACAAAGACTTTTGTGATGGAATAATGGATAATCTAGGGATGCATTCCATTCTTGGTTTTAATGAGTCATTCAACAGTTGTCATTTCTGTCGTCTGTGTTTGGTTGAAAAAGATGATTGTCAAACAGTGTACACTGAGGATGATCCCAAAGTGATTATTCGTGGAAAAGATGTGTTTGACATGCATTGCCAGTCTCTTAAGGAAAATGTTCATTTGAAGTAATTGTGTGGAATATAAAGAAATTCTTCTCTCAATTCTTTGCAGTATTTCCATGTTTGCAGTCACTACTCATTTGATATAAAGCACGATCTTCTTGAAGGTGTCGCTCAGTATGAGATCAAATTGCTGTTTGAATACCTCATAAGACACTACATATCTGAATAAAACTTGCTTTCAAGAATTTATGGTTTTGACTATGGTTTTTTAAAAAGAAAAAATTGCCCCGCTAAAATTGTGCTGTATGGTCCAGGTAATGACATTGGCTTGAACTCCATCCAGACATTATGTCTTGTGAAAAACATCCCACTTATGCTTGGTGACATAATTCCAGCAGAGAACAGACACTGGGAGTTATTACTACTGTTACTTCAAATAATGAACATTGTTTTTTCACCTTCTTTCACTCTGGATACGACTCTGTATTTAAAGAATCTGATTGTTGACCACCACACACTTTTCAAGCACTTGTATCCACACAAAAACTTGATACCCAAACATCATTTTATCATTCATTACCCATCTT
This sequence comes from Adrianichthys oophorus, assembly GCA_036245035.1. Lineage (NCBI taxonomy): Eukaryota > Metazoa > Chordata > Actinopteri > Beloniformes > Adrianichthyidae > Adrianichthys > Adrianichthys oophorus. The sequence goes on from BSAI01000096.1 coordinate 20,499,142, forward strand.
CAATTAGAAAAATTGGCCCATTGTTGTTTTTCTGGTCTATGAGGTTTGAGGCTAAACATAACTTGCTAAAAGATTATTTCAAAAACGTAACCAAATCACTTGCTAAAAAGCCTCAGATGGCCATAGCTTATCACTGGGAAACCTTCACACTCCAACAGAAGGAATATGGGCCAATTAAATCCTTTTTACTGAGAGATAAAAACGTAGTCAACAGTCAGATTCTTGAAAACTCCAAAGATGTTTTCACAACAAGCTGGGTTTAAAGTTGATGGTGTGGAGTACAGAGCTGGACTTGTTTGCAGTTGATGGAGGATGAAATGCCGGTCTTTTGTCAAATACTTGAAATACTTTTTGTTGATGAAATTTTTTTATTAACTCAAAAGTTGTTCACAAGAGTCCTTTTATGAACATTACCATGGTTTTAAAGTATTGCCTACAGAAGAAAAGTGTTTTATTAAAACAACAGAACTGAAATGCCACAAACCTTTTGATGTCCAAAATTCATATGGAACTACTGATGGAAGTTTTTTTGTGATTCCGTCATGTAAAATGATTTAATTGACTGCATGGGAGTAAAATGTTAAATAAATGTTTTTAAAAATGCATTTTTGGGGGAATTATTTCATTGTCAAAATAAAAATTTGAGAGAACGATCATAAATATTAACACTTATTTAGGTAGTCGTAGTGTTAATTTAACCCAATTTAGTGAGTTAAGAAGGAACTCTGACGACGTTTAACTGTTAAGTGAGTTAACAAAATGACTCTAACTCCATGTTAAATAATTTAACTATTTTGAAAGTGTTAATTTGACTCTGTAAAGTGTGGAGCTATATAAACCCTGAAAAAGTGTTGACATTTTCTCCACTTTTTGCTGTGCAGGAGTATCTCCTCCTCCTGCTGCCATCTGTCTGGCCCAGATTCTCATCGACATCACACCGAAATACTACCTTACAATTCAACTGGGGAGGAAGCAACCTGCACGCCACAACCAACCACTGCACTGTTGTGCAACCACTGCACTGTTCAGCTGTGATATCTTGGCAAGCACAATCCATTAGTTGGAGGAGGATTTTTTGATCCCGAGCCTGAAACTCATAGACCTTCTACCTCCAAGCTGTGAGAAACTCTTTTACAGAGTTAAAGAACAGCATGTACGATGGCAGGAACACATTCACTACTCTAGGATGTCTGAGGAATCAGTCTGACACACAGCAGCTGACTGACAACAGTGGAGCTTCTCAGTCTTGTATGGGTAAAGTGTGAGGAGGGGGCGTTTCTACAGAAACATGAAGATAACACTGACATGTTCTGAAGGGTAAAACTATCTGACTGACAAATGACAGTCATCTAAGAGAAATTACTTCGTTTTAAAGAATTGTTCCAACTATCGGGTTTTGTAGTTAGTAGTTTGTAGTCAAACACTACAGCATTTGAAATCCCATGAATTGTATGAAAAACGTTGAATCTGTTGTGGCGAAATGGCAAAGGGTTTGGAAATATGCCCAGGTGGTTTTTAGAAATTTCTGTTTCATGAGCAAAAACAATGGGAAAAAACTGTAAGCTTTGATGAGTGTGCTTGGGAGATGGCAGCAGGGAGCATGTGGAGACTAGCAGTTGCTGAAGATAAGAAGACCAGGTCATATTTCTGGTGAATACAGATTACTTGATTGATTACTTGAGAAAATAAGACTTGAAGTGAGACTGATGACTTCCGGCAGACAACTACCACCCTACCTGTTGTCTCTGCATCACCCTTTTCTGGTTAACTGAGTTATGTGGCTCCTTATTCTGATGAACTGAACACACTTAATCACTTAATCAGCAGGAAGGAGAGCTGGGAAACAGGCAGGATGGTAGAGCTTGAGGACCAGAAGAGAGCCCAAGGTTTCAGCTGTGATATGTAACAAAAGTGTCAGCAAGAATAAAAGAAAAAGAGTGGAAGACTGTGGTGGGAGCAGCAATGTAATTTAGAGACTCTGAGAAACAGACAGGAGGATGTAAAAGAGGTGGAAAATATTGATGACGTCAGATAAAATGGCGATATCTCTGCTACTGTGTAAAGCTCCATCCGGTTTACGGATTTAGACGGGCTAAGATAACAGCTGAACGCAGTTTAACACATATTTATGTTTTTTAAGTGCAACCAAGTTAAAAAAAACTAATGTAAGATGCACATTGCTGCACGTCTGCACGCATTTTACTTTTATCCAAGGCTAAATTTAATTGTTGTTTTAAAGGGTATTTGCTGTTTTACAGGGTATTTTAAGCGGTAATTGTAAAAGCATGAATGTTTACTCCTGACTATAGCCACCATTTTGAAAAAAGTGCTTTTTTGCATAAATTTTTCTATTAAACAGAATAGAATAGAAAAGAATAGAATAGGATAGAAAAGGGTCTATTGAACAGCATGAGCATCAATGAAGCTATTTAACTTTAAAAAATAAATAAAAGATTTAAAATAAATTTGAAGTTAAGGCCGAAGCCCAATTCTTCCCCTAGCCCTCTGGCTTCTCCTTACCCCTCCAATTTGAAGGTAGAGGAGTGTGAAATTGTTTTTTAAGGGTAGAAGGGACTTCTAGTTCTGTATCCTCCGCCAGTAGGGTGTTCCATGTTTTGCGCTGTGCCATGGAGGAAAAACGCTTTTCTTCGGGTGTGCTCTGAAGCAGAGAAGTTTACATTTAAATGGAAGTAGTGACTTGCTTTAGCATGACTTTTCAGAGTTATAAAACCAACACCGTTATGGATTTTTCAAGTGCTGACACCTGCACGCCAACGCAGGTGACTGGGTGAATATTGATGACATCATCGAGGGGTAGTGCCTGTTTGGGCCGTCTGAATTTGAATACACTATTTTTCCATATCTCTCTGTTTGGAGGGCTAATGTAGGGGTAGGGAGAAGGCGTAGGGTAAGAAATCGGATTTGGCCTATGTCTGTAAACCTAAAATATTGATTTGGTAAAGTTATCAAAATACACTCTAGTATTTATAAAAAATTTGGGAAACAATGCTGTGTGTGCAGGAAGACAAATTTTTTTCTTACAGGAGATCTTATTTACGATCAACTATTAAAGTCCCCCTATGACAGTAAAAAAAAATGTTCCTAGTGATGTTTTAATTGTGATTATGAAGTTTTTAACCCAAATCCCACAACCTAAATGTCTTTAAAAGCCATATTTTATGTTTATTTGACGGCACAGTTGCCAAAATCTCCTCTACATGGGCGTGGCCGTTGGTGCTGCCTTTGATCCCCCCTTATGATAGCGTTGTCTTAAATCTATAGAGCTGCAACAAAAAAATATCAAGCAATTTTGGAAATGTCCAGCCATATTGATCTGAGCCAGATGCTAGAAGAAAGGGATAATCTTTATGGATAAAGAAATAATAATTTTGCGTGTAATTTTCTAAATGTGTGCCAGTGCTGAACTTTTCTTGGCTGCATCGACCCAGAGGAAGGTTTAAGGTTAGGATTACAGGTTACGGTTATGGTTAAACCACCAAATGGTTGGTTCCTGATCGCGGCTGTTTCTGCAGCTCACCGCTACTCTAGGAGATGTGTGACTGTATCCTGCCACACCCACAAAGAAGGGGTGGAAAACCCCTATGCACATTTTCTCTTTTTTTCCCCCTCATTTTTAATCCATCTACAATTTCAGTCATCCTTAAATGAACACACGTCTTTGAGTTAAAATATACGTTTATTCTGTGTTTATTTGTAACCGCACATATTTTGTTTGGTTTACTCATTTTGGTTTGTTTAAATAATTTCACCTGTTTTTGAGTTGCCAGTGCTGAAGGCTTTGCTGGTCGCTGCAGGTGTGGTGGGGAGGTGTTCCTGGAGTTGTGTTGTGGGAATTGGCCAAAGGGGGAAATAAAGCTTTCACAGCCTTTAAATGCTTGAGCCAGGCAATTGGGCAGGCACCATCTCGCAAAGCCTCCAAGGGGAGAAATCATGGATCCAATCCATTTAATGTTATTTGCTTTGCTTCTGTTAAATGCTTTCATCTTGTTATTCTAATTTTGTACTTTCTTTTCCACAAAAAAAAAAAACATTTTGTGTTTAGTCTTGTCTGTGTCATGTTTGTCTAGTGGTCTGATCATCCACTATATGTGTTCCCTTGTGGTGTCTTTGGTTAGGTCAGTTTGTTTCTGTTTAGTTGGTTAAGTTAAAGTTAAGTCTATTGCCTCAGTTAATTTTGTTTCTGTTGACTTCTTTTCAGGGCCCAGTTTGTAAATAATATACTTTTTTTTGGAGAAAAAGTTAACTTTCATTTTTTGGATGAATCCTCTGTTGTCCTCGATCTCCCACAGGATGGATCAAATGTGGAGAACACATTTCACGCACCTGGCTGTGTGACAGCTAATGGGACTTTAACTTTTAGTTTGAACTTTAAATACGTGTGACCAACAACAAAATCCAGCCTTGGACGCAGCAATGTGCATCTTTTGTGCACATCATGTTGGCATGTAGGCATGTGGTGCCACCATGCCCCTGACAATGTATGTACTGTAGTTTTAATAAAACAATCAAATATCACTTGAGATTAATCTAAAAGTATTTGGTATTTTTCTAGTTGTGTGATAAAAAGAAGTTTTGTGCAACACCAACAGTAAAAATCCTCATTAAAAATGAATGCATTCATAAAACGAATGATCTTTTGTTTTTACATTAAAATCACAAAAGCAAAGATTTTTTCCTGCCTTACTCTTTTTTGTCTTTATAGTGCAGCTTCATCTCAAATCTGAACATTAAATCAATGGCAGACTAATATAAAACACTTTTATAATGCTTTACTTTCTTAGAAGGCCCAAATTGCTTTACAGTGATAGTCCAATTTAAACACACATTCACACACTGATGGCAACTACCTATAACTACATATAACAACCTATAACTACCAGAAGCAATGTTGGGGTTCAGTGTCTTCCCCAAGGACACTATGACACATGGGCGGATAAGGCAGGAAGTGAAAATGCAATCTTCCAATCAAAGGTTAACCGCTAAACCACTGCACCACGGCTACCGTACTTGCCCAATCAAATGGAAAGTGAGGACAAACAATACAAATGCAAGGAATGTAAAAAAATACATAAAAATAAAGCAAGACTTTATTAAAATATACTGAGTAAACTAAAGGGACAATCAAACCACTTCATATAGGATTGTGCAATTTGCCATGAGGCAGACCTCCAGCTGCTTTAGCCTAGATAGGCGCCTATCACCTGCCTATCACCCGCCTATCACCCGCCTATCACCCGCCCCTTTCTTGCGATTTTTTATGATGATTGACATGTGACTTCAGAGCAAAAACTACCCAACACGCACTGCAGTCGAGGCGAAAAAGTATATTTTTTCCTTTAAAGGGAAAGTGAGTAAACCAAAAAAAAGCCAAGAGTTTATTCCACTGTAGACAATGAGATTTAATCCTCACAGGTTACAGGAGCAAGATTACACTCTCTCTCTCCCTGTCTTTTATATATATAAAGGGTTTGATTCGCGGATTTCATTGTATGGTGTATGAGGGGGATGCTTCTTTTAAATTATACTGTATTTTTTAAAATATGTACAGTACTTTGAGGTGTATTTTTTTTTAAATATGAAAAGTGTGTTATACATTAGTTACAATTGAAATTTGAAATGTTGTTCCAGAAGCTTGCCACTATTGCAAAGCTGGTCCTGATGCTTGCTCCACTCAAATGTAAAGTGAGCCTAAACAAAACCAAAACCAGGAAGGCCTTGGCTCTGGATAGAACTTTATCATCATAATGACAGTTAAAATAGCAGGCCGTGAGCCATGTCTCAAAGTGCCATCCACAGAAACCTCGTGGTGTTTTATTTCACAATTACACATTTACAAAACTACACTTGTCTTGTCGCTGTAAAGAGTTATAATTTTTTTTAAACTGAGTCTCTCTTATAGCTTTTATGAAACGTTGGCAGCTCTGAAAATGGGAGAGAAGGAAGTTCATTTAAATACTCTCACATTTTTGTTTCAGATTCCACATGATCAAAGTTGAGTATAGGGAACCTTGGCCGTCTTTTACCATACATCCTAAAGCCTTAAACCTTATCTAACATTCCCAGTGGAATCGAAAGGAAAGTTTCCTGAAGAAATAGACTTAATGCCTCCCATACATTTCCTTTTTGTTTTTTTTTTACAGTAGCCTATATATTTGTTGTTGTAAACAAGTGTGGTATATTACCCTGCAAATATGTTTCATTTTAGCAGAACCTGTTTGTAAAAATGAGATAATTAGATTAGAGGGGTAATTAAGAAAAATCAGTTCCTCATTCTTTGAAAGAACGAAAGATTCTGCGGAGGGACTGTTGAAAGCCACGGCAGGGAAAAGAAGGCGTATGTCTGTGACTCTGCTCCTAATAGATTAAAGCCCGATTATCACAAAAACGACCACTAAACTCCTATTCCGGTTATTAACCTTTCAAACACATTGCAAAGCAAGATCAACGGTGATGTCTTGCCATTATAAATTAACTTTCAGCGACGTGTCGCTGAGCTCCAGTGGCGCAATCGGTTAGCGCGCGGTACTTATACGACAGTACATAGCTGAGCAATGCCGAGGTTGTGAGTTCGAGCCTCACCTGGAGCAGTTATTTTTATTTCGACATTTTATGCTTCATTCATAAAATATTTGGAACGATATTTAAAATAAAGACGCTAGCATACCCGAGCCTCAAACGTAACTGATGGACATTATGTTCTCCGACTGATGATCGCTTAATTTATAAAAAATAAAACATACTAAAACAGCTTTGCAACAATACTTTCCAAGTATTGCTTACTACTTTTGTTTTATTATGCCACGCTATACAGTGTTTGACTTTTGTAGAGGGTTTTGCAGTGAAAACGAAAAACTACCATTTCAGCTTCCTGAACACTAGGTGGCAGAAGAACTCCATCTCCATAAAGTATAACGTTTGGAAAAAAAAACAAAAATTCAAAATCTTTTAACCCTAAAAAAAAAAAAAAAAAAAAAAAAAAAAATACAGAACAACAATCAAACAAAACAAAAAAATTCCTGTTCCGTTGTGAGCTACTTGTATACTTAAGTCAGAAAGAGGTTATTAAAAGTAATGGTGGATTCATGTTATTGCGCTATATTTTCTTGCCACTAGAGGTCAGTGTTGTCCACAGTTTTGAGCTACATTGATGTGTTGTTTTATACCTTTGAATCTTACTGGCTGCTTCTGTAGTTTGAAACAAAACAGACTTTTCAGAGCACATTTCTGCTCAAACACCTTTGTAGTGTGAAAGTCTTAAGCATGAAACAGGAAGCTCACAAAAACTGCTGAATCGATAGTTTGCTTATTGTCAAACCTCTGCCTTAACATGTTTTTACTGCCTTTCAAACCACATCAAGGAGGATCTTTACCTGACTGCTGTTTATTTTCTCTCACCTCTTTTAGCTCATCACCAACTTACTTCTCTCGTCTTTTTCTGCATTACATTCAAATTCAAAATGTTGTAAGGAATTACATTTAGAGCTACAGATTATGCTACTAAATCCTTTTTAATGGTTAGGTGTGATGTTTTAAATTGTAACTGTGTACAGATGTGCTCGCTAACAAAATCCAGCATGGAAAAGGACTCTTGGCACTGAAGTAAACCTACACTGACATCCCATTATACCTTTATTTTACACTCTCTCCTGCTAGCTTACAACCCCTCATCACCCCAAGATAACACTTGCAGGGGTACAAAAATGGTGTGCAGTTTTTGAGCAATCCAACCGTAGTTTTTAGTCAGATGCCATCTCAGACGAGGAAAACAAAGACGTACACGGATCTGGTCGTTTACAAATGGACACATCAGAATGGAGCGGAGTAGGGCGCTTACAGCTTACATCACACCTACAAGCTTTTTCCGACTGCATTTTTCATCTGCTTTTTACTCATGACAATTTGAACAAAGTAATACTCAGGAATGCAATAGTTAATAGGTCTTTAACTAGTAGCAGTTGTAGTAGAACCCCCCCCCCCCCCCCGAAGGAGTATTGAGGATTTTTATTTAGCACCTCACTGAAATCATATTCATCATATTCATCAGTGAGCTTGCATGTCATGTGACATTCCCATAACTGGAGTTTATTTTAACTCATTTTCACTGATTGCCAGCTCCTAACAAAACTATTAAAGGTCAGTGGAGCCCGACATCCTGTAAAAAATGATTGCATTTCTTTATGTTGCCCATTTTTTGCACTTTCAACTTGACAACACTTTGAGACAGATCAGAGCAAATGTTTTTTCTTTGGCCGCTGTTGAGGTCATTTTAATATTGCCGTGTACTTCAATAAACCTTAAAATCCCACTGCGACCACTTTTTCATCTATTGTAAAATTGTTCCCAGTGCTCTTGATTGTATGATTGTGCAGTTTTTAGCCAAAACCAAACCAACCTGTGTTGTTTTCTAGGACATAGTTTCTGCAGAGCAGCAGTGGTTTATTAAGAATTCATCTCTGAGTTGTGGTCGGGACTGCTGGTACAGAGTAAGCCTTCCCCTACTTCCCATGATCCATCTGTTAATAGTCTCTCCTGCTAGCTTACAGCCCCTCACAACCTTAAGCTAACACTAGCAGTTAACACTCGTTTACAAACGGATGCAGCAGAATGGAGCGGAGTAGGGAGCTTGTGGCCCGCCCACTGCATGTTTTACGTAAAAAATACCATCTTTTGTCAAAGAGCGTTTTCATCTGCTCCTGATTTACAACAATTTGAATAAAAAAATACTCACAAATGCTATTTTGAGCTGAATTTTTAAAATTATTTTTATGTATTTTTATTTTTTTTATGTTTTCCATCGATTAAATTTGCTGCAAGAACTTGTTTAAAACACAATTTTGATTAATGGGTCACATGTTCTTTTAATGCCAGCAGATGGGTGCCAAGCAGGTTTTATTTTAATCTCAAATAAACCCAACTCTGAGAACTCCTAGTCTTTGTCTCCCATCATCCTTTGAGGTTTAGAATAGCATTTCTCTGCTCTAATTCCCGTGAAGAGTTTGGCAAGACTTGTGTGTATTTATTTAAGTGATATTCATAAGGAAAAAAAGCAAAAGGGCTGATGGAACAGGAAGGGTGTTTGCTGATAAGAGCATGGGATGAATCAGAGACATGAGCGTAAACACTGCGGCTGCACGTCTGTATACGCTGCAGCGGGACCTGCTCTCACATCTCTGCACTGATCTGGACTGCAGCTTGATTTGCTGCTGTCAGAAATACACATCCCTACAGCTGACACAGATTTATTCATCATACTAATCAGAATATGAATGCAATTTGTTTACACGCTTAGACTGACAGGTCTCAGGGCTCCATGCATGCTGGGAAACCTATCAAAATTCCCTGCAGTAATTGCAAGCCAGCCCTTAGTGCAGCTCTGCACATCAGAAAAAGAGTCGTGTAACAGTATCACCGTCTTCAGATCCAAGGCCGCCCCCAGCCTGTTACTAACCACACAGCTATGTGTCACAAGCTGTAATTCACATCTGTGCTTGCTTAGCTCTGAGTCCACACACCACCTCGCTGTCTGACAGCTCCCAGGCCCAGCTGTTATGTATTGTGACCTGCGGGCTCTGCTGCTCATTACGTGTGAAGGTATAATTATTATCATCATTGTTTTCTTTTTCTCTCTGGAGTCCGGAGCAACTTCACTGATGAAGCAGCATTTGCCAAAAGGAAGTGATGTCACTGCTCGGCCTCGCTGCAGGGAAACATTCAGGTCAAAGGTGCCAGAACCTCCAGCCAGGAAGGAGGAACGCGTCTTCAGGACGGCGTGAGATAATGTTTTGTTCCTGAGAAGCTAATTATGTGTGCTGCTGCTTTTTCAAGGGCCAAGTGAGAATATTAAGGGGATTTCTGGAGGAGAATTCCCAGTTGTGCCGTTTGCATGTTTTAACCTCCACTTTCACTCGGGCTTCATCAACATCATGATCTTTGGTGGGAGCTGGTTGAGTGTGTGAGTCTGGGTCTGAATGGGACCTGCAGGCTGAAAGCAGAACTACAGCTCAGCTAGCAGGTTTTCATCCCTCTGGAAAGGACAGCGTTGATGGAGGAACATTAAAATCACACTTTTCTTCTTCTTCTAGTTTGGGGTCACATCGAATTTTTCCTATTTTTGAAAGAAAAGCCCCTTTTTTCAATGAAGATAACTTTAAACTAATCAGAAACAGGAATAATACAAGAAATACTATAAAAAGGATAGAGAGGTTAGAGAAGCTACAAAACTGACCTTCCTTTGAGTAGGTTGAGTATCTGGAGCATCACATTTTTTGGGGTCTATAAAATGCTCAAAATGACCAGAAAAAAATAACTTTCATGAGAAACTCGACAGTCTATTCTTGTTCTTAGAAATCAAGGCTATTCCGTGTGAGAAAGTGCCAAGAAACTGAAGATTTTCTTCAACGGTGTGCACTGCTCTCTTCAGAGAACAGCACAAACAGGCTCTAAGTAGAAACAGAAGGGTGAGGCCCCGCTGCACAACTGAGCAAGAAGATAAGTACACCAGAGTCTCCAGTTTGAGAGGTAGACTCCTCACAGGTCCTCAACTGGCAGCTTCACTAAATAGTACCCACAAAATGCCAGTGTCAACACTGAAGGTTGGAGGAAATCTTCTGTTGTGACTGAGGCAATACAAACAGCCAGATCTGCAGAGAAATCAACAGGTGACTGACTCATCAGCTCCCACCTCTTAGAACAGACCTGTTTTATGAATCAGTGATTTTTATGACTTATCTGGATTTTCTGGAGAAGATGAAGCTCTTTATTTCTCAAGCTTCTGTGTTTTCCCAGCAGAACTTAGTGATCCTCTTCGTCCAATGGAAAGTGAAGGGAACATCGACTCCCTCTCCTCCGAAAGTTATGTGGTGAGCCCAACTTCAGTGATTCTTCAGCTTTATCCATGTCACAAGGGGGGGGGGCATGTCTGTTATTTATGTTTGGAAAAGGAGAGTGGAGTGTGTGGCCCTGTGGAGAGCCAGGATTTTAAAAACCTTTCAGTCTAAAAAATCCTGTACTGACCTGAAAATCACACGGAAACTTTGAATTCCCGACGTACACAGTTTTAATGGGCAACCACACTCAAGCATCTGCCTCTGCATCACTTTCACTCACATTTGTCTCTTCTGCCCCTCCTCTGTTTGTCTCGTTGTCCATCGTATTCATGACCATAACTCTGGATTTTGCTTCCAGGTCACTAATATGGTTTGTAAGCAGCCATTGTGTTTATTGTGTCAGACCAAACTTCATGCAAATGCTGCTGTCTAGACATTTGGGCAACCACCTTGAATTGTACCCCAACGATAAGACATCTAAAAATATCCCAAGATGAGACGTCTACGGGTAGATGTGTAGCAGACCTAAATATGCAGAACACTATTGGTAGATATCTAATAGAGCGACAAAATAGAGATGTCCTGTAGACATCTACAGCAGATGTATATTGAGTATCTAACAGACATCCTGTGCCTAGTGGGAATACTTCACTTAAGAAAAGCATTCTTGCAGCTTTCTCATTTATTTGCTGTAGTTTCCAGATTGTAAGTGCCTTTTCCTTAATTGAAAATTATAGTCCAGAATCCTTTCGTTCTGGCCTGGAAATTGGCTGGATACAAGTGTTATGAAATCCAAAACTTGCCAAACATCTTAAATAAACAACAAAATGTGTCCTCTGTGAACCTGTGTGTTTCTTGGTTAAATCTTCAGTTAAAACAGTCCTGACTGACTGGAGTCTTTAATTAAAGGTATAGTGCTGCTTGATTTCTCTTCTGTTGTTTGATCTGATAAGATCATAATGTTTTCCTTCAGTTTCACTACAGTTTGGAAAAAGAAACCTTTAATGTTTATGTTATGTTGCTAAGAAAGGAGCACTATAGTTTCTAAGGAAATGTTTTCTGAATCTTTCTTTGGTCCTTAGTGCAAAACAAGCAAATATTCCCCATGCTTTTCCTCCCAGCATATGTGTCTGTGCACGCATCAGTCTTGTATGTTTGGATCTGTCGGCGCCCTGCCTATCACTCCCCGTGGGCGCATGAAGGGCGCTATGGTGGCTGGGGGCTGGGAGCTGCTGACATGACCGCCCGGTTCAAAGAGATTGGGCAGGAGATGCAGTGAGAAGGGGAACACTGCAGCCTTTATCCTAACCCCGGCCGAGCCTGGGAAAGGTCTGCACCCCCCTCCACCCCACATCATCGCCTGTGGTTACAGGCAGGGAGGCAAGTGGACTTACAGGTGCTGCAGCGCGCCGCTCCGGCTCTGTAATATGCCAAACCTGTGATCTGAGGAAGAAAAAAAAGCACGATATCCCACACATTTCAATGAGAGCTGAGTGCTGAGAGAAAACACAGTCCAGAGTGACGTGTGAAAGTTCAGGACATCCACGAAAATATTGTGAAGGTGGTTTTGATTTTCACAGAAAGACGGACTGAAAAGTCCTTTGAAGCAGAAAAAAATCTAATTCCAGACATTAGTTTTATTATTGGATACAAATTTATCAGTAAAGCGTTACACATTTCAATAAAACACTATATTTATTGTTAATTGGAACAGTAATTAAGTATTACCCAAGCTTAGTAAAACGGGTCAAATGCCATAAAATCACCAAGAGGCTCCTGAGCTGCGGCAGCAGGTGCCATCACTATTAACCAGTGCTGTGCAAAATACTTCCTAAATATTAAAAACTACAGATTATTCATTTGTTTTTCCAAAGTAATTCCACACCTTACATTACTGTCTCAGAACTGTAATGTGCTTCATGACTCTCATAGTGCTATCACTGACATATTCATTTACAGACCTAAGCACGGTGTTGACGTCGCCCATAGGAAATGCCTTAAGTCTGTCCCTCGTGAAATCAGGCCAGAGCCTTCTCCGTCACTTCCTGATAGTCTGCCACCATATTAGAACTCGTTGACAGTGATTGGTCCGAGTCAGTCTGAGTCACGTTTTTAGAGAAACTACTGTCGCCAATCACGAGTGAGCTTGTTCGAAGTCGTGTTCAAACGCCCGTGATCGCGCGTCGCTACGCACGTGTTTAAGTGAGGTCGCTGGCTCTACACACAAATCGAACGTTCATTGATTGCGCGCTGAGACTTCAACTGATTGAACATTTTCATGCTTAATCGCAGCAATGTGGCACTGTGACCAATCAAGGATTCAGATTGGGGAGTGGTGTGTGGGTAGCGTCCACTTCAAAACACAGAAGTACCAACCTGCAAACATGATCATGAAAGAGAAATTAATGATTGCAATTTGTGTCGGGTTAACATGACACCAAAACAGACATTTAATGGTACAGAGCTGTGAAAACAAAAAGCCTGGAGCAAGATTTGCTGGATTTGCACCGCTTTGACTTTTTGCTCCGAGCCTCTACCGATTATAGATGGCGGACTAGCGCTGGTAAACAGTAAAAACACAAAAGAAGAAGAATGTCCTCCCTGCTGCTACCTGTTTGTCCAGCGCTGGTCCGGTGTGAATGCCACCTGCTGAATGTGTATTCATAAAACCACATAAAGCGTGTTCTTGAACGCACCACACGTGGCTGGTTTGAATGCAGCATAACACTGCCTAATGAAAGCAGGTTAACATTTACTCTGGACAGATAACGACTCAAAGAAAAAAAAACAGCACACTTGTTTGAAAACAAAAATAGTCATTTCCTGCACCGCTCAATATTTCCATAGTTCAAATATCTGAAGTTTGACGTAGCTGATTCTGTGCTTTACCTTCTCATGAAGGGGATCTGAACCGCTCTTTGGCTCGTCACCTTAGAGAAAAATCTAAGTGTAGTGATTTGGAGAAGATTTGTGTTGATGATGGTTTCACCTTTTTCCCAGGCTCCGAGCTTTGTCCACCATGGGAGACCCTACCAGGGGCTGAAGCTCGAGATAGCATAGCTCCTGAGATCACTTCATCACAAGGTTGCGTGACCTGGTTGGGTCTGAGTCCGTTTTTAAAATGGTTCTCCTCGTATTTGGCTGGCAGGAGCTTCCGTGTCTCAGCTAAAGTCAGACAAGTGTTTGATGAAGTGATGTCTCTCGATTATCATACTAAACAACTCCTAAAGAATTTTTTCTTTCAGCTGCACGACATCTCTAATCTTACAGTAAGTCCAATGTTTCTAAACATGAAATAGAGATGATAATCTATGGTAATCCTCAAGGAGCTGGAGGAAGTGGCCGGGGAGCGGTAAGTCTGGGTATCTTTACTTAAACAGCTGCCCCCATGACCTGGTCCCAGATAATTGGAAGATGATATGATGGATGGATGGCAAAGAATTTACATCACAGTAAACAATTAGGAATTTAGCTTTGGCTTGTTATACGTTGATGATGTCATCAGTGGGTGGAGTTCAACACCAACATTGAGGTGAAGCTGATTGTTGCCCTTCTAAATGTTATGATATTTTTCTCATGCCTAAAGGTGCTTACACACTGAACGCTATTCGCCTCTCATCCAAGGGGCTCCATCAACTTCAAAACAGTTGGTTAACTCAAATTTTATTTACGCACCCCCACCAGATGGACAAAAGGGGGTGTCATTTTCTCAACCACATCTGCTTTAGTGGATTCAGGCATCACCCAATTATGCAATTATCTATTGACATCTAACCTAACAGACGTCTCCAGTGACCATTTAGGACAAACTGGGTACAGAATGGAGGTGGATTTGTCCTTTTTCCACTCGTCTGGATGTCCTCACACATGGCAGAGCTCTGTTTTCCATTGGCTCCGTGTTGCACTGGCTCACTCAGAGTGATCCCACTGGTATGATTAGCCTACTTCTTTTTTTTTTTTTTTTTGCAACGCCATTCTCTTCTGCCCTTTGAAAAGCTGGACGCCGCCTCCTCACTGGGCGTTTAAAGCCTCTGCTTACCGCCTCGAAGTTGCAGTTTAACTATCCACCTCGTGTTTATTTTTCTTCTATTTCTCTCAACTGTTGCCTTTTATGACACAAGTCTCCGTCTGATAGCACTTGTTGCTGGAGCGGGCCGGAGTGTACCTTGGCAGGGCTGGGCAGGTGGCACTTAGCAGGCATTTACTGTTTTATTAATAGTGTTTTATGTGAGGATGCAGACAGCTATGAATGCAGCCATTCAGCAGAGGGAAGGCCGGAGTGCAGGAAAGTGAAGAAAGCGGTGTGTTTCGTGAGGACTGGCGGAGGCGGGCTTGCACCCCGCGCCAGTGTCTGATGTGAAGGACCTGGGGGGGTGCCGTCAGTTGTTTGTGTATGTGTTGGGAGACGGTGACATCACTCGTTCCACTGATGAGGGGGTTAGTTAGTGCTGCCGCTCAATCACAGGAGCTCTGTCCTTTCTACTGTACACACACATTCTATCGTAAATATGAAAGAAGATGAACACACTTTACACCAACAACAGATAGTTTCCAATGTAATTAAGGAGCAAAGGGCTGACAGAGTCACATTATCACCTGTGGTGAAACCACCAATTACAGGCCAGCTTTAGCTGTAAATCTGCCTGCCTTAATAAATCGAGTGTGTGTGTGTATGGTGTGTGTAAAGCCAGCTCGCACATGTTATCCAGACTTAACACATTAAGCTGCATGCAAAGAACATGCTTTCAGGAAAGATTTATGAGGTCCGACGGCACGGTGCGAGTGAAGCGGTCATTTTGGCAGAGCAGAGTTTAAAGGTGCAATCTGGTATTTATTTAACTCACCACACTCTCATATGGATTTGAAAGTATTGCGTTTTGGGAATGGCTGATGAGAAACAAGCCCTCCTCCAAACTCGTTTCGGCAACTGTAACTCAATACAAATGTTGAACGGACTGTACCATCAGGTCCTCACTGCAATCACGGTTATTCCTTGGCTTGGTCGGCGTCCAGTTAATAATAGCTGGAAAAACATTGTAATAAAAGTAATGTGACAGTTATTAATTACGAGAACAAAACGTTAACGTGAATATTTCTAATACAAACAATCTGGGATGTGGAGGGATTCAGGAGTTAATGAGATTCAGGATGTGGAAGTTTGGAGATTTACATCAAACCGGGGCTAATATTTGAATATTTTTGCCTTTAATAATGTCCTTATTTAATTTTCTCCAACTTTTCCAGTAAGCTCTACATTAAAAAGCCTTCCAACAACAATGCAGTTTGATGTAATCATATGTTGGACACAATGTTACAAAAATGCATGTAAAATGAAATGTATGAATGTTTACACGCATTACCAAGGCTTTTGCGGTACTGGACTCGACTGGCTTTAATCTTATTTGTCTGACAGGACTGTGTGTGTGACCGTGTCCGGACCCTATTCTTTAACTCCTGCACTGTTGTCTGGAGTTCCACAGGGAACCCCAGACAACCCAAGGTGCCATACAAATCAATGCAGTTTAAATGTAAACGTAAAGCTTTGGTCTGTTGTTCTTAAAAGATCCAATCTGATGAAAATTGTGTTTTTGGTGTTTTTAACATGTTCCTTTGGGATTTTTCTGATGAAGGACGTTGTTGCATTAGTATATCTTTTATTCAAATCGTTGTGAATCTGGAGCAGATGAAAAAATGTTGTTTGGACAATCTTGTAGCAGTGACAAAGGTGCTACAGTCTTTTTGTTCCTGGAGCAGGAAGAACCCTGTTGACTCTTATGATTCTTAAGTGCACTTTTATTTTGAAAGTGTCAAACTGTAAATTATTTTAAAAATTTGGTCCCAAAAACCTTCACTTTCTTACGAATTTGGTGGTTTAGGGAGATGAAACTTGTAAACTTTTCTGTCAGAAGGTGAGATGCACCCTGTTATTGTCCCAGGAAAGCTGATTGCCTCAAGCAACCTCTGTGACCCTGATAAGGATATTGCAGAAAGATAATAGATGGGTAGACAAATAAAGAAAAAGGTTTTCAAAACCCCTTTATACTTAACTTTATTTCCTCTTACTGTCCAAAAAGAATGTTCTTCAGTGTTTTGTTCAAGGTGATGCTAAATGGATAAAATGATGCGTAGCAAATGAAGGGGTTAAGAGCATTTCTTTACATTTCATGTAGCTCAGATCAACTGATCAGTTGCATCTCTTAATGTCTGTAAGTATCTGTCTTCTCTATCAGTTTTTTAGAATGATAAACTTTACTCTTATGCACAAAATGAGGACAGAATTGTGCCTCCAATGCCCTCCACCTCCTGGTGTCTGTGTACATACTCAGTGCCTAGGGTGGAGATTAGTTTTGGTATTAATGGGATGTCGCTTGTTGCATGTCCCCCTCTCCTCCCTCGCATTCCACTGACCCAAACATACACACTCTCATACATGGCCTAGTGTGACCCCTCTCCACCCTGCTCGACTTGAGCGCAGGGGTTTGCACACTCACACACACTCCCCTCTGGTGTTGCTTTGCTCTACATTCAGGCCCTCACCCTCCCAGGCCTCTGGACATCAGAGCAGGCCTCCACAATCCCCCTTTAGCAACACGCCGACCTGTTAAACCAACGGACTGCCAGGTCTTTTGTCCTGCAGCTTGATCTGGAGTGTGTGTGTTGTTTTGGCTTGGATGGTAGGTTAGGACAAGGTTTGGACATCGCTGAATCCCCTCTAATCCTTGAGGGGAGGAGGTAAACCGAGACCAGGGGGACCTCCGGCATTTCGCGCTCCACCCTTTTTAACCTGCATGTGTGCACACACAGTGTTGGGATTGCCACAGTGGGCCCTGGGAGATTAGCAGTTATGCCCTCCATTATTGAAACATAACATCATCCCAGCAGTAAAAGACAGCAACAGTTCATCTGCGGTCCTGCGTGTGTTGGAGCTTACTGTTGTTTTGTGTTTGTCTCTTTCTTTTTCAGATATTTCTTTATTTATCTCATGCACTTTATTTCACAGATAGTCATAAAAAGCAGAAGAATTTGCGTCATTCTCAATCAGCAGAAAAAGTATTCTTTCAGGGATGGCTAATATGAAAAACGAAAACAGCATGTGTGCTAGTTAATCACATCTAAAGATCTTTCTAAAAGCACTGTAAATAAAGAAAATATACATACATTTTCAGTTTATTTAAGCATTTTAAGCAAAATTTAAAGCTTGCACGGTATTTTCCGCACTACAAGGTGCTTAAAAACCTTGTTTCTTTTTAAAAACAATAGTGCACCTTCAAATCCGAAGTGTTTTTATACAGGATAGGTTAATTCTGGTTGTGCTTATTTATGTTGAAGGAATTTTGAGAGGTACACAATGCTCTGACAAAAGGGTTTGTTGATTGTTACTAGGAATACGCTAAAGCGGCTAGCATGTAGCAGCGTTGGATTGTGTGTTTTTTTTTTTTTTCATGTGTTCCTAGCAAGATTTTGTGTTTGCATAGTAACAGTGATGTTCATTTTAGTGGTATCAGTCTGTTTAACATGTTGCAAATAAGGTTGGGAGTTACAGGTATGGTTAAAACCTGAATGCTGCTAACGCTTCTAACATGAATAACTTGTAGCGTGTTACAAACAAGTTTTACAATTTCTTTAATCGCAGATAACAAAGTCTGACCAACAGACTTTTCTTTGACTCTTTTGTGCTGCTATGTCTTGCTCGGTGCGCCTAAGCTATGTCATAAGTTTGAAAATAAGCCATTCATTGACCACGCGTCTTATAAAGCTAGGCGGACACAACGGGCATGGAACGTGTTCAAGAATGCAGGTTCTTGAACGCACATTGAGTCCATGGTGTTCACACTGGACAAGCAGGAAGGGGGTTGTTCTTCTTTTGTTTACTAGCGCATGCGAGACAGTTCGAAGAGGCTTGGTACGAAATGTGTAAGTGGTTTGAATCATGCCCCTGGCTTTTTTTACACAACTCTATTCTGATATGTGAAAAACTTGGTGTCATATAATTCCAGCTGGGAAAATGCCCAAATGATTAATTTCTCCTCCATGATCAATTTTCAAACGGTTGGCACTTCCGTGAATGAAAAGCGACACCATTCATACGCCACTACCAAATCCGAGTCCCTGATTGGCCAAAGTTCAACCTGGTTTACCTTTCAAAAGGCCTTCAATGGCCACATGTTTTGAGTGTACAGTCCGGAAACGATTATAGAGACATATATACCCGTGCGTAAACGTCAGAGCTTTGAACATAGAAGCCTGAAACCTGCATCTACACGAGTTTACATAGACACAAACGTAACTATATTCCGGCGCACCCTATAGTGTGGACAATCCAGTGTGTTTTTATTGTTTTTTTATTCATGTTTCGGGCGTCGAATATCACATACTAAAGAAATTCGAAAGGATAAATTAACAAGTCACTGCCTTCACCCTCTCCCAGCTCTGGAGCTCTGCTCTGAAACCTTTGGAGGGAAGATGCTGGCTACGGACTGTTAGTGTAATGCAAACTGCTTCACTTTAAACGGAGGAACGAAAGTCAGAGCACAGCAAACGGTTTTGGTTTATAGGAGCAGAAACACATTTGATATTCATTTCCGCAGCTGTGGCCAGCTAAAAAAACAGCCGGCAAAAAACACACACTGACAATGGTGCAGTGTGACCCTCCAGTGTGTATGTGTGTGAGACACAGTGTGCGTCTCACAGCCAGCGTGCGTCACTCCTATTTTAGGAATGTTTTGGGGGCTCTTTTAGTCAAATTTGCTGCAGATGTTTCTGATTCTCCAAACACACATAATAAGTAATTATTGAAAACACCTTTTGGTTGTCCGGGGTTGTGCGGTGGTTCATTTTGTACAATCAAAGCTGTGGTTTTTCAGAGAGATCCAAGGCTTTCTAAAGCCAACAAAACAGCTCTGCAGTCAGTTTTTCAGTTTTCTTTTCAGAGAAAAAAGAACACGAAGCTCGACTTTCATGTGTCTGCCATATGAGAAAGACAGAAAGAGGGTAGGAGTTTAGGAGACGAGGAAAGAAGGCTCCCAACCAGGTGAAAAGAGATGTGGAGATTTAGATTTGACAGATTAGAAAAGAAGGAAAAACTGCTTCTCTGGGAAAATCTACAACATGAAAATTTACGTTTAGTCCAAATTAACAAAGATTACAGTCCATTTTAAGACGTTAACATACATTCTTTAAAAATGCTCACAAAACTTAATTTAGGAGAACTAGGAATCTAACTCCCATCATACTTCACAATTCTGCTGTTCACAGAAACAAAATTTCATCAAATAAATAAAACACAATTTTCTGACAGTGTGGCAAACTATAAAGCTAAACTACAACAGAGTGGAGACAAATATAAGAACTTAATGTCCCACTCCAATGATATCTATTTTTTCTATTGTAAAATCATTCCATTTATGATTAGCCACTTTTAGCCAAAATCAAACAGCCTGGGTAGTCTTTGAAAAACAAATTTTCTGCAGCGCAGCAGGAGCTCATTAAAAATTCGCTTCTGAGTTGTGGGTGTGACTGTTGGTGCAAAATATAGCCTCAGCCCATCAGCCCTGTGTTTACACTCCCTCACTAGCTTAAAGCGCCTTTTAAGCCCAAGCTAATATTAGCATAGCAAAAAAGATGGCTGCTCAGGAAAATAAAGACATTAATGGATCTATTTGTCTGCAAGCGGATGCTTTAGAGTTTGGTTTTAGAGCAGAACAGGAGTTTTTGTCCCACCCATCACAAACTCAAGCTCTTCAAACGGCGTGTTTTTATCTGCTCCTGAACCATTGCAAGTTAAATGGAGAAATACTCAGAAACACAGCTTAAATATTACATTCTTTTATATATTCTTCATGAGATAAATGCTACAAGAACATATCAAAAACACCATTTTCATTGGAATGGGTCTTTAACATAACAAGATCATTAATAGTTTGCTAATGATCCAGAATATTTACATAGTCTCCATATTTTAACTCAAATGCTGTTCAATGCAAATTAGCGTTACTGTTAAATTGTGTCTCAGTCATTTGGAGCTGCCACATCTTGTGAGGCACAACTCTTTTCTAATGATATTTCTAATAGAAAAAAAAATTCGAATAAAACTCTAAAAATGGTCTTACCAAGAATTCTTATTTTAATAAAACAATTCTAGTCAATAAGACATGTTTTCTCAAACTAAGAATATTTTGCTACTGAAAACAATACGTGAAAAGATTATTTTTCTTGCAAGAGAGTAAAAAAAAAAAACAATCTTGTGACAATGATCTTCTTCTACTTTTTATTTTTTTGTTTGTTTTTGTTGCTCTGGTTGAAAAACTGCTCTCCCTTATCGAAAAGCTGCAGTCATTCCTTGATGGGCAGAAAAAACTTTTTTATTTTTGGTCTAAGTGTTTGAGGAACCTGTAGCGCTGTGGCACTTAAGCGTTCATCATTCAAATCTGCTCCTTGCAGGGTGGAGCTGTTGAATAAGGAACAAACATTTGAACAATATGCATTTATAAAGGATGATTTATGTTCACAGATATAATCCATTTAACTGACAAGAGCAACAAAATTCGCACTTGTTTGATAGTTTGTTTTTTCCCTGACGTTGCCAAACATTTTGGGTTCATCAGCCCTGAGCCAATGTGTCAGAATCTTTGTGCATGTTTAGAATATTTTTGCTAAATTAGAGGACTGTTGCTTATTTTGGGTGTAAATCACTCATGTGACTTTCACAAACGTGTTTTCACAAGTTTGTAAACTTGTGCGTGTGACTTTGTGGGTGTCTGACGGCCTGCGCGTTCATGTAATTTTGACACTGAAGGATTGATGAGAGAAGACTGGAGATGGGATGGGGGGACGACAGGCTGGATCTGATTACGGGTTGGAATTGCTAGAAGGCTTGACAGTGCAGCTCTTTCTCAATAGTGCATTCCTTTGCGCAAGCTGGGGCAGGATCTGCACATGCAAGCCTGCGTTTGCCAGGAGGATAGGGTTGAAAACAAGAAAGGCGCGTCACTAACAGCAGTTCAGCTCGCACGTTTAATATTCCCTCGTTAGCAAGCAGGATAGAAGATGAGTCATCTGCACATCCTCCACTGGCCTCCACAACTGGAACATTTTAATAGGTCTCCTGTTGGATGAGTGCAGCCGTTATTTTCTGTAGCACCGAGGTCTAAACCTTATTGTTTCTGGATGCTCTGTGGCAGTCAAACTTACATGCCTGCTCCAAGTGCCTGCTCTGAGTCGGCTGACCTTTAAAAAAGGAAGCTGGCTCTTTCAGAGGTCTGCTGCTTTGTGTGTGAGGGCTTTGGGTGTGTGTGCCTGCAGGAAACCTCTGACAACGAAACAAATCAGCCTTTTCAGAAGCCAGCCGATGAATGCGTGACTCCTCAGCTCTGGAAAATGAACCTGCTCTCTGCGGAAAACCCTAAATGTCACCACCAGGTGCTCACCGTCACACACTTCTATCAGAAGCGCTGACAATAAGTCATCTGTTTTTCCATTTTCCATCTGTTTATTGGGTGAACTCTCTGACTGGCTGTTTATTCCTGCCGGTTAACAACAGATCACTTCCCTTCCTGTCCCACCAGATTTGCAACTTTCTTTTGCCTCCTTTTTTACACAGCAGCCCCCCCCCCCGCCACCTCTCCTTCTTCAAGTTCAGGCCAGGGTTTTGACACGAGCCAGTGAGCAACACAAAGGTTCCCATGCTGAAAACTGATAAGGAGGCCTTCCTCCCTTTGCCAACTTCTCGGCTCTCCCAGCGCCGTGCCAGGTTATGTGGGTGTTTGTGCGTCTGCGTATCAGCAGCTGGGAAAGTTCGGTCTAAGGTTCCTGATGGAATTTACTCTGCCTTTTTTAAACTGTACTCCTGTTACTGGCATTAAACACTTCCATCAACTGGAATAAAGTCAGCCTCTCCTCTTTATAATGCATTTTGACTTCCAACATGAAGGAAACAGTATGAACCTATTGAGGTGTTCTTGCCAGCAGCCCACCTCACAGTTCACTGGTTTGTTTACTATTCTCAGTCTGGAAAATCCTTCAGGAATGTGGAGGAAGTGGGCGTTCCCTTTAGGAGCTTGGGTTTGGTAGTGGGGTGGAGGGGAATCAGAGAATTTGGAATGCTTCAGGTGGTTGGGCGTGCACAGCTTCAGGTTACCTGAGACAGTTGTTCCTATATTCCATCAGTCTCCAGGCTGTACTAATTAGATGAGGTGGTCTATTAAGTAAAGCTTTCGTCCACACCTGCAGGACAAAATTTTCATGGCTTACAGGATTACAGCACTTAACCATAATTCTCTGGTCTCTTTGAAATGGGAATCATAGATGTGTCAAACAGTCTCACCACAAAAACAGGACCAAACTGCAACAGAAAATTGAACACTACAGCGTCATCTAAAAAAAAAAAACCTAATAAAGTGTTGATTTTTTTCCTGTATTTTTCCAGACTGGAACAATGTGGAACATTTATTTCATGAAGTTTCATGGTTACGTGCATGTCTCTGCACTGGCCCCATTGATCCAACAATGTACACATTTGAATTCAAATGTATCATCCCTTCCTAAAACTCAATTCTTAAAATAATAAAAAATAAAGAGCATCACTGTGCTGCTCCATCTCTAATCTGAGACACAAGTTTGTAGAAAGTACATAAATTAGCCACAATATTTTACCAGAAAAACAACCTAAATTGTCACATAAATGCAGGAAAGACACAGAATTTTGAATAAACATTCAGGTAACATCCATCCATCCACTACACCGCAGCCCCTCAGACAGTATTTCAGTTTTAGAACTTTGGGAGCAAGGCAAATTCAAGTTCACTGGGGGTAAGAAACCAGTGAACTTGAATTTTAAAAAACGAAACCAGCCAAAACTTGTGAACATTTTCTATCCATCCATCCATCCAAGCTAAAACCCTTTTGGGGTCATGAGGTTGATGGAGCCTGTCCTAGCGTCTGTTGGGTGAATTTGGGGTCACAAAGGACAATTTAAGTAGTAAGAAGAGTAATACAAGCACCTGAGCAATGGTTCGTCAGTGAGTTTTAGAAGCTGCAAGCATATCAGTTCATGAAAGACTGGCTACATAGTGGTGCAGTGCTCTCACCTCACAGTGAGAAGGCACTGGTCAAGATGACCCACTCCTAATGTTAACGTGCCAAGAATAGCACAAGGGTTCAACAAATGCAAAAACGAAGCCAAATATTCATAGGAATCAGCTTCACACCAAACAGCTTAGTGAGAAAGCGCCCTCTGTCACTGCTCAATCCAAATAGGTCAGCAAATCATTACAATATAGCTTTACCTTCTCTCGACTGAAACATAACCAGTTGGTGATAGAATTATTTAGCTATTAAGGACATCATCAGCTTCCTCTTTGTTAAAAGCCATTCTGACACTTATTGTCTATAATTAACTGCTGGTGTTGTGTTGATGTTCTTGTGTTGGCCTTTGACCCACTGTGCCAGTAAAACACGGCTC
This sequence comes from Adrianichthys oophorus, assembly GCA_036245035.1. Lineage (NCBI taxonomy): Eukaryota > Metazoa > Chordata > Actinopteri > Beloniformes > Adrianichthyidae > Adrianichthys > Adrianichthys oophorus. Next base: position 20,523,448 of record BSAI01000096.1, read on the forward strand.
TGTCCCAGGCTCTCACATCTGTGGTCAGCGGCAACCCTCCTTCATGACCTCTGACCTCCAGCTCTTCTGAAGCCACATATAAATTTCACCCTGTGTTTAAAGCTGTTTATGTTCCAGGGATTAGACTGGAGCGGCCCAGATGGGGAAAACATGACGATGGCAGTAGCAGTGTAATAATACCATTAACTCCTGGCTCTTTGTCAGGAAATAAATTAACTTTAAGGACTATTTGAAAGTTTGGGGTTCACAACCTTTCCATGATGAGGAGTACTGCCGTGGATGCTGCTCTTGTGTCTGGCCTCATCCCCCTTCATGCCTCCACACTCACATGGTCCTGTGAAAAATGGCTGAATCATCTGTGCTAATGAGGGTCTCGTCTCTCCACCCAGCTCTCATTCTGACTGCGTCTGCGTCTGCTTTGACCACTGAAGAGCCTCAGCTGCCCACAGACATGCCCACGAGGGAGATGCCCGCCTGTGTGCATATTTGAGCCACTAAAATAACTTTTTTTGTTTGAGTCTTTCAGCCAAAAGCAGCAGGAATTCTGTTATACAGCATTTGAAATGAAAGTGACTTGAAAAGGTTTGCATCTTAGAGATAACTTTAAGGAAAAATGAGCTCATCCCACCATCGTCACAGACCCTTCATGTGATGCTCCTGTTTTTCTGAACCCCTCAGTGCGATGAAACAATACTTTTAAAACAGTCTGGTTTGCATCTGCAGATTGTTTGGTTTTTGCATTGAGAATGTGGAATCACATCTCTGCATTTGACTCTGACTGCGTGAGGACATGGGGCAGAGAATGTGTGCACATCTTTCTGGGCGATGACCTGATCTCAGGCCCTGATTGTGTGATTGTGTTTGAGGAATCTGACCGCTGATCTTCAAATCTGTCCATCTCTCAGCACGCTTGTAAGAGCAGATAGGAGCTCAGACAGAAGGTGATCACAGGACTCCTGTACTGTTTTATGAAAGCAGGCCCGGCCATCCTTCTGGTATGTGGCTCATCTGTTAGCACTCAGCATAAAAGCTCAGCTCCTCCTAATCTTTTGTAGCTCTAGTTCTTCTGTTGTTTTTTATGTATTATTATTTTCCAAAACAATTTAATCATTTCCAAATGATTTAGCTACTTTGTTTGATGACAGAATCTACTGATTTTATTCATTGGAATCACGCAAATGAAATGCTGGAAAGAGAATTTGTTAATTTTAGCTAAAAGTCACAAAGTCCACCACAAAATGGTGGAACAAACCAGTCTTGCAAACCCTGATCTTTATTGAATGTAAAGACATTTTTTTAGTGCCTAAGTTAAAACGTGTGGACTCAAAAGCTACCTGCACACCGCCCTCAGTAACAATCGATCACTTTCAATGAAAAGTCTATATGAATGTGTGTTTTGGGTTCAAAACTCTCGTGTTCAAACATTGGTACGCAGTTTTCTACGCTTGTTTTTGGGCTGTATGAACAAAGAGGGTCTAAAGATAAACCAGGTTAAACTTTGACCAATAATAAATTTAGTCTTGATGTATGGTGTCCCTTTTTAATTAATGGAAGTGCCAACCATTTGAAAATTGATCATGGAGGAGAAATGAATAACTGTGGGTTTCTGTAATTCTTTGACATCAAGTCTTTTATACATCGAAATAGAGGTGTGAAAGAAAAACTCTGGAGGAAGATTAACCAGATTTGCACCACTTTGACAGTTCACACCGAGCCTCTTCCAATTGCAGGTGACGGACATGCGCTAGTATCGGCGAGCAGCAGTCTAGTGTGAACCCAATGGGCTAAACTCATGTTCTTGAACGCATCCTCAGTGTGAGCGCAGCGTTTCTCTGCAGCTTTGCTTGTCATGTGCCTCATTTGCACGTTTTTTTTTGGAGAAAAATGCCTTTTTAGAAAGCATCGTGATTTAAAAGAACTTCCAAAATTTCAGATGCACAGTTATTGGACATTTAGCATTTTCTATATTCAAAAATGATGAACGGGGTTATTGTCAGCATTCAGATGCAACAAAAGCAATTTAATTTGTTATTAACATAGGTTTTAGTAAATGTGATTGGTGATGTAGTAGAGGCATGAATATTTTTTCCATGAAATTTATGATATTTATTTCTATGCTCCAGACAATGTGTCAAGCAGAAAACAAAAAGTTTCAAGACCTTACATCAAATGAAAGAGAAAAGCAGAACTTGAGTGATCGAGCTTTGTGGATAAAGTTGTGTGTCATCAGTGTGGCGAAGAAAATGAAAGTCGATTTGTTGCATTTGACAGAGTCTAAGTTGAGATCTTGTGAAGGAAAAACTTGTCTGAGGAACTTCAGGTGAATCTTGATCTGGAACATGTCTAGCATTTTTAAACATCAGGGCTGGTTGTGCGTTGGAGAGAAACGAACAAGACACAGCCTGACAGCAGCAGAGTTGACGACCGAGTTCATGTCAAAGGGCCAACATCGGCCACAGAGCGTCTGTCCTGTCATAGGCCCAGCAGCTTTCTGGAGACACCCTGGTATCTTGCTGGTGACTCAAACACTTTTTTGAAGTGTTCCATAAAATCATGAAAGAAAGACAACGCAGCGGGTGGGGTGGGGGGTGGTTCGCCTGAAGGGCTTCAGCCCATTTCAGAGCCCGACCTTGTAACAGTCCTGCGACGAAGGCAGAGAAGCAGAAGTGAAAGTGAAAGGTGAGTGTGAGGAATCAGTGATGGTTTAGAGTAAGGACAGTAAGGTCAGTTGTTTGGTAATGGTTTGTTGATTCTCGGATAGCGTGTTGATCATCTGTTCATGGCGGTCCATGATGATGGCGTGGGAAGACAGAACCTGGTTTATGGGGTCCGTTCCTGCTGGGTCCATGTTGGGTGAAGGACCCAAAATGCAGGGCAACTGTGAGTTGAAAGGGTAGGCGGTTTATTGAGAAGAAGCAAGGGAAGAGCGGCGGTCCAGGATGGTTGTTCTCGGGGAGGCCGCAGGTTGATGGCGTCAAGAGGGGAATTCCTGGTAATCGACGTTGGCAGGCGGGCATGGATGTTGTAATAACAGGTTGTTCGATGAAGAGAGGATGTGCAGGCGTGCAGGACCCAATCCTTAGGCAGGAGTGTGAGGGCGGCCCCGACACCTGACACATGCAGCCAATCAGAATCGGGCTTTCACCTGGACCATAGTATATACAAGAGTACTCCCAGAATACCACAGTCCAAGGGGAATACCACAACTGATTGTGATATACTGGCAGAAAATGAGCTCCGTCAGACAAATGGCTTTGCCACATTTAAATGAATCTTGACCACAGCCAAGTCCATTTGTGGTTAGATTTTTTTAGGTTTACCAGGTGCACCAAATGTGTATTATTTTTTCCCAGCAAATGAGAAACTATCATAAAATATGTATTGGTGGAACGTCGCCCACAGATGAAAGTTTAAGTCAGTAAGAAGTCAGTTTACGTGAAATTCCTCCTAAGACAGAGTCAGAACTCTGTTGTGGATAATTTATGGTTTTGCGGAGAAGACCGCTTCGTTCTGACTGTATGCGACCAGCGTGTAAACATAAATCAGGCGTGCCTGAGCAGCATACACAACCACAGCGACACATGAAAAGCCTGGGCCTTGAAGAGGTTGCAGAGGAATGTGTGAACTGGATAGGAGGGGAGGGGACATCATCTCTAATCAGTATCAAAAGCTGCTGGGAAAGACAGTTGATGGTTGCACACGATAAAAAGCTGCCTCGCCATTAGCAGTTGATCCTGGAGATAATACGTAATGGTGGGCTTAGGTGTGTGGTTTGGATCAATAGGATTACTGCAATTGGCCGGCTCAATTACAGAGTTTGAATGGTCTGGATGTCACGGCTGAACAGACTGTGACCTAACAGAAGACAGAGTTAAACACACAGGCCAGACCACATGCACGGCTACAAATTGAATTTAGGAGAAGGGGAAAACAAAACAGCCTATAATCTGCTTAAAAACACAAACAGGCTTGTGATTGTGTGTGTATGTTTGTGTGCATCTGTGTCATAGCTTGTCAAGCTTAATAGCTGGGTTAAAGGAACTTCTTGTTGTACACGCTCACACACGTATAAACTTATAGGCCCGGTCCAGCTTCAGATCTGAGTGTTTACTATCATCAGATAGTCCTGTAATCTGATCGGGGAGATCTTTGCCAGAGGAGGAGGCTGAGGAGATACTGGACCAAGATAGCTGGGTTATGGTCAGGGGAGAGAAGTTTAGGGGTTTCTGTATGTGAGTGGGTGGCGGCTGTAATTGCTACCTGTAGAGCCCCCCTCAGGTGAGCTCATGGCATGTGCTGTATGAGACATGAGCTCATGTCACTTGAGCTGTAAAGTTTGGTCAGGGGAGCAAAATGATTACGTTTGAACGATCTTTTATTCTGAAAAATCTTTTGGTTTTGAAAATTGACTGAACTCTCTCGATTACATTCACGTGCGTGCAACACAAGGAAAGTTGTATGTGGAACCTTACTTTGCAAGTGGGACACATGCAGGAACAGACAGAAGAACAGGCTACAACATCACGACAAAAAATAAAAAAACATTTGTCTACCAGGAGTCCTAATTAAAACATGGATTTATCCCAAAAGGTGATTGCCACCATGCCTGTTTGCAAAGAAATGTGAGATGCAGAGAGAAATAAAAAAATAAAACAGGTCTTTTCTTTATTTTACAAATATTTTCCCACCAATATGAGGTGAAAGTGTTTCTTCTCATGCAGTTATCCCAAAATGGACTGTTTCTATACTGTAAAATGGAAAAAAAACTAAGTTTTGAAATGAAAGAATGAAAAATGCACTGAGTAACCCAGGGCTTTGTATATGTTGATGTGTGTTTGTAAGCTCTAACCATTTATATCTCAGTTCCCATGACCCATCTTTCTCCTCCAAGGGTCCCAGAATTGTGCGCAGCAGTAGCGGCAGTGCCAGGGGAAGTGAAGGGTCATTGTGTTTCCAGCATGCAACATCCACAATAGCATGAAAGCCGTCTAACACAGCGAGGAAACTGAAGCAGCTGGAGGGCACCAGGCCAACCAGTTTCTCATATTGAGAAGAAAAATGTTCCACTTCTGCAGTGTTGTATCAAAACGACAACAACTACCACTTTGCCACAATGCTTTTCCTCCATCCCAAGAGTGTTTCATTCACAGAGACGGTGTTATTGATGCTTTTCATTGAGCTGTTGAGGAGGAATGTTTTTGTGGAAATCCATTTTTGTTGGATGTATAAAAAAATAACAAAATATAATGACAAAAAGTTAATATTCTGTTTTTTTAATTGCAAGAAATCTTGCCATATATAGTGTGATTACATTATACATGCTGCGTTTCTGCTTCACCTTCAGCGTAAAAACACGAGAACATTTTCAGTTCAGAAAGATTTCCTGTTTCTCAACACAAAGACAAACACAATTAGATCACAACAGAGGCCGGCTCTGCCGACAAGTTCCCCGCGTTTTCGACGAGCCACAAAAGGGTCGCTCCGTAAATCTAACTGTTACTAAAGGCATCAACTGCAATCAGGTTTTGTGATGAAGGCCACTGAGTCTTCTAGATAGATGTGGAGACGTTGTCATTCCACTGTTCTATGTCAAGTAGCTAAATTTAAGATAATTAGAGGGTTTTCTAGCAGAAAGTGCTTCAGATTAGGGCATAAACTTTAGTCCAGATGAAACAGGTCATATAACTTGCATAATTTCATCTTTTACTGCATCTCACGAAGCAACAGAATATCTGTATTCTGAAATGCAGTGTTTCTTTGCTATATCGCAGTTCACCATTTACGGTCTCGCTGTTTTAAAAATTTGTTTTAAGTGCAAATTTGTATGCTTTTACAGACCTTGTCACTGAATCTCCTCCTTGCTGCGTGTCCTGTAGAGAACGTGTTCAGTTCGCCAAATGGACGCAAATCTTTGATATTAATCAGATATTTGTTTTCATTCTATAATCAGACTAAATTTTCAATAGTTTGAACTTTGAGAGCTTAAGCAAGAAAGAAAAAATGTGAAAATGTTTACGCCTGTCTGAGAAAAGTGTAGAAAATGTGTGTGGTAAGGGGGTTCTACATCCAAAACCGCACTTTTCCGTTTTCACCTAAAAGAGGGGACATTTGTTTTGTCACATGAGTATTTGTCACATGTCAGTATTTGAGTTGAGTTGTGTTTCAAACTGATCCATTTCTGTCTCTTCTCCTGCAAAAATGCGTCTGTAACTCTTTGTTCAGTTGATTTCTTTCCTGATCCTAATTCCGTTCAGCATCTGAGGGGTTGATGGTTCGAGATCTTTGAGGTGCTTCATTCTGACGGCCAGCTTTAGTTTAGATGGTTTATGACATCTGTCTGAAAGCAATCCACTGGGGTGTGGCTGGAAGGACTGAACTTCTCTCTTTATTTAGCAAAAACAAACATAGTTGAATGTTCAAACAACAATAACCTTTTTTTTAAATCAGATCTAACCCCCATCTGATTGTCTTTAAGCAGCCCCTCAGTGGTTATAAAGTTACAATTCATGATTGATGGGCAAGTAGAGGCGAGCTCCACGTCAGCGTCAAGTGAACCCTGAAGCGAAATGCCCCCCCCGCAGCAGACACATATATGCGCTCAGAAGCGCATGCAGATTTACGGCCCTGATTCTGGAGAGTTACTCGCTGTCTCCCCTAAGACGCAGCCACTCACCCAGAAAATAATGACTCTTTGAGTACTAGTCAATCACAGCTACCCGAAGAACTTTCAGTCTGGAAAAGCTTGAAATTTATGAGAGGACGCATATTATCTAGGTTACCTACCAAACAAAAAGGATCCAGAGTGGACTGCGTGGTTTTGGTGAGCTGACACAGATAATGTCAGACACAGTAAATGTATAATTCAGTTCAAATTCTTCCTTTTATCTGAAAGTTGCGCCTTTCAAACGGGGATCTGCTCTACTCTCGTTTTTCAACAAGCTGTCGGGCTGTGATCCACATTCCTGTTGGTGTCTAACTTAACCGTAAGATATGAAACTGCTTTGGGTAATCCAGCCGCAAGCTGCAGGCGTTTGATCCTGCCCAATCCAAACACTGGTCCAGAGCTCTAGCTGTAAATAAGAGCAGCTTTGTGCTGAAAGCTTTTGTCCAGTCCTACATGTCTGTCGTTAATCATGTGTACAATCATTTTCAACTCTGCGAAACAGGAATGTTTCCTGGCTTTGGAACGAGATGTCTAGGACAACAATAAAACCACTTAGTAAAACAAAGCTGAGATCAAATCAAACAGTTTGTGGCTCTGATTATTGCAGGATCTCTGGATCCAGTGGTGCCACAGACGCCAAAATAAACCAGGACTCTGATTGTTTGCAGATCATCCAGCCTAATTAAACAAGAACATATCTGGTAATGGACTAATTATTCAGGTCTTGTTTGGCTTCAGCTGCAGCAGATGTTTTCTGCTTCAGCTCCAGACAACTTTCTCAGCTTTTAGGAGAAAACGTTTTATGTAAGATGCAGTGAAAGTGGATATTTTGGGTTGGCTGTCTTGTTGTCCTTCTAACATTTCTGTTAAAAATATTTATGCAAGCATCATTTGATACTAAAATGTGAATGAGTTTTTTAGAATTTTTTTGGCAGAACTTACTAACTTCAGAAAGTGAAATGAGTGGAGTGCATTTGTGCATTACTGTTTTGTTGTAATGTTGTCAGGAATGTTGCTTTTCTTCACAAAAGGATTTGTGTTCAATAAACCTTTTTAACATTCTTACAGATGTAAAATATTCCGGTGTACAGTCAACTTTTTTTGGTTCCTTGAAGTCCCACTTCAATCATCTTTGGATCTATTGTAAAAGCATTTCCAGTGGTCTTTTCATGAAGATTACACCATTATTAGTCAAATTTAAAAAAGACGTGGTTTTCTAGGACATAGGTTCTGCAGAGCGGCTGGAATTTGTTTCTGAATTGTAGGCGGGATCGTTGGCACGGAGTAAGCCCGCCCCCACTTCCTATTATTCATCTGTTGATACTCCCTGATGCTAGCTTACAGCCCCTGACAAACCCAATCGAACATCACAGGGGCAACAAAAGTGGAAAGCAATGTTGGATTTATCTAGCTGTACATGGACCCAGTTGTTTACAAGTTTGTGCATCAGAATAGAGTGGAGCAGGGAGCTTGAAGCCCGCTCATTGTCGCTTATACGTCTCACACTTTTTTCGAGCAGCATTTTTTCATCTGCTACTGATTTGATTAAAGACACACTCAGAAATGAAATGTGGGACTTTGTTTTGTTCCAGCATCAGAAAAATGCAACAAGAACATGTTAAAAACACAATTTTCATCAGAGTGGGTCTTTAACTAGCCAAGGATGTTAGTGTATCTATTCTTGAGAGACTCCAGTGGAGAGTCAAAGTGAGACTCTGTCAGGAACCGGAGGTGTAGGGTCCAGTATGCAGGAGAGCAGGCTTGGTGGCAGAAACAAAAAACCTTGAATAAATAAACTCAAACATGACTAAAACCCATGGTATCGAAGAACAGAAAACCAGACAGTTAAATTCACTGAGGGTAATTAAATGAATCAAACAGCTCTGGAGGACAACTCAAATCAGGACAAGTAGTATTTGCCCATATTGTACAGATGAAAATTGGTCATACATGAATATTAATCGTGGAAAAAGTGAGAAAAGTTTTGGTTTTTAAGTGAAATTTTCCCAGATGTGTCACAAATGATCCATTAAAACCACAGAAGAAGTACGGATAAACCAAACCCGAGACAGAAATCCACCCATCTTGATGAGTGACGAATGCAAGAAAAACCTATAAATTATGTATGTCACCCATGTATCACGAACGACAGAAATGTAATGCGTGGAAAATGCGCAACATGTACGTAGTGGCTGTGTGATTTGACCTTAAGGAAACGTCAGAACTGACGCTGGAGCAGCTCTAGAATGATCAGTTTGTCTGTTGGAAAAGAAGTCACAGAAGTTGGGTGATTCTCTGATGTTGCCTGCTGGTTGGAAACAGGAGCGTAACCTTCATTCAGATTATTGAAGTCTCAAAAACTGCCATAATCAGAGTTACCAAGATGTTAGCAAGAGCCAATTTAATGGCATTTCACAGTTATACAGTCATTGACATTTTTAGATCTGACATCTGGACTTGAAGTTAAAATACTGTGAGATTCTCAAGACACATGCACAGACTCGTACATTTGAAGTGTGTGAAAGCCAAATTTAAAAACTGTTACTGGAGTGTATAAAAGGTTGAAAATTCAACTCCCAAGAAGATTAAAGGGAATTATTTTAAATAAATATTTCTGCATGACTAGATATGAGATTTCACCTGAAAATTCCCACTATTTATTTCTTTTCACTTCATTAGCTTTAGAAAAAAATTGGATTGTATTGAAAGGAATTATTAAGTACCTAAGCATGTGCTGACTTGCACATGTGCCAAGCAGACAAAATCAAATAGATGTGTTTTAATGTTTTCCCCACACTAGTTTGAAACAAGACATGTTATGAAAGCCAGAAAAAAAAGATCCATATCACCAAATTCTTCCAGACAATGGTGTTGACTGTGGTGTTAGACATCTGTAGGGTTGAGACTGTGGCTCCACATGTGGAGCTCCGCTTTGCCAATGGTGACAGAACCTGTCAGCAGTCTCCAAACCCAGAAGGAGATAGAATCGGTCACTGCTGGCTGAGTCAGGGATGAGGCCGTCAGTCCATTCACCCTCTGCTCAGACCATGAAGACTATATTGGCAGAAACATCGGGGAGTCTCAAACCCTTATGTCGAGCTCAAACTGAGTTAGTTTAGGTTTAAATCGAGGGAGGAATGCTGAAGAATTTCCCACTTTTGTTTGGTTTGATATCACATTGGACTTTGTCAGGATGGACCACATCACCTGAAAAGTTTGAGGACAGTATTTATTAAAAACAAATATTGAGAAGAACAAAGAAAAAGTCCTGCTGTATTATCCTTAAACAAATTTGGTCAAACGCGTGGTTATGTAATCTTGGGATTTTACTTAACCATGAAAGTCAATTAAGAACCAATTCCTATATGAATCATGATGTAGGCTTTCTGTTTTGGCTTTGGAAGTTGGATTCCCTGGAAATGACCCACACATGCATGAGGACACATACCAACTCCACACAGAAAGAACTCAGCTGGGACTGGAACCAATGCTTTGTTAGGTGAGGTGTGAACCACTACTCCACATGCAGCCCACTTAAATCAAGAGGACCTGGCTGCAGTCATTAACTGGAAGTTCTCGACCGGAACCGGTCGTCCCCTCCCCCATATTGCTACAAAAAACTCTATTTTAACTGGCAACCCTAACAGTTGCAGTTTTTCCAGTTTTAAGCTTTAACAAAAGGTTTTTCTAAAAATCTGAGAACTTTTGGGTTCGGGTTTGGGTAATTTGTGCATCAACTCATAACTGCATGATCCCCGGGCTGTCCTGCACCCCCCCTGGCATGGCACCGCGCCCCCACCATTTGAGAAACACTGGGTTAGGGTAACACTCCCACTGATGAACTTGGTGAAATGACCAAGCTTTAGTTAGTTTCTTTTTTTAAACTGCTTCATTTTGGAAGTGCATAGTTTGCTCTTTGCTTCTCTTTCTCACTAATTCACTCCCATCTTTCCACAAGACATTTTTTCTCTTGATTTGCAGCTTCTTGAATTCCCGCGTAAGTCTTTTTTTAAGAGATCCGAGCAACGTGTACTCTTTGCTTAAATCCTTCCTTTTGGTTGCTTGAGAGTCTGGCTCAGACGCATGGTTCACCTGCAAATGAAGCTTGTCTGAGCATACCTGCGGTGAATCTGCATTTCCATAAACTCTTCTGTAATATCAACATTCAGAATTAAAGCTCATAGGAAAAGTGTTAACAGAGCAGATATCGCAGTCACAACCAGACAAGCCGCAGTCCTAACAGACTGATTTTATCGCTTTTGCCCGAGTCAGCTGTCAGCTCTTTATCTGCATCCATTATCACCTTCAAGGGTCACCCCCCTCTCTTGCTTTTACCAGTCTAATTCTCCCTGCCTGCCTCTTCTCTTCCTTCTTGACTTTGCTTCTTTTTCTCTTCACTTCCCTCTTTCCCTTTTCCATCTGCTTTTCTCTTCCATCCTCTCCTCGTGTTCTGCCGAGCACGGCTGTTTTTCTTGGCAGGTGAGGTAATGGTGATGTGTTTCCAATGACATTGCAAATTCCCCCTTTTTTCTTCTCTTCTTACCTTCTCTCTGTCTATTTCTGGCTGATAACTGTGTCCTCAGCAGCTTGTGGGCGTTCCTTCCCAAGGCATTGTCCTAATTGTTTTTCCGTTTCCCTGTTGCTTCATCACTTCATCTGAACTCGTGAATGATGTCCAAGTGTTCATTTATTTCCACCTGCTTGTTATCTTTCTACCTGACAGTTTCACGCTGTAAGCAGGCACTTCTGTTGTCATTTTGAATGTTTAGGCATCCACAGGTGGAGAGCGGCGTGGCGTAGCTGACATTGCTCCACAGCCAGAGGAACAGATCTTATGTAACTGGAGTCTTTTGTATAGATGCTGCAGATGTCTGTGCCTGTTTTGATGTGTTTGTGGGTGGGAGTTATCGTTAACAATCCATCTCCAGGGCATCTGCTCTCACTGAACTTTTAATGTATGTCAGATAAGTCCACGATAAATGGATGGGTAATGAGTCAAATACTTGAGAACCGCCCAGTTGAGGGAGCTCAAGACTCACGAAGGATCACTTTTATACTTTTCCATCCTTCTTTCCTTCTCTTCCCGCCATGCGTCCAAAAGCCGAAGCCAAGTCATTTTTGATGATAATTTTTGTGATTTGTGTTGGCTGTGCGACGGTGCCAGATCAGTGGGATTTGCCAAATAGCACAATACAGTGAACGCCAAAACTATTATCCAATCAATGGAAGGTATGTGAGAGTGAGTTTGTTGAACTTTTCTGTGGCTGGCAGCTCGACTTAACACTATTTGTCTAGTCTGAATGGTGTGAACCCCACCTAACCTCCAGCAGGTTAAAGTAAATGTTGAAAAATGATCTGACCCCAGGTCTCTACTTGCTCTGTCTGTTGCTATTTCCATCATATTTTTCCTTCTTTCCTCTTACAGGGTTTTCTTCACTGGATTGTGTTTATTAGTGACCAGCTTCATTTTACATTTATATTATTTTATCATTCTTGAACAACTAGCAGGATGAAAAAATTGGCTTTTAGGGGGAATTATTGTACTTTCACTCATCATTTTAGTTGAATCTTGATTATTTGTAAATGTGCCACAAATCCTGTGGATACTGGGACTTGTTTGGAGGACCACAGTGGAGACCAGAAATTCAAACTGAAACAAATAAATTCAAAATGAAAACCTGAACCGGCATACGGAAAATTTAAATCTGAAATATTTTTAATGGAAGCATCAATAGGAAAAACAAAAACAATAATAAACTTCAACCATTTACTCTTGTGAACTGCAATTAAAACATAGCTAAATCAGAAATTAGATGATTAAAAACTCCTCTCTATCCATTCATTTTAAACATTTTTTGAACCTGTTTAAGTCTGTTTGAGATCATGGGGTTGCTGGAGCCTATCCCAGCTACAGTAGAGCAAAGGTGGGTTACACCCTGGACAGTTTGCCAGCCTGTTGCAGGGTCACACAGATAGACAAAACCACACACGCCCCCACACACACTAAGGGACAACATAGAGTCATCAAACAACCTATGAAGCATGCTTTTGGACTGTAGGAGGAGAAAATCTACACATGTATGAAGAGAACATGCAAAGTTCACACAGAAAGGACTCATGCAGCCCTAGTCAAAATGCAAGAACACCAAACAGATTGAGTGAGTCTTCAATTTATGATCCAATGTCAGATTTGCTGTGAGAAAGTAGAAGACAAATGCACTCTAATGACTATCTCATGTACCCATCATTAGATACATCTTTGCAGTTGATGATGTTTATGTCACTTTGATCTGATCAGAAAGGCTTTATGAAGACAAAAAATAAACCAGGACATCACGAGTGATTTGAATAAGGAAAAAAGATGCAAAGAAACAACAATAGGTAAGCTGAAAGCAGACAATTTCCATGTCGTGATTGTTTTTTTTTTTTTTCTGCGGTGCGACTTAAATGTGATTTTTTTTTAAACAAAGCAATAGCAAAATTCCTACAGGGCACTGTAGAGGTATATCTGTATTTGCTACTGACAGCAACCCAGAGGAAGAAGCGCCCCTCAGTCTTATACCAGAATAGGTAGAATTGTTCTAAAGTGACACATGATGAATAACACACCTGATTTAGTGATTTACAGTGATAAAAAGAGTTTAGTTGACATGTTAGCATGTTCTTTATGCTATGGTTATCTGAATATTTGCTTTTATGGTATAGATTCCTCCTATGTTTCATGAAGCATCAATGTGTAAGGGTAGTGAAGCTAGTAGATTATTAATGTTGTCTATTCCATTATTATGATTTGCCCTTATAGATGAAATGTCTATTCTTGTTCTCGTATTTTGTTAAACAATTTCTCCCCGAAGCGCAACTTATGTAGGATTTTTTTCTTCTTTTATTATGTGAAGTTTTTGGCTGCTGCGACTTATATTCCAGAGCAATTTAAAGTCCCAAAAATATGGCAATAAAGAACAGGAAGTTAGGGACAGTAGTAAACTCCTGGGTTGTGTCCAAATTTCCTCACTACTCACTCATTGGTGCAGTATATAGGGCATTTTTTTGTGTCCAAATCTACAATTCCAAAATCCAGAGCCCTGAAAATGTTCCAGAAGGCTCTGTGAAAAACTTGTGCATTAGAATAGACCATGTTTGAATTATTTCCCTTTGAAATAAATGGAATTAAAATATATTTTTATAAACTATCCATGTTTTCATCATCAGATACAGCGGCGTTCTAACTACTAGTCTTTGTAAAATGTTCATATTCATCACGTTTTTACTTTGGGAAATTGGTGGCAAAATAAAAAAGTATTAAGCATGGTTTTTAAAATCTACAGTACTAGATAGTCCCGCAATATATATATTACTTAGGGAGTAGGGAGGGAATTGGGACTCAAAGCTGGAGTGCAGCACACTTAAAGCAAAAGACATGTTCCCTGAAAGATGTAGAGTCTGAGATGCAAAGCCTTCTTCCAGTCTGTTTCCTTTGTCCGATCTTCATCACATTTTATATCATACATTGCCTTCCTTGTGCCGTGGCTCCACCTGTTCTTATACTACCAATCCTTAGTGCTCCCACCTATTCAAATACTATATAACAACTGCTTGTCTGCATTTTACTAGCCATCTCTTCACTGTATGTGCTTCGTATTTCCTTCTGAATGGTATTTCTAAAACTATGTTTCACTTTTGTGCTCCTGTTTATAGTAGTGAAACCCCCCTTTTTCAGAAAAAAGGTCACAGAATATTTTCCACAATTAACTTTTTTAAGATGAATTCTAAGATCCTTTCCTTTAGTTCACATTGTTCTAGCACAAATGCTGTAAACCTGGTTGTAAATCTAAGCTCTACTAGAGCACTCTTAGCCTGTACCCCCTCCCAATAAATGACCCATCTCTCTTTGGTTTTCCTTTTGCTTTCCATCTTTCACATTCTGTCCTTTCGTACAACCTCCTGGATTCCCCCTCATTTTTCCAGGCCTTTTCACACATCATTCATTTTGCCGGGATAGCAAGAATGTAGACGCATAAGACAGAGGGGAAAATGTGTCTCCGTTGGATGCACATCCACCTCCAAAAAGTGAAATAGAAGCCAAAGCTCTCCAAGATTGTTTGAGCCAGGGAAGTTAAAGTGGTCACCAAGCCAACAAAATGAGTTGCAGCCTAGTAGGAGTTGATTTAAAAGCCTTTTGCTCCACTGCTGTCCTCATACTTTTTCTATTTCCTTTCCTCTTTGTTTTTTCTCAGGCCGTAACTTCAGCTTTAATCTGTTTCTGCCACAGTGCTTTGTTTAGCATAAGGTATTTTAGTGGTTCTAAATGGCAGCGAATCGCAACCAAGAAGATGTGTAAGAAAAATCTTTTTTAAGCATGTGCTTGTGTGTCTCTTTCCTTAACTCCACCCAGAACTCCACCACGGTCTGTTTCCTGTTGTGGATCTCTGTTGGAGTGCCAGCACATGTCAGAAGCTCTCTGCGGCCTCTTCAAATAAAACTCTTATCCGTGCAACTAAAACCGAGAGAAGTTCCTCCAGCCATCTTCCTTTGACACAAATCAGGTGCACAGCTGGGGTTCCTGTCCTGTCTTAAAACCTCTCTTGGAGACCATCTGTATGGGTTACTGGAAATAGCAGTTTATTACTGTAGAGTATTTGAAATCCAACACTGCTCACTGGGAGCACACAGGTCCTGAATTAAAGTTCTAAACAGACCTGCAGATGTTCCGGCTGAAGCCACTCCTGGGTAATGTGAGAAATGCCAATGCCAGAATGAAACAGACTGAGACACGCTTTTGCTTTTAGTCTAGTTTTGACAGGAAAAACAGTATAAGGACAAAAAAATCACAAAGAAGTAAAGGAAAATCAAGAATATGTCTGCAAACAAAACCTGCTTCTCACTTGAAAACCCTGCTGTTAGTGGTGATGTTTGCTACTGACCGGTTTAGCTTTAACCAGGATCAGTTCCTATGAAAGCTCTACTAATCTATTCATCGCAAAGTGAAATGTATTTCGCCTCATGTTAATGTGAGGTTGTATAGTAAGTGAACTGAACAATAAATCTGAGGTGAAAGGCTGGTTGAGGAGGAGGGGGGCCAGAAGGGGCTGCACCTACAGAAAAGTGATCCGAAAAATAACTTAACGACAGTTTGATAGTATTTCTGTAGATGTTCTTCCTGACAGAACCAGACTGATCTTAAATCTGTGACCTGCTGGTTTTAAAATCAGCGTGGAGCTCATGGCTCCACAACCTATTCGCTTTAATAAGTGTACCAAACTGAAGCAAATATCCGAAAGGACTACAAACTGATCTGAAACAAACACACAACTCAAAAAAGAAAGGCAGAAAGACGGCCATATCTAGGGACAATTTATAATCACCAATTAAACTATGAAGCATGTTTTTGGACTGTGGGAGGAAGCCGGAATGCTCTGAGAAAACCCACGCATGTACAGGGAGAACGTGAACTCCACACAGAAAAGAACCAGCTGGGATGTGAACCACAGCCTATGCTTCAAGACCTGCTGAAATAAATACATTCAAACAACAAAATTAAAGAAGCAAACAAGACGAAAAACAAAAGGTGACACAGGGATCTGACAAAGAAAAGCTAAAACTACACACATTTGTTGAAAGACAACTTAATAAATAAGGAATCAAAACACAAGCCGATTTAAGTAGATCCAGGGGAAAATCCAAAAACACAACTCCAAGAATAACAGTTATTGATCCCTTTTCTTGTAAAGGCAATTTATTGCGATGGTTTTCTAAAATTTTGTTATGAATCTTTAAGCCTGAGTTAGACTGGTTCGTCTGCCGTGTGTCTACCTTGTTTTCATCCAAAAGTTTAGCAATCAGGCCCCATGCGTCTTTGTAAAATCCATGTTTTGTGATATAGAAGATGTAACGTTTTTGCACTTTCAACATTAAACTTTCGTCGTTCATGGCGAAAATGAACGGCAGTGGTAATGTGCTTTATCGTGTGGGCACATCACCTTAAACAGAAAAAATGTTATTTTAAAAGTACAATGAAAGCTTTTATTTTGAAACCTGGACCTATTTCCTGTTTCTTCGGCTTTTTCGTCAACGCACTGGAAATAGAACTCCTGCGTAAAACTTGCATTGCGTTGAGGAGGGATGGACGTAAGATACAGACATGACGAAGGCGTGCCATTTTAGTGCTGTCCAAATCTACAAATCGAGTGCTCTAGAAATTTCCCATAATTCTCTGCAAAAAAAAAAAACTGTGTGTCGATTGGCACTAGATTGGCGAATGTTGACCACAATGCATTGTGTCTGAACAGTTTTTGTGAAAAAAAAAAAAAGATAAACCAACAATGTTTTCATTTAGCTTTTTTGTGTTTGTGCTTTTTTAGAAACTTTTTTTCTGTGTGCTTGTGTGCTAACACTTTTTATTATTATCTTTGAGACAATATACAAAACGAATCACAAAAATTGAGAAATTTGACTCCATAAACAATAACAATCCCCATTTCATGTAACAGTGACAAATGAGAAATGCTGGCTGCCTAAGAGTCTGCCATTCCCTCAGCCTGTCTTTGTTTATCGAGTGGTGGGCATTCTCCATCTATGCATGGTGGTTGGAAATGCAGATCCTTGATGAGGCAAAAGCATGATGTAAACTTTTTGGAGTGTTTATAAAGGACCAGTGGAAGACTCATGGAGGATTATGTGGGATTTCCAAGGGATTGGTTTGGTTAATAAATGCAGGCTTGTTCTGTCCTGGTTTTTTTCCTTTTGTATCAGAAAAGAATTCCTGGTTTTCAAAGACAGCCCCCACTGCATGGCAAACATGCATACACAAATTTGTGCGCATACGACTACAGATGTGGCAGCGAGAAGAAACCTGCAGGAATGTCTGAGGAGCCTGGGTCCACTGATAGGCCAACTGCAATGACAGATCAGTGGAAACTGATGCACGCACATGCATTAAACAAACACAGCGGCACACACATCTGTAAAGCATCATGTCCCCCTCCCCTCCCCATTCACCAGGGAACCATCACTATGCTCCTGCAAGCACACAGCAATCACCATCTGAGTGAATGAAAAGCAGCAGAGCGTGTAAAGAGAGGAGAACTATAGGAAAAGGAAAATACCGCTGCTTTAGATCTCGCTTTCCTAAACTGCTGGTTTGAAGCCAAAATCAATCAAGGGTTTCGCATTGTTTGCTTGACCCACAAAGGAGCATGAGCCTTCAACAGGAAACATGTTTCACTTCCTTTAAACTTGCCTACTGTTGATCCAAACTTCTTTTTAGATCTAAACTTCATTTTTGTCCAATTGAGAATCAAATACTGGCGAATACTGGAGAATCAAATACAGTCAGTCAGACTTTATTAACTGCGTTCACAGTAACTAGATCAGGGATGGGCAACTCCAGGCCTCGAGGGCCGCATTCCTGCATGTTTTCCAACAGAACATGCTCTGGCATGTTCTAATTGGCTGGACACACCTGAACCAGGTAATCAGTCATGAGTAGGGCTTGGATATCTGGAAATCATGCAGATGCTGCGGCCCTCGAGTTGCCCATCCCTGAACTAGATGCTATTTGAAACACGCTACACACTAGCCATGTTAGCATATTCACAAGACCTGTAATTCCTAGCCCTGTTTTCAACACAGGAGAATGATCCGGCTAAAACAATGACCTTAACTATGCTAACTCCCAACCTTGTTAATTAGAAACATCCAGTGAAGGCATTTCTAAGAGAAGCTTTACATTTTTAAAAAATTACATTCTGTCATTAGAATATGTTGTAATGGCTACTTCTGGGGGACTGCACGGTAAAGCAGTGGTTTGCAGTCTTGCCTTACCGTGAGAAGACCCTGGTTCAGAACCCAGCTGGGTCCTCTCTGCATGCATGTTCTCTGTGGTTTTCTCTGTGCAATCCTGATCCCTAGGTGTGCATGTCAGTGTGACTGTGCAACAGACTTCCAACCTGTTCAGTTTGTTCCCCGCCTTGCCCAACAGTAGCTGAGATAGGCTCCAGCAGCCCCATAACCCTTTAACGGGTTCTGAAATGGACAGGCTACTTCTGTGTTGAAAAATATCTAATCCTCTAAACTTTCCAGTTGTAGGAAAAGGAAATCAAATGATTAAAAAGAATGTGATATGGGGAAACATTCCTGTTTTTGAACTCCCTATTGAAATCAGAAAGTTAATATAAAAGGAGATGTTTGAAACCTGGGACTCCTTCTAAAGTCTGGTAGTCCTGCTGCCAACAGAACGTGCCTGAGAAAGACATTTTTTTTGCAATCCCATAAAGACGTTCACAACACAATGACTGTGTCATCTGCGTACATTCAAACCTTTGCACCTCCATAGCAGGAATAACCTTGAGAAGCTCAAGCATTACATACAATACTGATACATCCTCTAACACAATGTAAACTTGAAATTTGCTATCTGTATAAAACATTTTTGCCTCCTCGTTTTCAACTTACTGAAATGCTACAAGTTTGGCATTTTAATCTCTAACATTTATTTTCCAGTTTTTATATTTCATTTCCCATCAGAATCTTTCATAATCTACTCAAACTGGAATAAACATGTTTGTCAAACAGGTAAATACAAGTGTAAAGCACCCTTTTTCCCTTTTCATTTGTGCCATTAAACACCCCCTCCCCAACATCCCTCTCTCTTCTTCTCCCTTCTTTCTGTCCAGTCTAACAAAAAAAGATACAAGCATAATCATTGTAAATAAAGTTTAGCCTAAATTACAACAGGGGTTTATACAAATATGCACCTTGTGAGTCTGAAGGTTTATAACCACGAATGTAACAGTAAAATCTGTCAAACACAAAAGGCTCTCAGCTCATATCTGTTTGCTCAACTGTTAGACCAAAAAAAAGAAAAAGAAAAATACAAGTGTAAAGCAAACGTTTGAAATGCAGGCCAAAGCATGTTTCCTTTATGTAATCCTCTGACAGTGTTTGCTGTGGGGAAGTTGAAGCTTTTTGTGGTTTGAAAGGCTTTAAAGAGGCTGCGTCCCCATTCTCTCTGCAATGGAGGCAAAAAAACTTGACAGTAAGAAAAAAAAAAAAAGGTTTGAAATTACCTTTATTTGTAAAACCAAGTCCCAAGAACAGAAGATTCAGGTCCTTCAAGGAATGTTAGGAAAGTGCAAACCAGTTTAGCTAATGTTATTGTAAGAATAACATATATTTTAATATATATTTAAACATATATTCCAATATTTTGGAAGAACTTTTAAAATAATCATGTTGGACAGCAGCTCAATATCTGTCAGGTGTTCATTTATGATTGAGAGCAGGAAAAACATGACTCAGTGGTACAAAGGTCCAAAGAAATGAGCACATTTTGCAAAGAAATCCTGTTTACCCAAGAGACCTCCTGAAAATAGCCTGCAGAATCTGCACAGTGTAATGGGCTCTATTCACAGGACGGTGAGATGTATTTCTGGGTAAAATTAAGATCGCTGTTACTTCTGCTTGTGATAACTGCGTACATCAATTTCCCAAAAACAGAGAACATGTATTAATTGATTATCATTTGTGTTTTGCATTGTATGTTCATTTGCTGTTGTGTGTTTACACGATAACATCAAAAATACAAAGTTTGAATCCCAAAAACGAGAGGACAGGACATCAAGCTCCTATTTCTGTTTGTGTACATGTGTAGAATCAGCCAAGTGTAAGTCCATGTTAAGGTTCTACCATTTCCAAAAAGATGGTAAATTACATATAAAGTGAGTCGATAATATTTGTTGAGATTGTTTTTAACTTTTCCTGATGACCTGATGACCAAATTCCAAGATGTTGAGGTCTTCAACACAGTATTTTTTTAATAATAAAATAATGGTCTAGACAAGGTTCGATGAAAATTGAGTTTTTGGTGTTTATAACATGTTCTTTTAGCATTTTTCTGATGATTGAGTACATGTATTAAGAAAATGAAGCTTACATTGAATTTCCTAGTGTTTCTTTATTCAAATCATCGTGAATCTGGAGCAGAAAAAAATACTGTTGGAAAAAGATGACATTTGTTATGTAGAAAATACGCTGGCAAGCCACAAGCTCCTACCAACAACACTAAGGTACGTTTTTGATGAGCTCCTGCAGCTCAGTAGAAACTATGTCCTAGAACACATCTCAAGTTCTTAATTTTTAGTTTAGCTAAAAAGTGACAAAACCATTATTCAAGAACCTCTGGAAACTCCTAAAATGGATCAGAAGATGATCAGAGTGGGTCTTTGATACAGGTTTGCAAATTCTGCCCACCTGACGTTCTTCAGTTTTCATTTGTTGTGACTTTAGGTAGCTCCAGAAGACATCTAGTCCACTCTAAAGACTCAGCAATTTTTGTGTAAACAATAACATTCTGCTATCAACTCTCCAAACTGGAAATGTCTGAGCGGTCCTGCATTAAAAGTATAAGTAACAGGTAAACAAACCCCGGAAACCTGTTTCAATGGACTTACAGGACTGTAAAAGCCTCCCTTCCTCCAGGGTAATCACTGTTAACTGAAAGGGTGACATTTCTAAAAACAGAGTAATAAAGATCCAATGTCACATTGGAGGAATGTTTCCATGATTACAAAAATGTTAAAACACATTTTAAAAGTCGCAGTTTTAACTGTCCTACAGCATTATTCAAAGGAGTTCTCCGTCATTTGAAGAAAACATACTGTTGGTGTGCAAAACTGGCTTTACTTGAACATGAAATGTTAGTAAGCCATTTATTAATGTTGTGTTTACACAGACTTAATATAGCAGCTAGAAGTAGTTTTAATGACTACAGCTTGCTCTACATTTTTATGCAAATTATATTTTTCTATGATTTGTCAAAATTCTTAATGTAAATGACAGTCAGCATCTTTTTCAAGTGACTGATCATGAGAGTTTTTGTTGAATGCTATAGAACAAACCTCCTAAAGACAAAAAAACCCTTCAAATGCACTGTTCTACATTATTACACACAAGAGTTCCACAACATATGATCGATTTAAAAAAATGAAAATGATCATTTGTTGAATTTGCCTCATTAGGAGGTCATATTTACTGAAAAGCTATTCCAATCAAAAACATCTTTATTGGTCAAGTTACATCTGAACAGAGGACCCTTATTTTGTAGCAGCTTCACAATTCTTGCATCTATTGAACTTGTGAGTTTTTGGAGAGTTTCTGCTTGATTTTTTTTCTTTTTTGCAGGATGTCAGAATAGTCTCCCAGAGCGGCTGTTTGGATGTGAACTGGCTCCCACCCTAACAGATACTTGGCTTGAAGATGCTCTAAAGGTTCTCAATAGGGATGAGGTCAGGGGAGGATGGAGGATTTTTTCTCTTTTAATTTAAAATGTTGGCCTGCTTAATAATTGTTGGTTTTTTTCTTTAATTAAACTAACATGGTAAACTAGTTATCACATGTGTCTGGGGTTGATGTCTGTGATCCAAAGAGCTCCGAGACCTAATATCATCCATGAGTTTAAACGAAAAACAAAATTTGTATCTTTTTAAAACTTAAATCCATTTTGCATAATCATTTGGAGCATGCTGTAGTGGGCTATCTTCAGACCCTTAAATCACGCAACTTTAAAATAGTTTCATCAAACATTTCTAAACTCAATGATCTGTTTGGATTTTCTTCTTTATTGTGTTCATGACTCAACTCCATTTTCAAACACCCATCAGACGCTTTGCTCCCCCCACGCTCTGCATCCTGCCATGTTTGCACAACCCCTAAAGCAAATAAAGAAATTCATTTATTTATATTTTCTGTCTTCAGATCTTCAGAGGTCAACATATTTATACCGAAATGTGGCCGATGGTATCTCAAACCTTGAACTTTCAGTTTGCTTCATGGCTGCCAATTTTGGACCATTTCAAAGTAATTAAACTTCATTTGTATCTGCGGATAAAAACTGTGTGACAAGCACAGATAAATATTCCCATGTTCCAGCTTTGTTCAATCAGCTGTTTGCACAATGTTCCCCGAGCTTCATCTGTCAACACTCTGATTTTTGCATCTTGCCAAGTTTCCATTCATAGAGTTACATCACCTGCTGACCAGCTGCATCTCGATGACAAAACAGTTTCTCATTATTATATATTTTTTTTTATTTGACTCATGGGAGACACTCCAGCCGTTTCTTTGTTTCCTGTCTTTGTGATAACCATCTGCTCATCTGCTGGCTCTTTAAAATCAGCCAAACTGAAGCAGATGATTCAAATATTTGCGTCAAAACATCTTCATCCCGCTGTGACTGCAACACTGCTTCTCCTTGTAATTCTGAACAGATCTGGATTCCTGACACGTAGAATAAATAAATTGCTTTTCTCAAATTAAAGTTCTTTGACCCAAACAAGCCAAAGACGCTCACTAAGTTACTTTGTAAGTGTGTAGTTATAGCAAACTGAGACAACAACACAGTTACCATATTTTTTCACACTATAGGGGACCCCTGATTATAAGGTACATTGATGATCAATTGATGATCTATTCTCAAACTTGTGTTATATATGAGGCACAGTTGTTTCTCGATAGAAATCCAGCAAACACAGAATTCACGAAGCTTCTGCGTGAGGAATTTTGGGTTTACTTTGGTTTACTTTTTTTTTTTTTTAAATTAAGGCTTTGGTGCACCTTATAGTGGAAAAAAGGTAAAAGCAGAAATGGAAGTTAATAAGTCAAGAAGAATGTTTGTTCTTCCTGATTTTTGATGGAGAAACATCTTTTTTAACTGGACCTCACATCTTTGTATTCCACAAAATCCTCTACACACTTTTTCCAAAAATCAATGAAGCGTCTTCTTCATTCTTATCAATGTGGAAAGCCAGAAAATGTATTCTGCTCAGTTGGAAATAGTCTATAAAAGTGTAAGGTTTGACTTTTGCATGTGTAGTTTCAACTGTGAGTGGAATGCTTTGAAGTTTTTAGGCCTTTTCTAACTGAAGTGCCAGAAATAATTCTGCTGAAGAGATTTTTATTTATAAAACCTATAAAAAAAACATCTTGAATCCTTTTTGTTGAATTTGTTTGTTTTGGTAACATCTTATCTTAATGTCCTGTAAGGTTGATTTCCTGTTTTCTTTTGAAAGCACAGCTTTTTTGTTTATAATAGATAGTTTTCTCTCCACAGTTGGTTTCTGTCCCTTATCAGTGCATCTGTTTGATATTGTTAACCACAGTCTTTGCACATATATACTCCCTTTTTTTCCATGTCAGATCCTTGTCAGTGTTGGTTAGCCTGCATCATTTGAGACCAAAAGTGACCATTCATATTGTTTATTTCCGAAATCTATAGCTATCATAGCTATGATTTGTGCTTCATGAAAACAGCTTTCATATTGTTTCATGTTGAAGTCCCACTCCAATCATCTTTTGATCATCATCCTTCTGTTTACATGCTCTCCTGTTAGCTTAAAGCTCCTCACAACCCCAACCTAACATTACCGGTGCAACAAAAATGGCGAGGAATATTGGAGCTGTCAGCCATACAGTGAGACAGACACCAGCTCAGACGAGGAAAACAAAGACGTACAAATGAATGCATCAGAATGGAGCAGAGCAGTTCACTGAAGACAACTCCAGCATCACCTCCACAGATGATCAGTCGAATGCGCTCTTGATTTGTCTTCCCGCCCCAAACGTTTACTTGCAGGAAGTGGGTTTCAGGTGGGCTCCATGACTTCAGTGTGGGAAACAGCAGAGATATAGATGGAGGGTGTGCTGCTGGAGGAGGGAGTGGGTGGAGGATGTCGGGAGGCCATGCATTAAAAACAGCTGGTTACATTACATTTTTGGCTTCTTATTGGAAGCAGAAACAGAAGAAATTGAATCACAGGTTGTTGAACTGTTGAATGGAAATGTCTTCCTTTCTTCGTATTTTAACACTCATCATCTGTTCATTCTTCCTTTATTTGAATCTTTACACCACTAGATGTTGCCTTATATAAAGTTCTCCTGCTAAGTTTGTGTTTTCCAAGAAAAATTCCATGTCTCACACATCACCATCTCTCCATGGGCTTGTTTTCTAGTAACCATGAACTGTTCCTTGAATATATTATATTCAGGGTTAAAATATTTTCTTTTATTTTGGAAGAATGACAGATAAAATCTGTTCCATGCATGTCACCGTATGCTTCCCATAAGAAGAGTAAAAAGACTAGAAATAAAAAAAACCCTGCAGAATATGAGGAGAAAACCCAAAACCATTCTGAGGATGGCTAAGAACTCCTGGCACATCGCAAACATGGGGTTTCTATTATGGCTGTTTTCACACAAGAGAGTTCAAGTTTATTTAAAGCTATCTTTGGTGCCATCACTCAGCTGCTCTATGTGTACACAATGTCGGCTGAACTGATACAACTCAAACCTGCTTTCAAATAAACTCTGGTGTCATTTGATCTGTGATGAACCAGGGGTCACACCGTAATCCCAGAATCTGTCCTTTGAAACAATTAGAATGGATTAACGGAGTTTGATGAGCTTGGCATGACAATTATGTTTTAGAAAGTTAAGGGTTTATTAATGAACAAGAAGCAAAAGGAAGATATCGTGTGTACAGCAGTGCTCTATTGAACACTTCAAATAGTGATGTGTGTGGGAGGAACAAACGTTTTAAACCTGGTAGCTAAACAGAAGCATTAATTGTATATCTGTATATACACTCAATGCATGGAAGACAGATTATGTTGAGAGATCCGATTTATTTGTAGAGTTCTACAAAGGCATCGGTAATCACGTCTCCATGTCTGAGTTCATGAGATCATTCAGAGACTCTCTTAGTACGGTGAAGCTACTGCAGGAGCTGAATGTGAATGATGGCGCTTTCAGTGGTACTTCTGTCTCTCTGTGACCCAGTTTCCTGATATGTTGTTCCACATTAGTCCAAAAAGGGAAAAAATAAGAATAAAATTAGACAATCTTTTTTTTTAAATACAAGTAAGAAAAACATTGTAAAATTCAGAAGTTAAAGAGGTCATGTCAAGCAAAGAATTGGTCCTCAGTGTTGTTTTTTGAGACTAAATCTGGTGTTATCCTGCGTGGTACAGCTCACATACACAGTTTTTAGTTTTACAAAGAAGACACTGATGAGCATAAATAAGGATTTTGTTCCTGAAGATTATTGTAAACAGAGGCTAGAATCAAACTTACTGTAGTATATTGAAAATAAACATGTAGTCTTCTTCTGGTTTCACGTTGAGTAAAGTTTCTACACAGAGTGACACCATCAATTTCTCCATTTGTTAGTTTGTTTGTTTCTTTTAAAAAAAATAGTTTTCATTTCAAAGTTACCTCTCAAAGCCCTCGTGACTCCATCTGCAAGTCTTTCTGAACACTCTGCAGACACACAGTTTCTCCAAGATCTGTCTTTTTCGCAAGACTTGCGGGATCTAAAGTTTAATCGAAGTTTGGAGTCACTACATGCCTTTTGATAAGAAAAAAAACAGTGCAGATTCTCTTGGCGTCTATCGGCTCTTCTTCAATAATGTTCCTGACCCAGTCTGGTCTCTGAAATCCGTACTTCCTCTCATATTGTTTTCCAGATCCCATCTGCTAGTGGCCAAAAATATCAAAGCCAGAGCCAAATCACATACTGGGAGGTTGCCAGCATATTTCTAGATGTGTCCAAACCAAACTAATCTATTAGTTTGACCTTCCTTTCAGTCTTTCTCTCTGTATGAGAACTATGGTTTTTTTAACTTACGAGAGGGGGTTTAATATTTCTTTTCTAAATGTATTTAAAATGATGAATTTAAAGAGCTCTGGCCTGTAAACATTGCTTTCATGTGGAAAAAAACATTAATCTCACAGCTGGGTGGCTGTAAATGAAGATCTATGTTTTCACACCTCATGAATTATCCTGTCGTTCCTGCGGGGATCATCAACCTGAGACCATGTCAGATGGAAGAAGAAGCAAACTGAGAGAGTAAATAGCTGTGTTGCAAGGTTCTTGGATCCAAAGCAGGGACAGAGATGTGCTGAGTGACCCCTCACAAATCATATAGGAGAGTTCTTTGGGCCCATTAGTGGCAAGTTTGTGGCTGTAACTCAGGGTTCGCTTTTTATGGCATACATTCCCCACTGCTTCTCCCACCTCTTGTTTTAGTTCTTAAGACCCCCACCAACCCTACTGACTCTGCCCCATAGTCAACCCTATAATTTGGGTGATTCAGCGGCTTCTACTTTTATTGAATTCTCAATAACTTTGCTGAGATTACAGTTCAGGACAGGCAACTGGAGCTCTTAGCTCGGCTGCGGGGACTGTTCTGGGGCCGGTGGGATGTGGGTTCTGGTGCCTGGGACGGGAGGCTGGAGGGGTTTGTGGGTAATTTATCCAAAGGGCAACAACCTTCACACTTACTGATGGCTTGCCCCTCTCTGCATGACCAAACAAACACTGCCAACTTTAAAGGCAGCTGTTTACACAGAAGTGTGTACGTGTGAGACCAACCAGAGCTAGACATACTGAACGTGTCTGTTTGTGTTATCTTGAAGATCTCTAGTGGAGCAGAACATTGATGTTCACCATCCAGGAATTCCTGGCAACTTCCGTGGTTTTTCAGTGAATCAGTTCGACCCCTGTCTTAAAGCAACACATGTGGTTTGTTGTCATTGCTAGGCAACAGATTGAAGATAAGTAATCATGAATGGAAGCCCATTAGGCTGTTGACAAGGTTAGCACGGTGACGTCATATCCTCAGCTTGATAAAGCTGAAGTTTTTTAGTGTTTGAGCTCTTTTCAAATATTCTTTTCAAATGCTTTGTCTCTTGTAACTTTGCTTTGTTGCATTAAATATGCGTTTTCTCTTAATTTCAAAAGAACATGCATCTATGCATTGAGCAGCGGTGAATGTGGGTAAATCTGTCAAATCTGGCACCTCCTCATGCTGGTCATTGGCTTGGTGTAACCCTGCTATGGGTTGGTGTTCTCACCTTTAGTCATCATTTACAGCAAGTCAAACATAATGTTTATGTTGGTCACTCTGGCAGGAAAGGATGGATTGAAGTCAGGAATCCTTGAATGGCATTTCTTCTTCTCTACTCCAGCTTTCGACCGTTCTGATAAAATGTATTTTGTAGGTGCAGACATTTTGGTTGGGTCTCAGAGTGTGAAGATACTCCATTTCTAATCTGATAAAGTTTTATCTCTACATCAAAACTGCCCACATCAAAGACAAGCCTCCTGATTTTTCAACAAGAAAAAGTTTTTAAGCCCACATCACCACACCGCCTCCACCTCAAAACGTTTTTCTCTGCAATCAGGAGACCATGTTCTGTGTCCTTATAATTTCAAACTCAACAGTTAGCAAAATCTGGAGTCACAACTGAAAATGTTTTCAGTTTTGGAATTCTGTGCATGTACAGCCGACAGCAGCAGATACAAGAAATACAGCAGCTTACAGACTGCAAACCTGTGGAATGTGATGTTATGGTTCTTAGGACCTGACAGGATGAGGAACCGTTTTTTTTGGGATGTGGTCTTTTTTGGGGGGGCACCCACGACCGGTCTCTGATTTGGACATTAATCTGGAGCTTCCATTTAGACCTATAGGTCTTAGGGCTCAGTCAAAAGACTTGGTTTTATGTGCATGGACCCTTTTCAGAACACTCAAAGCCAGTTTGATGAACATTACAACAAACATTGCACTGCTAATGCTCAAAATTAGAATCAATAACAACAGCAAACACACTTTTTAGCTGTAGTAAACCAAAATGTGCAAGTTTGTTGTTTGCAACCTAACTATTTGATATCTTGCCATAAGTGCACACAGACATGTCAGCATTGAAAAGCAAAAACAAAAAACAAAACACATTTTCCAACACATTTGGTTGCTGTCAAGTAAAATGTCAAGTTACTAACATACTGCACCCTTTTCTTATCAATAGAGTTTGCAACATTTCTGTTTTCGTCTGTCTCTTTCTGGTCCTCTCGGACTCCAACTGCTCACAGCAGATGGTTGTGCTAAACCGAGTCTGGCTCTGTAGGAGGTTTCTTCCTGATCCTCTGTTTAGAAGGAATTTTCCTCACCACTGTTGCTTTCGTTTACTAAGTACAAGGATTATACTAAAAACCCTTCCATGTAATCTGTTGGTCACTTACAGTGGGGCCAAAAAAGTATTCATCTGTCCCAGATTCTGCAAGTTGTTCCATTTAAAAAGCCAAGAGAGGTCTGTGATGTTCTTTATAAATACACGTCAACAGTGAAAAAATCCAGGAAATCACATTTCATGAACAACCTTTGAATTGTACTGGCACATTATATACCAACTGAATTGGATTTGTCTTTTAGAGTCATTTAGATGAAGAAATACTCTACCGAACATACATTTCCATGTATTTATCAAATGGTTCTCTATTTCATCTAAGAAAAAGTTTTATTTTAAAAAGAATCCCTTTCTTGAAATCCATGTTTACAAAGAACAGTGTTTTTCACCTACAACAACCTTCCACGAAAACCATCTACACAATAGGTGAACATTATTCTCACACGTCCATCCATCCATTTTCATGACCCGTTTTGTCCCTTTCAGGGTCACGGGTCTGCTGGAGCAAAACCCGGCCACTCATGGGCAAAGGCAGGATGCATACCGGTCTGTTGCAGGGCCACAATCACACACTCATGCACACTCACATTCATACACTCTGAGAAGTAAAATCATATAGAGCAAGCAAATACCACTAACTATATAAGAACTGGACTGAGAGAGCGTGATGTCACCCATAGAAAATGACTTACATACAGCTCCAACGAAATTGAATTGAAATGGTTTATTTCAAGCAATCAGACAAGAGTAACACATATGTTACACAATCAACAGAGGTTTACATCCATAAAAAACATGTCAAACATAGGATAACTAGGCATCAAAAGATAGACTGCTTGAAAGGGAGTGGGAGGAAGCGAAATTTTATAATCCCACCCCGACTCGACCACACCATTTCTTTACATTAGTTATTGACCGGTTTGTAACTTATGATCAGATTATATATATATCTATATCTATATCTATATATATAGATACATATATATATTGCTCTTCACTTCATCTCCCATCAGCCATCTACACAGACTCCTTCCTGCTCAGCTGTTTCTCATTGTTGTCATTAACATCTGGCATTTATACCCCCTCCAGTCTACTCACCAGTGTGAAGTCTTGTTTTGGATAGCAGACAGTCTGAGTGTTCGTTTCCTAATTTGTTTCCTTGTGCCTTGACCTTTGCCTGTTTCATCGCTTTCCTGTCCTGCCATTGTGTTTTTGACCCTCACCTGTACTCTGACTTCGTTTATGCCTTGCCCCTGTGCAAGTCCATTAAAATGTTTACATATGGAACCAAAAGCCTCTGCCTCCTCATTACACATATGCAGAAAAAAAGAATCAGTGATGCCAATAAGTCTCAAACATAAATCAGTATAAAAATATGTGCAGATTAGTTTAGTCAGAATTGTCATTTCCTCAAATTAAGTATAAAAAATCATGAAAAATATATATGTGGGTGAGGGTTTAGGTTTCAATAAGTTGTTCGTGGTTGAAACCACTTTCAACCCAGGAGTGCCGGCCAGAGGACTACTTTAAGGCATGGATGAGGTTGGTTGGTGTCGAATGGTGGAAATAAGGGACAGAGGCAGGAGGATGGCTTCAATAACTGTAATCCGCACTTCAGCTTACATCTCTTGTTCAGGTACAGCTTTGGTGGTGTGTGTGTGTGTTTTTGGTTCATCAACGCACACTTAACATCCAGGATAAACTTTCTCCTTTTAACTGCCAATGCAGCAACACCCTCACATGCATGGAGCAAAGCGCACAGGCAGAATGCCGTGTAGCAACACGATGACGTCATCACTCCCTTAATGAGCATGCATCCAGCTCTGAACAGAATCGAAACTTAAAGGAAACTTATTTCTAACAGCATTTTCTGAGTCTTTTGTACAATATAGATTGTGTTTTTGTCAGAAAAGCCATTTCCTTAAATCAGGTGTAAAAATAAAAAAATGTATGCAGATTTATTTCATTTGAGATCATTAGTCATGAATCACTCTTTAGGGAACCAAGTCAGGTGATTTGATTAAAGCCTTTATCCAAGATGGCCTTCTGCTGTCTGATTAGCAGTCTTCCCTCTGGTTTGAACAGAGTTTATAAAGTTCCTCGTTGTTATGACTGCAGACTTTGTTTGGCAGGTCCACTGACCTTCAGCAGATATCACATCAAGTAAGTTGAGCTCGAGTTGTCTGCAGGGCAGAAACGCTGCTGAAAATCAGGGTCAAAGTTGACCTAAGAGTCAGTGGTAAATCCTCAGTGCCATATATTCTTGAAATCTCATTTAACAGACGTCCGCGACCACACACTTCTCAAAGTTTTTTTAATGCTGGTGATGAACGTAGATCCTGGAATTCAGCATCCATGTGCTCATTATCTGCTTATTCCGCTTCAGGAGCCTGGCGTGCTTTGCAAGTGCAGCATTAATTTTTCTGAGATGATCATTAAAATAAGCAGTCGTCCCTTTCAAGAGTTTTATTTGCTTCATCTGAGTTATTTTGTGCTTTTGGTTCACAAACCTGATAAGGATCGCTGGTTTATCTGACTTCTTTCTCCTGGGAAGCGGGTGGCAGCTATGGTAGCTTCT
The DNA here is from genome assembly GCA_036245035.1 of Adrianichthys oophorus. Taxonomy (NCBI): domain Eukaryota; kingdom Metazoa; phylum Chordata; class Actinopteri; order Beloniformes; family Adrianichthyidae; genus Adrianichthys; species Adrianichthys oophorus. The sequence goes on from BSAI01000096.1 coordinate 20,554,707, forward strand.
ATGCTAATGTTAGCTGCACCAGGCCTAGCCCGGGATATGAGTTGAAAATCCCTTGAGAATAATATTCATTCTTACTTGTTGATCCACGTCGTTCACTCTACTGTCCAGGAAGTCAAGTCAATTATTCCGTTGTTCATTTCTTACTCTCCCTCATCAGAATTTCTGCACAAGTTCTAGCAGAGGTGTTAGCTTAGCATCAAGCTCCAAGATTGGAGTTAGCTTGGCTTCTAGTGCAATAAGTGGGTTCAATGTAGCTTGGATGTTGGCAAGCGCAATTCTGAGCTCTGCAAGGTCAGATGTTTCTTGGTTTTTCTTCTATGCACGTTCAGCTCTCTATATTGCAGGATTACTACTTTTTTGCAGTAATTATGTGATAAATTCAAGAATAAAGTCACTGTAAAGACAACGGAGATCAGGACAGCTGAGAACAGACACGTCCTCTCGTGAAATTAAGTCAATTTAGTCGCCATTTTTATGGGATACAGAAGTCCCCATGTTGGAACCAGAAATGATCAGTCAGTAATCAGTTATTGGTCAGAACCTGAGTCTACATTTTTATGGCAACTACTCTCACAAGCCAGGAATGAGCTACCATACCAATTGAAAGTGGGCTTGGGAGAATCTGTCAATGAAACACTTCAAATATCTCTTGGGAGGCATCTGATTGGTCAATGAATAACTTGAAAAACTTGCACTACAGAAAAAAATATCCTGAAGAAAAATTTGTTATTATCAAGAACGTTAAAAAAAGGTATTATAGCTGTTTATTTCTTTGTAGAAGTATATGGGATTTTGGCTTTTAGGGACCAGTGGGTACTTCCTGTTTGGAACGTGTGGGAAGGGGTCACTCAGTAAATACTTTCATAAGTATGGAACTACTACAAGGCTTGAGTGCTCCAGGTAACTTTCTCAAAGTCTGCACACTCGCATCTACTGTATATGTTTAAGTTTGCTTTTGAACCTAAAGAAATAAAAAAAAAATAGTTTGGTGGAAGCCACTGTTTAGCCAAGTTTAGCTGGTAAGAGTAATGGCAGAATCCTCATTTACAAAATCTCTAAAGTTCCCCAATAAGTCTGTATTAGTGGAAGTCTCTTTTAATGACCTTTTCTAACTCAGAACCATAAAAACAACTGTCTTTGGCCTCAGCAAATGCAATGATATTCATCATTGTCCTGGATTTCTAAAATTCCATGTGGGTACATACATCATGTATACTATGGCAGCAGTTTCCCAGCAAGATAGATTACAGCTTTACATGATTTGTCATGGTGACACGGAAGACACTTGACTCCTCCGCTGAGGTTTGTTTGAAGCCAAAATGGCCGTGTTTTGCTTCCAGACTCGACTAAGTTTTGTGAGCTGGTAGCGGGGCTTGACTTCTCTCACACTTTGAGTGATTCTATTGTGCATGTAGTTGTGTCAGCGTGGGTCTAATCCTCTGTTCCCAGGCACACCAGACCACCATACACAGAACAGCTGTCTTTAGCGTAACCTCATGCATGATACTGTACTAATCCTCTGGTAATGATACTCTAATCACCAGAAAGGAGCAGCCATGTCAGACTTCTCCCCCACCCCAGGATTCTTGAATGTGAACATCACATCCTGAACTTTCTGTGATGCATTGCGTAACACACCACAAATCCAAATCAGTCCACAAATGTTCAATATATATATATATATATATATATATATATATATATATATATATCTTTTGTTTGTCTTCTTTAGTAACTTTTTGTTTTGACTGAATGAAATAAACCAATAAAATAAACTGACAGAGCCAGTTAAAATATGCCCTCCCCTCTGACTTATCTTCTGTGTTGGTCTCTCGGTTAATTCACTGACCGCAAAGAGTGTGCACCATACTATGATCAGGAAAAGGAGAAAAACATATTTATCATATATTTGATGCTTGCCTTTAGTTTGCATTTTGAACTGGTCCAGCACATTTAAGACTTTACTGTAAGATTGCATTCATGGTTTTTGGCTGAATTCTTTTTTGGCAGAGCGTAACGACTGCCTGGAAAGCAGTGAAAAACCTCATGAACTCGCTTCCAAAATTATGTATGTTTTATTATAAGAAAAATCCCAATAAACACTATATTTGCACACATGTTTACAAGATGCACAAAGGGATAATGGTCTGGTATTAGTTTAAATGTCTGGCTAGGCTTCAGACTTTTTAAGGGTCACTCTCATGATACAGAAAGAAAAGTTTGGCCTTAAACTTTGCAAAACAGTTTGATAAAAGTTATGTGCAAATCTATCAGGGCTTTTACTCTTTGGTACACTGCAAAAACCGAATCTTAAGAAAGTAAAAAAGACCCTTGTTTCAAGAAAATTGTCTTATCTTCAGTCCTGCAAGAAAAATCATCTTGTCAATAAAGCTTTTCAATAGAAAAATAATCATGTCTAAGTGACTTCAATTTTTTTCTTAAAATAAGAATTCTTGGGAGGACCATGTTTTCTTACCTCATTTTTTTTGTTTTGTTTTTATAAAGAAAATCTGTTAATGAGGTAAAAATGTTTGACTTATTTTTAAGGGGCTTGTTTTTGTAGTGTATGTAATGAGCTTGATGAATTGGCGTGGAGGTTGTGGCCCCTACACTTGTAGTGTAGGGAATTATGCTGAGGACACAAACGCTCAGATGCAACACTTCCACAGAAAACACCAAACACACAACAACAAAATGTCAAAAGCTTTCCAGAAAAGTGGAAGCTGTCTGTCATAGACCCTCCTGATAACAAAAAAAAGCATTCTTTGCAGGAAAAAACAAAAGTTTGATGCTCCAACACTCACTGGAAAAATATTAGTGACACTTAAGACTATCTGTCAGTTCTTCAATCACAGAGTCTTGGTTCAATAGTCCTCTTCTCTCTGTGAGATGGAAAAAGGACAGCTGTCTGATTGCTCCAGTCTGTAACTTATATATCTGGGCCTCTTCACCTGCCTGGAGCTGTACCGCCGTGCAACCCCAGACCCTCACAAAGCATGGCGTCTCTCAGATGCAGTGAGCACAGACACCAGGCTGTGGCCTGGAGCAACTTTGAAGCAACTACCAATAAGGCAACAATGTGATGTAGCCAGTCTGCTGCAGCCAAAAATAAGCAGAATAGTTAAACATGTCCCTGGCAAAGAAAGAGGTCTGATTTCTGATTGTGTTTTAGCCAAGAACATCCCTCCCTGCCTGTAGTGTAAACAAACACACACACACACACACTCTGTCAGTGTGATTCACTGTGTATGTGTGTTTGTATAAGTGCTTGCTCAGACCTAACATGTGTTGTGGCTCATCAGGCGAGAACATGGAAACTGTGAGTGGCTGCAGATGTTGAGAGGAGGATATATATTTTTTTTAATTTTCTGTTCTGACTTGCTCTCCAGCTAACTAAGACATCCCAGCAGACCTTCAGTTAATCCCACAATTGCTGCTTGGAGGAGAAGCTCATAATATGCACCGTTCTCACTGTCCATCACCACTCTTCTGAAGATCCTGGAGGAGCTTTAGGTCATTAAATCGGAAGGATTAAAATGTTTGGCTTTATTTGCAAAAGTTTAAAGAAGAACAAACCAAACCCAGACTGAAATCTTTGTTACAATAATCTTTTTTTTAAGTTTGTGTGTTTTTTTTAATGGTTTGTTGACCTCCATCTATGTGATGTATGGCTACCTAAAGAAGTTTAAGCAAAAAAAAACAAATATTATTTTAACTCATAAAAATGATTCTTAAAGAACAAATTACTACAAGAAGATGCTGTGACTTCCATACTGAAACATCTTAAAAAAACAAAATTAAGTGGAGCTGTGTCAGTACACTTTTGACACACTAAATTTGTTGTTCTTCACTTTAAAGCAAAACGGCTCAACTTTACAACGGAAAACATACTTTTGATTCTTTGTGGTAAAAAAAAAACTGTAACCGTGGCGGTGAAATGTAGACATGGTTATATTACCCTGGGAAGGACTAGCGAACTGTCCTGTACCCCACCTACTCCTTTCAGAAGCTGGGTAGACTTCAGGATTCCCGTAACCATGAAGGGGATAATGTGGGATCAGACAAAGGATGGATTCACACAATTGTACGATATATTTGACATTAAAATTGCACACAAAAAGGGTTGCAGCAGTAAGGTAAATTTAAATTTTTGGCTATCCAAAGGCGTTACTGCACATTTTTACCAGGAACTGTCAAGATTTTTACAGGCAGCACAATATTTTAACATCCATCCATCCATCCATTTTCTTCCGTTTTTCCGGGACCGGGTCGCGGGGGCAGCAGTCTAAGTAAAGATGCCCAGACTTCCCGCTCCCCAGCCACTTCCTCCAGCTTCTCTGGGGGGACCCCGAGTCGTTCCCAGGCCAGTCGAGAGACATAGTCTCTCCCGCGTGTCCTGGGTCTTCTCCGGGGCCTCCTCCCAGTGGAACATGCCCGGAACACCTCCCTAGGGAGGCGTCCAGGGGGCATCCGAGCCCGAGCCACCTCAACTGGCTCCTCTCGATCTGGAGGAGAAGCGGCTCGACTCCGAGCTCCTCCCGGGTGACCGAGCTTCTCACCCTATCTCTGAGTGAGCGCCCAGCCACCCTACGGAGGAAGCTCATTTCAGCCGCTTGGATCCGGGACCTCGTTCTTTTGGTCAAGACCCAGAGCTCATGACCATAGGTGAGTATTGGGGCATAGATCGACTGGTAAATTGAGAGCCTTGCCTTCTGGCTTAGCTCTCTCTTCACCAGCTATGCGGACCAAGCTTCTGCTCTGGTCATACAGAGACCGGACAGCCCTGAGTAAGGCCGCCCGGACCCCATACTCCCAAAGTACCCTCCACAGGACACCACGGGGCACACGGTCAAATGCCTTCTCCAAATCCACAAAACACATATGGACAGACACATAATTGTAATAATTTTTTACATCCGTAGAGCAAAAAAGTTCATGCAAATTGATTTCTACCAGCATGCTGCAGGTGACAGGTCGTAGTGAACACATAAACGTAATTCAGGGTGAAGTAGATGAGATCCAGGATTTTTTTTCAAGCCTTCCCAAACCCTGTGAACTTCGCAAGAAGTCTGTTTGTGCTGTTCAAAGTATAAGTTCAGGTTTCTTGCACTCTGTGCATGCAGCCTGACTGTTATAAAAGAGGTAACTAGACAATCAGGCTGTAGTTTGTGTGGATGTCCTATGGGCATCTTATGGGCACTAACATATTGCCTGCACACCTTGTCGGTGCGGATTTGGCTCACGATCAGTCCACACACCATACTTATTAAAAACAAGAGTTTTGACTAGTGTTGACTAGCGTGTGTCACCCTTGGAAAGCATCACCTGTACGTCATAAGTGCGTGTTATCTGCATTATCCTAACAAAAACTTCACGATACACTTACCACACACAGCAATGGTACAATCCATTTGCATGATGACTCTTAAGGTAGCTTCACGAGTTCTAAGGTAACTCCAAGACACACCTGTGCCCCCTTAAAGATGCATCCCTGTACGGGAGCATGATACTAAAACGTTAGGCATCCAAGACAACAAGGAGAACAACTCAAAGACATATATATACACTGAACAAATCAGTAGCACCTACTGTATGACCACACTTCATCAATAACTTGAACATTCATTCGATAAAATGTGTAGAGAATGGGCTCTTTTTAATGTTGAGTTGGAGCCTTTAAAAAGGGCGAAGCTTTATTTAAAAGTTTGGCTTGAATTACTGCAAAACCACAGGATGAAACAAGGATGAATAGACAGTTATTTTAGGATAATATGTTAGTTTCAAACAACTGATTCAAGCTACTTTTTTTTTGATCAAACCAATTTGAGCTAAGATTTACTTCTGATAGTGGGGGGGGATTCCTGAAAAAGATGAGTGGGTAAAGAGAGTCAACAGAACCATCCATTGATAATGCAATTAACAGACACTCATGCTTTCAGCTATCCTGACTAATCCAGAAATGTCACAGCGGCCACTCAGAAATCCGGCCGCAAGATCCCTCCAGTAAGCGCCAGATGGGACATTGGCTGGGCCTCCACCCTGCACAGAGGTTCATTCACCAGATGAGACATGTGGGAGAAAACCCTCAACCTTGGAAACTATACATTAAGCCTGTGCTGTTCGGGATCTCTCAGCATTGCCGTCACACTGGCAGAGGTTCTCACACTCCCATCACGCACACCTGTCTGTAAATGTTATAAGTGTGGTCAGCCCCATCTGGGGTTTGGTGTGGTGGCAGGCCCATGTGAAGTTGGCCTCAGTGGAAATGTCTTCACCTTTTTATGGACTGAACATTTGTTGTGTCTGCTCTGTGGGAATCTCGAGACTTTCTAAACAACCCATTAGCCCATTTCTTCATTTCTCTTTCTCTCAGCTGGAGCTTCATGTTTATTTTGGACATTGTGACTGTAAAAGCGCTGTGGCCAAATATCTGCAAAAATATTCTGATACTTGAAGCCACAGGAAGACACTCACTATTTTTGTTTCTTTCTTCACATTTCCTGTTGGAGTCTGCCACGAGGAGCTGATCAAGAATTTGTAAGAGCTGTAGCTTACCACCATTTTTCCCGACTAACCACATTGTTTTTGTCTTTTTAATTGTTAGTTTTTTACTTTTATAGAAACAGTTTTAGATTTTTGGTTTGTTTCTCATAAGACCAGATGATTTTGCAGTCTTCCAAACTGAAGCAGCTTATCTCTTTTAGTGCAGTTTTCAAAGAAAACTTTGAATTAATCAAAGTCAACAAATCCCACTTCATAAATTATTTTTTTTAATCAAAAACAGATCTTAAATTGTCAGTGCATAAAATGTAATTAAATGTTATTGTTCTTCTCATCTATAAATAATGGTAACATCTTAAATTCGTCTACATGATTATGTCAAAACTCTGAGGTTTGGTGGTGTGAGGGCAGATCCCACTGCCTCACATTTAAAAGTTAAGTTTGTTATATTTCTTTCACATTTGTTGCAGAATTTGTCATTTATACTTGCACACAAATGTTATTTTACTTTACACCTTTAATAACAAAATGAACTTCATGATTTGTGCACACATTTAGTTAATTTTGTTCTGATGTGTTGGGTAATTCTTTTCTTTTGAGTTCTCCTTGAAGCCTGATGATGAGGCAGAGGAAGGAGCTACACAAGTTCCTGATGTGGCAAAAGGGAGGAACTGGAAGTCTTCCTGGACACTCCCATTTGGAGATGATGGAAGGGGGGGAGACAAAAGTTTATACTTTAGTTGAATTATTGTTTCTTTTGTTGAAATATGTTTAACTTGATTTGAAGTATAAGTTAGTTTTGTTTGTTAATACTTTAAATTACTAGTAATTTACCTTATTAGTTAATGGTTATGTTTTCAATGTTTTGTATTGTTGTCCCCTCCCTATTGTGTCATTGGTTTGATCAGCCTGTATAAATTCTCCCTGATATTTCCTGTTTGGAGGGTCAGTTTTGGTTTAGTTGGTTTGAGCTTTTGTTTCTGAGTCTCTTAGTTACATTTTGTTAAGTTGACCCCATTTTAGCTTAGGTCCATGTATTTTTTTTCGTTGGGTGAAATAAACAACCCTTTTATTTCAAGATCCTTTTTTGTCCTGTGGCTCGATCCCCATGGCCGAGAGAGGCCTGTGACAGGTGGGCTCTTAAAAAGAAAAACACGCTGTGCAAGAATGGATCTAAAAATAAAACTTTATTTTAAAAAAAGGTATTTATTACAAAAATGATACATTAAAATATGATTAAAATAAAGTCAATACAAAAGTTCATTGGAGTCCAGTTGTCCCAGTAAAGCTTGGTCTTCTTTGAGGTGAATCCTGGTCGGATTACTCGCAGCGGGGTATTTCCTGAGTGGAAATGGAGAGTGTGCCTGCCGTCAGCTGCAACACAAAACAACACTCTGCCTCAACCTGCCATCTGGTCTCCCGGACACGTACATACTACAAGAGGGAGGGCAGACGTTCCTTTTTACTCAACTGTCAGAAGGCCATAAGCAGCTTTTAGTTCACCCCGGCACTCCTCAGTAGGCCCGACACTGCTCTCCAACCCATCTTCTTGCTGCACACTTTGCCTCTCCAGTCGTCGTCCCTAGCAACTCCCCTTACTTCCGTGGTAAAGTAACCTCCTCACGAGCCCCCAGCCAGTCATCTGTCCGTTCTTCCCCGTTTAGAGATTATTTTTCTTTCTCTCTCTTAAATAACATCAAAAGGGGTGGTACCAGATAACTTGCTCCTGTGCGTGATCAGTCCGTTAAGCTAATTAATACTTCCAAACACATCCAGTTGAAGGTACTGCAAACACATGCACTGGGTACATAAAACAACATGCACAATAAAAAATAAAAGAATGACAGCACACAACCAGGTCACTTGACATTTCCCCCCCGGTTTTGGTTAATGATCGCCCCGAACATTATGATGGATTACTGGGGTGATTACTGGGGTGTTTACCCAAATTATATCTCTTAGACCAACGCGGGGGTTCCCAACGTTCATCTGTGGCCACAGGTACACAAGAGGGTCAAGTGGTGCAACTGGCGCAGGTCTCCCATGGCCGGTTAAAAAGTCCTGATTTTGCCCAATTAATAATCTTGGCAGCCATACGGCTGGAGGTAGTGATTGTGGTGTTGGGTCAGGGGCCTCACTGTTTTTTCTTTGGAGATCCTCTTCTGCCAACAGAAAGGGGCACGTTTGTAAATTCTTTTCATGCATTGTACGAGTGGGCGTTTCTTCACCTTCTAGATGCAAGACATATATTTGATTGCTTTCAAGGAGTTGAGACACCACTACAAACAGCTCAGGGAGCCATCTTCTGTTTATCTTGCCTCCAGCCCTTCTGCAGAAGTTGCATATGAGCACCCACTCTCCAGTTTTTCTGTTGTAATGTCACTCATCCAGCTCTTGACTCCTCCTGGCCTGCTCCTTTACAGTTTTGTAAACACTCTGTAGGGCCTTTTGGTGTGAGCTCATCCAGCCTTGTAGCATCTGTGGCTGCGAGAATGTATCCCAAACACCACAAAGTATGGGATAAAGCCAGTGGTACTGTGCACAGTGTTGTTATATTCCTGCATGGGGACAGATAAGAGATCAGTCCATTGTCCATGTTCAGCTTCTGTGAGGGAATTTAGTAGGCCTATCAGCATTTGGTTGACATACTCACACCCTCCATTGCCCTGAGGCCAGTAAGCTGTGGTATAACTCACCCACACAAAAGACAGAGATCTATAAACAACAAGGACTCAAAAGCTGCACCGCAGTCACTTAAAATTCTGTCTGGACAGCCAAACTTCTGAATCCAACTGTTGTAAACAGCATGAGCTGTTGTTGCCGCAGACTGGTCTCTTGTGGGGATCGCTTGGGCATATTTAGAAAAAGGTAAGCCATAACTGAAATATAGGGCTATCTATAATCAGGTAGACCAAGGGACAGATAGTCCAACCCCACAACCCCAAAGGGATATGAGGACTTAATAGAAACTAGAGGTGCTCTCACCTGAGGTCCACGTTTGGCGCAGACACACGGTGGTCATCCATGGCCAATAGCAATGCTGATGCAAAGTCTAAAGCATTCTGTCACTTCTAGAGGGGTCCATATCCTGGTGGTAGCTAGCCCACATGTCTTTTTCCTCACTTGTTTAAGAAACTGGAAAACCTCTTGCCTAGAATTGGTCTCCAAGAAACACGTCCCCATTACTCCATTGCACAACTTAACTCTATCCCATTGCTTAAGCAACAATTTGTAGTCATTGGAGATAGTCTGATAGACCTCTGATTAAGCTGGACATTCAACTTTTCATTGGCACAACTGCTGGAGGTTGGGATCAATAGATTATCTGTTTCTTCAAATCTTCTGTAAGGGTCTCCACGTGGGTTAAATTGTAATGAGAAGCATTCTCCTGTGTAGGCAGGCGTGACAGTGCATTAACATTTTGGTTGTTCTTTCCAGGACTGTATCTAATGGTGAATTTATAATTCGCCAGCTGTGCTACCCAGCATTGCTCCACTGCTGCCAACCAAGTGCACTACAGGATTATCGTCAGTATAAACAGTGAACTATGCCTCATTCACATAGTCCTAGAATTTTTCAGTGATGGCCCATTTCAGTGCAAGTTGCTCTCCAGCTTGAATGAGCTATAGTTTGGTTGTTTTGCTCAGCTGGATGCAAACTCCGACTAGCATATGCAATGACTTGTTCCTGCCCCCCTTGCACTTGGGCAAGAACGGCCCCTAGCCCTTTGAAGCTTGCATTCGTATATAATCTGAAGGGCTGAGAAAAATCTGTGTATGTCACAACTCAAGCACTCAGCAGAGCTCCTTCCAGCTTGTCAAAGGCTTGCTGACAGGTAGGAGACCAGGTGATGGGGTGTTCTTGCCTCCCGCAGTTGAGCTATGGGTGAGGACATTTAGGAGCTGGGCGATTTTTGAGACCCAGGCAATAAATCGAGGGTGATATCCTGTGAAGCCCAGGGGCTTGAGCTATCCCTTACTACGCCCTTTTCTAACATGTTCTTCAGAAAGGAACACAATTCTGCATACAAGAATGGAGACACTGGTCGATCCCTCTCCCTTCTCCAGTACAGCCAAAATCCAACGCCAACGCATCTTACTGCTACCTCTATGACTTCTGAGTCAAACCACTGAAGGCTCAGCTCCTGCTCCCCTTGAATATCTGCTGGGTCAACCTAAGTTACCTCAGCAACTGACTGCTGCTGTGGTACTTCTACGGGATAAGGGTTTGGGTTACATACTTTACAAGGCAAGCAGTTTCCCTTCAACAAAGTCAAGGTACATCCTGCTTGCCACTCAGCTTCATTATTCATTGTGCCTTCCACCATTACAACCCTTGGATCCTTAAGGTCACCTTCTGCCACCTGGACCCAACGCACTGTCTCTGGTTGGGGTAGGATAACAACAGATAGCTGGTGCTATAACTTGGCCACGGCGTGGTAGGGTGGTTTCAGCTGGCGAGTGTGGACTCATTGGCATTCTACAAAATCTTGAACATAGGCCTTTCCCTCCAGAGGGTCAAGGACACTCCTGAAGGCTGGCACGCCGCTTATGATTTCCTTGAGTGAGAGCAGACCATACAGCCTCAATAACATTCATTCCCAAAATCCCTTTTTCTGTACCTATGCACCCATCGTCAACAGCAACAAACCCTTTATCAAAAACATGGATGCCCCCAACCATACAGTCCAACAGGGCATACCCAACATAGGGGATTTCCAAACCATTAGCAGCACGGATCTTTAGCCATGGGGTTTCTTCGACTTTGGCCAAACAATTGCCTAAACACTTTATGAACAGGGTTTGAGGCAAAACTCTGAGGTTTGGTCGGCTCTTTAAAATCCAAAAAACGCTGTACAAGAATGGATATAAAAAAATAGCTTTTTTATTAAATACTGGTATTTAACAAAAAAAAAGTCTGTTTAAGAACATAATTAAAATAAATCAATTAAAAAATTCACTGGAGTCCACTTGTCCCGGTAAAACTTGGTCTTCTTTGAGGCGAATTGCGGTCGCATTATGCACAGGTCGTCGCTGAGTGGAGATGGAGCCCCAATCCGAATTCTTCCCTTTACCCTACCACTTCTCCCTACCACTCCAGTTGTAGGGGCATTTATAATTAAAGTTTTGTCTGAAAAAAGTTTTTTTAAGGTTTACTCTCGAGGTGGAGTGATACAGAGCCCTATGTAGCGAGGAAATTCAGCGACACGCACTTTTCTTCACGTATATGCACTCCAAAGCACACAAGTTTACAGTTAAATGTAAAAATTTTTGTTTTAGCATGACCTTTTTAAATTTTTAAAACTGCTAACTTAGCTAACCGGCGCCTATTAGTGATGTCATCGAGTAGTATCGAGTATTGTAGTAGTATTATAGTATTGTCCGAAATTGGAGACATTATTTTTCATACTCCTCTTTTGGAGGGCTAAATGTAGGGGAAGGAGAAGTGGTAGGTCGAAGGGAAGAATTTGGATTGGGCCGGAGAATGTGCCCACCGTTAGCTGCAACCCATAACAACACTTAGGCCTCAACCTGCCACCCGGTCTCCTGGACATGCACACAGTACAAGAGGGAGGGCCAACGTTCCTTTTTACTCATCTGTCAGAAGGCTGTAAGCAGCTTGCTGGTCGCCCTGGCGCTCCACAGTATGTTCGACACTGCTCTCCAACCCAGCTTCTTGCTGCACATCTTGCCTCTCCAGTCGGCTTCCTTAGCAGCTCCCCTTGCTTCCGTCATGGCATAACCTCCTCAAGTCCCCCCAGCCAATCATCTGTCCGTTCTTTCCTGCTTAGATATATTTTTCTCCTCCTCTCTCTGTCATTCCCCCATGTCTGTTAAGGGGTGCTCTTATATAACACATGCTTAAAGACTCAACGATAAAAATTGCTTTTTAACACATTTTTGTGGCGTTTATTTTCTGATTTTGGAGGGCATATTTCAAAAAGTTAAGATTCAAATTGCATTTCTGAGTTTGTCTTTATTCAATTAATTGGAATCAAAAGCAGATGAAAAAATGTTGTTTGAAAAAGATTGTATTTGTGACAAAAACTGTACGGCTGTATCGCTTCAATATTCCTCGCCATTTTTGTTAAACAGCTAATGTTAGTTTGGGGGTGTGAGGAGCTGTAAGCTAGCGGGAGAGGATGTAAACAGAGAACTCTCATGCAACATGAAGGGGAAGGGGTGTGGTCTTGCTCTTCTCCTACTCAGAGGTGAATTTCGAATGATCTCCTGCTGCTCTGCAGAAGATATATTCTAGAAAAAAAAGTTTTTTTTTTTATTATTTTGACTAAAAACTGCGTAATCATAACTAAATCACCATTGGAAGCACTTTTATGAAAGATCAAAAGATGATGAGAGTGGGACTTATAGTTACTCTGTGTTGTGAAACTTTGACCTACCACAGTTTTTTTGTTTTTATTAACCAGAAGACAATGAGGTCTTCAACCTTTCAATGCATGTAGAGGAAGGCTGTGCTTCCCTCGCTCCTCCGCCTTACACTGAAATCTCACACTTCTACTGGACGACCTACAGTCCTTATGCAACTGAGCCAAGGCACTATTTGGAGAATTCAAGTTAAATAAACTGGGATGTGAACCTAATCCAAATCGGGACTCTTATATAACAATGAGGTTGCTTTATAGATGAACAGTCTGTAAGGTGCACTTCAATGCCCACTTCAATGCCCACGTGGGCAATGACAGTAGCACCTGGAGGGGGGT